>CM077151.1:248090581-248415091 GCA_039583875.1 Platanthera guangdongensis | reverse complement strand
TTTGTCTCCTCCTTGAACAGGAGGAGGAGAACCACCGGAGGAAGAAGAGCTAGATCCCGCCATTGGAGGAGCTTCGGAGCCCGAATCGCAAGCCGACCGGATCCACGGAGGCAACATTTAGTGCGGTGATTTCCTCCGGATACTTTTCAATGGCGCCAAAGAGGAACTCAAGGGTAACGATCCTCATTTTTGAGCATGAATAGAACTCTTTCTTAGCATAGGAAGCCCGCTCTCGCGAGTTTGCGGAGAGTTGGAGGCGTTCCTTCGGGTAGATATGTGAAGTCCCCGTTGTTTAGAGTCCGTAAGCGAGAACGGACATAGGCATGATGTGTGAAGCCTACCCAGACATGTTGGTCTGGATCGGTGATGTTGCATTGCATATAAGGCGGAGAAGACTCTGTGCTATTGGTTGTTTTTCGGGTTTTCTACACGGTAGATTGCAGCAGGGAGCCTTGGGGACTAACCCAAAGGTGCACCCGGAAACTGGGCGGATACGAGATCTTGCAACTTGGTGGCCTGAGAGCCAACTTGAACATAACGGGGTTATGTGACTTGTGTTAGAATGGGACTCGGTGGAAGTTTGACCCGCGCAAATGGCTTAAATTGTCATTGCGATGTGAGCAGGGTTAGATGGAACTGTACCCGCTCTATGTCGTTCGGGTTAGAGAGACCTAAGGTTACGTGGCACTCGCCGTTGGCATAGATGTGAGTCTTCGCGGTCTATGGCTTTAATTGACGTGACCCATGCCAGGAAGACAAATTGCTCATAGTTTGGCCGTCTAAGTGGCGGTGGTGAGTCCAGAATGTTAATGGCTTTAATTGACGTGACAATCGACCGGTCACCGAGAATGTGCCCTGAGTGCACGGGGCGTGTGTGGCCGTGCGAGCCAACGTCTGTGATGAAATGGCTATGGATTTATACATTGCTCGCTTATGCTAATGAAATGCAGGGAAGGAGCATCGCCGCCCCGAGTTGGGGGCGGGATCGTTATAATTTGGTCAGCATTGCTGACCGTTGCCTTGTTTTTCCACCGTGCGGTGGTTTGTTGCTTGCAGGTGCAGCTGGACCAAGCGGTCAATAGCGGGCTAAAACCCTTTTTGCGAAGCTGGCCCTCGAAGGCCCAAGTAGAAGTGTTTACTGCTTTAATCATGTATGACCGGCCTGCGTGCCGTGGTTTGTAAAACATGTAATATTCAAGTGAAACATTTTGTAAGGCCTTAAGGCCGGTTTTGGGTATTTTTGTATACATTCCTATTCAGTACTAGTGGACATTCATGCTCAAATGCTGGGTTCTTTGTTTACAACTTTTATAAACTGCTTCCGCTAGAATGCTCTGTGTAGGACGTTGAGATTGGTTGGATGGTTTCCATAAGTAACCACCCGGTCTGTCTGTGGTATATGGCGTCGGGCCCCGGCCGGACCTACTGCTATATGCTATGCGACGGATAGGGGGTGTTACATTATACCACAGTGATCTCACACAAATAACCTACCTCAGGTCCCCCAAGAACCCTACCTCAGCCTTTATAAATAAGACTTATAACTCAGAGAATATATCTTCTACCCACTCAGATCTCAAAGAGATCTTACAAAATTAAGAGCAAAATGAGAAAGAAAGTAATCTCAGAAAACAACAACTTTGAGATCTGACTTATCTAAGAATTCAGAATCTTCAATTCAACAGCACAGGATTGATTCTTGATGAGCAGACTGGCTGAAATGATTCTTCACTGGATCTATAATGTTCTTGATGATGATCGGCTTGATTTCCTTGAAGAACTTGTAGAATAGATCCACCTTAATCCTCTGATCAACTTGTTGAAAGGATCAGAAGACTTTCTTGAAGACATGTGTCTTCCTTCTTCTTGAAGTTGTTGCCCTTCTCTGACTTAGAAGAAATCCGAATGAGGGAATTGATTCGATGTGTGATTCATTTATTTTTTTGTAGATGACCCCTCTATATATAGCCTTCGCGGGTTGCTGGCTAATGATTGATGGCATCATCATATATCATCATACTTCAAGTTTTCCTTCATATAGATTCTAATGAGATGCCAAGTCACTGTAGATGACATAACACTCCTGACTTGACTTGACACTTAGTTGTGTTGACTCTTTACAACTTCAGGATCATAAGTGTCGAGAAGTCCCAAGTGTCTCGACACAATATTACTTAGTGTTCTTTGACTGTAAAGTGCAAGGTGTCGAGACATCTTAGCAGTCTTGACACATCTATACTTTATAGAATTTACATTCTGAACTTGAAGTTGTCGAGACAATTGACTTGTCTTGACATAATTGTCTGCTGGGTGTTGACATCTTTAAATTTTCTCTGTATCGAGACAGTTGAATTGTCTCGAAACTACAGTCTGTTGTGTGTCGACATCTTTAATTCTTCATTGTGTCGAGACAATTTAATTGTCTCGACACTATAGTCTGCTCGGTGTCGAGTGAAGTGTTGTGTAATAACACTGTTGTCATGTATCTTTCTGATCTCGATACTTCTCCTACAAAGATGTCGATATAGTTATGAAGTTTGTCGACACTTTTGTACTTAGTCATTTCTTCTGCTATGCAAATTGCTTGTCTTTGACTGTCCTGACTTCACTCAGCACTATTAGTTGTATGGCGTTGAGTGAATTGGCTACACTCAACGCCTGTGGACTTAGTTAATTTTCTTTAGCAACTACCTTGATATTTGTCTTTGAGTGAGCTTTCTTCACTCAACGCTTGTGGACTTAGGCAATTTCCTGCATTTCCAATAAGCTTATTTGAATCCATTTGTTAATGTCACTTGGACCACCTGTCCAATCAATATGACATAGACTAACCTGTATGCATGAACTGAAACATACATCAAATACAACTATGTGTATATCATTTAGTTGAAAGCAATTTTTCAAATCAAGTACATTATTTATAATGTACCAAACAATCTCCTCTTATTTGGAGAAGCCATAACCCCAATTCAATAATATACACCACAATACCAAAATAAGATAATTACGATGTAAATGTTAAGTACTGTAACAAAAATACAAAACAAATGAAAACAACAAGACGGAAATAGTAAAGAGCCAATACATTTTTTCATTTCTTTTTTGGCAGTGTTTAAATAGTTCTGAATTTACAATATACTATTACAAAATTACATTGTTTCTAGAAAAGAGAAATAATCTAAGATTGTTCTGGCTCTTTGATGACAATGCCTTTTCCTGATTGTATCTTAGCTTTGACTTCAGGGATCTTGTCTTCAACAACCTTCTTCTTTCCCTTGTCATCCTTGGCCTTCAAGATCTCTTCTTTCTTAAGCCTTTTACTTTTAGCATAATGATATGGCTTAGGGAAATACTTGCTGGGATCTATAGAATAAGCTGATATCTTCCCTGCCTTCAAATCATTCCTGAATTTATAAATGATCTCATGTTGCTTTGTATGTTTGACCCATTCTTGTTCTGAGTACCATTTGCCCCTGTCATCTATATTGTTGTTAACTGCTTTCCATGCAGTCAGTATAATAGATCTGGAAGTTGGACTCCACTGATCAAAATCTGACTGTGTTTCAGCCTGCTCCCTGAATCTCTTCGTAGATATTTGAGTTTTTTTTTCTTTGAGCAAGGCAGGAGCAGCCATCTCCACCTCATCACATACTACATTCTGAACTTGTGGTGGAGGACTGTACATAGTCTGTATTGCAGTGTGAATAGCCTCAGACTAAGATTGTTGGCAGCCAGACTCAGTAGTTTGATCATCATAATCAAGAGGAGGAAAGCCTAGAGTGCCTCTGATGCTATTGGAGGTCCAAATAGCATGCTCAGAGCTTGACTGTATTATCATTCTCTCCCCTTTATGACTTCTCTCTCCATATGATATCTTAAGTCATTTTTATGAAATCTAATTTGGCCTTATAAATGAGTAATCCTTGAGGACAAATGATTCTTCACTTTGAGCAAATGGTCATCTAGTTCGTTACCAAAAGACTTGACTGCTTGAACCACATAGTCTGCATGTATGATAGTTGAGATTCAACATCTTTGGAGGTAGAGCTTATCTATGTCTCCAGAGCTGTAGTTTGCTCAGCTAGCTTTACCAATTAAATATCATGTATTACTATTATGTTATTATTCATTCTTATCTAATTCTCAAGGACATATCCTTGTTTAACAGCTATATCCTTTTGAGTCTTCTTTTACTCCTTCTATTGTTGAGCTAGGTAGAATACAACATTTGCTCCTCTTTGGAAGAAGGCAGTCATATCCTTCTTTAACAAGTTGACCTCAAATCTAATGGATTTGATATCTTGTGCTACATGGAACTGTACCTCCTTAGTGCTTTCATCTACATATTTTTCCAGTTGTCTTCTTTGTTGATCTAGAATTATTTGCATTTGAATCAATATGGAGCTGAAATCCAGAGGAGGAGCAGGTGCTATTCCAGATTGAACTATTTTCTTATATCTCCTACTCCTTTTTCAAGTTCTTCAATTTTCCTTTTCTTGAGCTGAAAGGCTTCCTACTCATCAGAATATGAAGAACTGACAACCTCAACTGAAGTTGGCTCTATAGCTCCTTCGTGTTTGGTGCCAGATCTGTTATCTCCCCCTCGGCCCTTACACCTACTTCACCAAGGTAGAGTTCCTCCAAGGTTTCATCCTCTAATTGTGCTGAAGCCTCGGAATAATGATCATTTGGGAGTGTTTCATGTAACTTCCCCTGGATATCTGCTTCTTTATCCATAGGAAACTTTTCCTCAATCTCCTTAGAGACTGTATTCTCATTTTCTTTATCAAACATTTGCACATCTTGTGCAGGAACATTTTCTAAGTCTGGAAGATCTTTGGGGTTCTCCACCTCAATATTATCCTTCTCTGGTCTTTTCTCCCCATGCATCTGATCTCTAGTACCAGGAGAGGTCCTTGGAAATTTTTTGGTGTTGCATCATCATGTTTTTTGTGATGGAGCTTCCTTGTTCTTTAGAGTCACCAGAAGATTCTTCTTCCACAACCACTTTTTTTTGCTCTTCTTATTCTCTAGCACATGTGTCTCTTTTGTTAATACTCTATCACATCTTGCTAGAATTCTTATGTCCATTCTTCTCATGTTATTGATCTTAGATCAAATCTTCAGATTGAGACTGTCAGGAAGTGCTTGGACAAAATAGAGTCTTATAATCCTTCCTATATTGGGCTTCTTGATGCTCTCTGCTATCTTGTCAAAGAAAATTTTGCTCCAATTGGTCTTCACTTTGAATGTTATCCTTGTCATCAGCTCAAACATTTGAGGAGAGATTTTGTCATGTTCTCATATTTTGCATAACAACTCTTTTCCTATAATCTCTAACAAAAATTTGCCTTGAGCATTCATTCCCTTCCTGACCAGGGTGCTTTCAAGCTTTGTCATTAGGGCCAATCCATACCACTCCAAAGCTTCTGCAGTATAGACAGAATGTAGGTCATCTTCTTAATCAACCTTGGGTAAGTGGAATATCTTTATCAACCTTCTTGTTGCGATCTTAACTTTTGTTCCATTTATATTGGACTTAATCTTGTCTGCATTTGAATCCAGTTGGATATTGGAAAAGAACTCAAGAACCTCTTGTTTCTAGATATTGGATGGTTCTTAGAGCAAAAAACTCTAATCTGGCTCCTGTGATAAGGGTTATCACATCCATGATTTCTTATGATACCGAGTCGAATCCATGTCGAACGAGTTCATATCCTTCGAAGACGTTGTTGTCAATTTTGGGAGCCATTAGAGAGATGGAATCGAAAGAAGTATGTCGACAAAATTGAGTTCTAGGTCTCGAAACTCAGAAATCAAACTCTCAAGATCTCAAGAAGGCGGTGTCGACCTCTATTCTCATAACCTATTTATAGTTTATGCTCTCTTGAAGTCGAAAAGGCGCACTCCATTTAGACTGATCCAAATTTTTTTAGGAATTTGCCTAGTGTCGACACTGGAAAGATTGTCTATCGAGATGTGTCGACACAAGTTGACACAAGGATAATGTCTCTCAACATATACCTTAGGGTCTCAACACCATTTGATGTCGTGACACTTACTTTGGTGTCTCGACTCCTTTTTTGGTGTCTTGACACAACTTTTGACTTAGTCAAATTTTTGTCTCCTAAACTATAGAAACTTGATACTTAGATGTTTCTACATGATATTTAATTAGGTAAACTAAATTACAGATTAATATATTATTATTAGTTTTATCAGTCTTTATGTATGCATTAATTATTCTAGATTTAACATGCCAAGTTCAAACTTAAAAAAATTAAATTTCTCTTCATCTAGGGGCTTAGTGAAAATATCACCAATCTGTATATTTGTAGGAACAAATTCTAGATTAATGTCTTCCTTTTCTACATGATCCCTAAAAAGTGATTTAATCTCAATATATTTAGTTTTATTATGTGACACAGGATTATTTGAAATTGATATGACACTAGTAGAATCACAATATAATGGAGTTTTACTTAGCTGAATGTTGTAGTCTTATAATTGATGCTGAATCCAAAGTAATTGTGCACAACAACTTCCAGTTGAAATGTACTCAGATTCAACAGTGGATATTGTTACACATGTTTGCTTTTTACTGCTCCATGACACTAGTCTTCTTCCAATGAACTGACATGAACCTGAAGTGTTTTTCCTGTCTTATTTACAACCTGCATAATTTGCATCTAAAAAACCTGTTACTTCAAAATCACTTTTCCTGGGATACCATAGGTCAAGACTAGGTGTGTCCTTTAGATATCTCAAAATTCTTTTGACTACTGTATATTGAGACTCCTTAGAGCAAGCTTGATGCCTAGCACAAACATAGGTAGCATTCATTATGTCTGGTCTATTGGTTGTTAGATATAGTAGTGATCCCACTATGCCTCTATACAAGGTGATATCAACTGGCTTGCCAACACCATCCTTGTCTAAAGACATACTGGACCCCATAAGAGTTCTCATGGAAGTGTCTGTTTCCATGTCATACCTCTTGATAACTCCTTGGTGAACTTAGACTGACAAATGAAAAGTCCATCAATAGTTTGCTTAACTTGGAGACCCAAGAAAAACTTGAGTTCACTCATACCACTCATTTCAAACTTACCTTGCATAAGTTTGGCAAATTTGGTGCAAAGTGACTCATCAGTGGAAATAAATACAATGTCATCTACATATATTTGTACTAAGATGGTCTTACCTTTGACTTCCCTTAGGAGTAGTGTTTTGTCTATTTTCTCTCTGGAGAATTTATTCTCCAGAAGGAATTTAGACAGAGTCTCATATGAAGCCCTTGGGGCTTATTTTAACATATAGAGAGCTATTAATAAAAGATAAACATAATTAGGATGAGTAGAGTCAATAAAACCTGAGGGTTGCTCAACATAGACCCTTCTTTGAGGTTACCATTAAGGAAGGCTGACTTTACATCCATTTGGTAAACCTTGAATCCTTTGTAGGCTGCATATGCTAGGAAGACTCTAATAGCTTCCAATCTATCCACTAGTGTAAACGTTTGATCAAACTCTATACCCTCTTCTTTTTTATAGCACTTTGCAATCAGTCTAGACTTGTTAATTACTATAACACAATTCTCATCTAGTTTGTTCCTATGATGTTATAGTCATCTGGTCTGGGAACCAGCTTCCAGACATTACATCTCTTGAACTGGTCCAATTCTTCCTACATAGCCACTATCCAAAATGGGTCTATATTGGCTTCTTCAAACTTCTTTTGTTCTATTTGAGACAGATAACTTGAGTACATTACAGTGTTGTGTTGTCTACTTCTTGTAGTCACACCATGAGCTGCATCTCCAATGATCAGTTCCCTTGGATGATCCCTTAGATGTCTGACAGTAACTAGTAATGTGACCTTTTCTCTTTGAACAACTTCATCTTATTACTGAGTCTCTTCTTCTGGTTGTTCTTGTGCAAGTTCTTCCTCAACAATGTTGACTCCATCTTGTATACTTTATCTTGATGGAACTGAGTCTTCTATTAACAGCTCATTTAGCTTCAAGTCTTCTCCTATTATGCTTGATGTACCCCTTGATGACTCCTCTATCTGAACCACCAAATATCACTTTGGGTCTATTTGTCATTGGAGTGTATTCCTTTAGATAGCCTTTAATTCTAGTCATATATCTGGAACAACCACTATCCAAGTACCAGATGGGCCTATCTCTGGTGCTTGGACACACCTGCAAAATAAAGATTTATTTATCCTTAGGAACCCAAATTATCTTGGGTCCTATGTGCTTATTAGCTGGGGCTCCATTGAGACCTCCTAAGAATTTCTTAGTTGGGAACACTTTCTATCAATGAGACACTGTGTGATTGAACCAGCAGTCCAGGGCAAAGTGTCCAATCTTTTCATAATAACAACTCTCATATTTGTTGTATCTCCTCTATGGAGGCACAATATGAACTTTATGCTGACATTCCTTAGGACAGGAATCAACAGTTTTTATAGTTGCATATTTACTGTGATCAAGTTGTTTATTTTGCCTCACTTTCACAGCAATCCTCCTTGGAGGAAACATATTAGGAATAACTTTCCTATTCATATACGTGTTAGGTGCTCCTGGTTCAGACTTTTGGATTTCTTTACCTTTGGTCTAAGACACAGGCTGTGGCAACATTGGACCCTTTTGTACTGTCAGCTTTCTACCTTTCCTTCTCCTAGGTTTTATATAACCAAGACCACTTCAAGAAGTTCCTGAGAAGGTATCTATTATGGGGAGCACAGTCTTAGGTTTATAGAACTGCTTAACAAGTCTTTTCTCATTTTGTAGTTTGAGTTCTAACTTCTGAATGGTTGCATCTCTTTGTTTGAGTAACATGATTTGATCATCAATGATCTTAGTTAGCTTAGCTAACTTTTAACTTTGAAGACCAATCTACTGAGTAACCATCTCATGATGGTACTCAAGACCTCTTAGTGATGCAATCTTAATGGCTCATTCTTTGATAATCTTTTTGCTCTTTACAAGAGCCTCTAGCAGTTTTCCAAACTTAACTGTGAGCTGCTACAGTTCAGTCACAGAGTTGGACGTATGTGAATCAAAATTTGAGTTACACGAGTCTGACTCATCCCTAGTCTCATAAACAGAAGTTGTAGAATAAAGGGAATTGTCAAAGATTACCCAAGCATACTGACATTCAATAATTTCTATTTCCAGGTTATCAGACAGTGCCATCAAGTTAATCTCCATATCATCTTCAGAGTCACCATGGAGTGATGAAGTTGTGGAGTTATTGCCCTTGTATATGTCCTCTCTGATGAATTCCTCTTCACAGGAGAACAATCAAATGTGAGCATGTTCTTCATCTGATTCATTTGAATCTGAATCACTATCAGATAAAGTCTTTGGCTTCTTTGCCATCAGATACTTTTTTGACTTCTTATCTTTGTAGAACTTCTTCTTCTTGGACTTCCTATTCTCCTTTCTCTTTAGTGGACTATCAACAATGACATGTCCAAGCCTGTTATAGTAATAACAAATAATTTCAGTCTTAACTTGTTTGCTCTGGATTGAATCATATCTAACCACAGAGTTGTTTTTGTGTTTGTCTTTGTTTTTGCTGGAACTCAGTCCAGATGATGTCTTCTTGTTTCATTACTTCCTTCTTCTCATCATCTTCTTAAATTACCTAGTGAATAGTGTCAATTCACCATTTTGACAATTCTTCTGATGAAGAACTAGTCCCAGTGCTAACTGCATCTTCATCCCTTCTTGGTGATGATGGAATTTCTCTTCTAACGTTCTTTGATGTGTCTGCTTTGAAAGACACAGATCTAGTCTGATTTGAACTTCTCGCCGATTCATCTTCAATTTTTCTATAATTTAACTGAAGCTCATGTGACAACAGCTTCCCATATAAATCCTGGGGTAACATGTTCCTCAGATTGCCCATTTCTCTTACAGCACAAATCTTTATGTCCCACTCTTTGTTTAGTGATATCAAAAACTTGTCATTAAGCTCATAGTTTGAGAATTGATTGCCATAATTCTTTAAGTCATTGACTATTCTAAATAACTTTTAATAACAAAGTTCTATAGAATCAGTCTTCCGTTGCTTGAATGCCTCATACTGCTGGTTGAATAGAGACTTTCTGTCATCTATGACTTCTTCTATGCCTTCTAAATAGACAATTAGAGTGTCCCACATCTCCTTAGATGTTTTACAGTCTACTAAGTTCTGAAAGGTTGAATTATCTATTGCACTGACAATTATGTTTTGTGCTCTTTTATCCATTGTGGCAAGAACCACCTCATCCTTTGTCATCTCAGACAGACTCTTAGGGGTTTGTATATTTGCATCTAAGACAGATACTTTTATAGGAATGTGTGGTCCTTCTTGAATTGTGACAAAGATTCTTGGATCAGATGACTCAAAGAATAATCTCACCCTCTGCTTCCAAATAGCAAAATTATCCTTTGTACATATAGGAAGCTTCATAGAAATGAGTTCTCTATGAGATTCTGAAGCCATGAGATCTGATATGTATCAACCACCCTCAGGATCTTTTTTTGATTGTTACGTCTTTCTTTGAAGAACCTCCCTCTGATACCACTTGAAGATAAATTTATGGGTAGTTAATCACCTAGTGGGGGGGGGGGGGGTGAATAAGTGCCTTTTAAATTTCTTTCACATATACTAAAGGTTCAACAAATATTTGAAAATAAACAATCATAAGAACACAACACAAGTAATCGACAAAACACAGAGTTTTTATTGTGGTTCCCCTATCTAGGGTACATCCACTTCCCCCCTCCTTCCCCACTAGCAATGTGCTATATAAGGTTATATCTCCTCTTCAACTCAGATTAAAAGATCTTAAAAACTCAGTTTCTTTCCAGAAACCTACACCTCATACCAACAAGTCCAACCTTAGAGATCCACCCAATCTCCTACCTCAAGTCCCTCAAGAACCCTACCTCAGACTATACAAGCCTTACACCTCAGTGATCCCACACAAATCACCTACCTCCGGTCCCTCAAGAACCATACCTCGGCGTTTATAAATCAGGCTTACAACTCAGATAATATATCTCCTACCCACTCAGATCTCAAAGAGATCTTACAAAATTAAGAGGAAAATGAGAAAGAAAGTAATCTGAAAAAACGCAACTCTGAGATCTGGCTTATCTGAGAATACAGATTCTTTAATTCAGCAGCACAGGATTTGTTCTTGATTAGCAGACTGGCTAAAATGATTCTTCACTGGATCTGCAATGTTCTTGATGATGATCGGCTTGATTTTCCTGAAGAACTTGTAGAATAGATCCACTTTAATCCTCTGATTAACTTTTTAAAAGGATGAAAAGACTTTCTTGAAGACTTGTGTCTTCCTTCTTCTAGAAGTTTTAGCCCTTCTCTGACTTAGGAGAAATCAGAATGATTGAATTGATTCAATGTGTGATTCACTTATCTGTGTGTAGACAACCCCTCTATTTATAGCATTTGATGGTTACTGGCATTTGATTCATGACATCATCATATGCCACCGTACTTCAAATTTTCCTACGAACAGATTCTGATGAGATGTCAAGTCACTGTAGCTGACATGACACTTTTGACTTGACTTGACACTTAACTGTGTTGTCTCTGTACAACTTCAGGATCAGAATTTGTTGGGTATTGTATCCACAATGTACCTGATTTGAAGAAGCCCCTGGACAAGCTAAGGTCAATAGACTATGTATTTGATAAACTCTTTTAAGTTGTAGTTGCAGTTCCTCCACGCTAAGTGCACACCAATGTCAGGGTGCAGTAGGTCAATATACACGGGTCTGCACGACGTAATCCCTCGTTGAGCAGATCAGTGTGTTGGCCTACGTGTACTCTCTCTATTGGAGTGCACTTACTTTCAAGTACAGGGCAGTTCATATGCAAGAGAAGACAAGGAGCATGGATGGATTAAGGAGCAACTCCTGGGTGGAAGATGAAACTTCGTCCAAGGAAAATTCGACGGGAATCACCAAGTGATTCTCGCCGATTCGGCGAGAATCACTAGTGATTCTCGCCGAATCGACGAGAATCATTAGTGATTCTCGCTGACTTCTTCTGGCTACCTCAAAACGGTGCCAAGTAAGATTCGGCGAGAATAACTAGTGATTCTCGCCGAACCAGTGGCCAAGCAGCTCATGTATACAAAGTGAAATTCGTTGAGAATCAATAAGTGATTCGGTGTGAATCACTAACGATTCTCGACGAATCGTCGAGAATCACTTGGTGATTCTCGCCGATTCGTCGAGAATCGCCTGCGATTCTCGCCAATTTTTCCTTGGCGTTTTCTCTGGAATTTCCTGAACCGGATTCTGCCGCTGTTAAGATTCTGAACCGGGACTTAGGGATTCAGCTTGTGGGTCCCACAACGGTCTTTTTGGAAAGCATGTACAGTATTTATATATAGGTATTTTGAACGGAATACTCACTCAAGAAAGAAGCCGAGCGAGTGAAAACCCTAAAATCGCAAAATCTCTCCGCCGCCTCCGTCGCCGCTTGCGCTCGCCCGTCGCCGCTGCTGATCACCCTTCTTCCCGATCTCCGGCGACAGAAGCTTAGCAAAGCTTGAGTCTCACGTGTCTATCCAGAGATCTCTTGTCTCTCGATTTGTTGACCGGGAAATACTCCCCCATCCGAATCGATCGAGACGACCGATCCTAGAGTGACCGTTGGTAGACCTAGTTTGCTTCGCAACGAAGTTTGGATCTCAAAGTACTGTAGCAGTGCACCTTCGTTGCCGCCGATTCCGAACCAAGCCACCGCTCGGATTGCCGCCACCGGTTCCGGGAGATCCTCTCCAAGGGAGACCAAGGTTGTAGACTCTTCATCGATTTCAAGAACACGTCATCGAACGAAGAGGAACACCGTAGTCTCCAAAAGAAGTTTGTATCACGTGTACATTCTATATTTAATTTTGTTGTAAAGGAACCTTTGTTCCGTGTTGTAAGGGTTGGGTGCAACCCGTTTTGTGGGAGTGTAGACTCTCACGTGTGGAAGGGCTCCTTCCGTTAGTGCAGGGATTGGATTTCAATCCCGTTGGAGAAGTGACCGAGTCGTCCCTTGTTGGGAGATAGGTCGAAGGGGGAAAGTGGATGTACCCAAGTCGGGGAACCACTATAAATTTCCTGTGTATTCTGTGTGTTGTGCTTTGTATTTTTATTGTGCAGGTACCGTCGTAAATTCCGCAAAAGCGCTACTCGTCACCTATTCCCCCCCCCCCCATAGGTGCACATAGCTGACACTAGGTGGACTTACAAGTGGTATCAGAGGGAGGTTACTCATCAAAAAGGTTAACACCTTGAGTTGAATCCTGCCACTAGTGTCAACAAGGAAACATACGTCTACTATGGACGGGCTCAAGTACTCCGGCAAGATCCCAGTATGCAACAGGCTCAACTTTCCTATCTGGAAGGAAAGGATCAGGTTCTACATGGAAGCAGTGGATCCTCGACTTTTCATGATCGTGCTGGAGGGACCTTATGTCCCCACTAAGGCCTCCACCATTGATCCCACCAAGAAAGTGCCGAAGACACTTTCTGAAATGGACAAGGACGAGATGGTGCTAGTGGGCCTTGACATGAAGGCAAGAAACATCCTGGTCAGCGCAGTTGATGACTCTATGATGCAAAACTTCAGCAACTGCAGGACAGCACAGGAGATCTGACAGTGCCTGATCATCCTAATGGAGGGCACAGATGAAGTGAGGGATGATCAGAGATCCCTCCTGAACCAGAAGTATGAGGCCTTCAGACAAGGGCCCAAGGAAGAGATCGGAGTCACCTACGAGAACTTCCTAAAGATTGTTAACGCCCTCAAGGGCTACGGAAGAGTGTTCACTAATGGTGAACTCAATGACAAGTTCCTTAGGTCCCTTACTAAGGAATGGGACACAAAGATCTGCGCCATCAGAGAGTTTGGCAGACTCGCTGAAACTGATCCACAAATTCTGTTTGGAAAACTGATGTCCTATGAGCTTCAGCTGAACACCAGAAAAGCAGAAGAAGAAGCTGAGAAGGCGGCTGCCAAAGAAAAGACGGTGGCTCTCAAAGCCAGTCACTCTAGAAAAGGCAAGGGTGCGGTGTCGTACCATGCCAAGAAAAAGGATGAGGAGGAGGACTCCGATCCATGCTCCTCCAGCTCAGAACTGTCGGAGGAGGATTTCTCCATCATCACCCGAGAGTTCAAGAAGTTCCTCAAGATGAGGAATCAAAGAAAGAGAGACGGCACCTCCTCCAGAAATCAGAAGAAAAACTACTCCTCTGATAGGTATGCATCTAGACCGAACAAACATCGCTCCTCTGACATTATTTGCTTTGGATGCAACAAGCCAGGACACGTCGTGGCCGACTGCTATCAAGGCAAGAGGGAAAAAGGGAGAGAAGAGGAGCACAAGCCCTCTAGAGACAAGAAGAAGGAGCGGAGCTACATCGCCAAACGGCGAAAGACACTGAGTGAGTCTGACTCCTCGGACTCAAGTGATGATGAGGAAGCCTACTTCGGGCTGGTGGGTCGCTCGGACTCAGAAGGAGAATGTCCCCCATTTACTGGGAAGGTAAAAGCTCACACACCTCTCTCCGACTCTGACTCTGATCCTGAGTCTCAGGACGATGAACCTGAGGATAGCCTTTCGGCCCGCGAAGCTGAGCTCCTCGAGAAGTATGAGCTTCTGCTCAACACCTTCGAGGAGTGCCGAAGGAGATTGAAGGCTGAGAAAAAGGAAGTAAAATTCCTTAAGGGCGAGTGTGTTTCCCTAAGGGAAGAGGTCACCAGTTTGATTTCTCTCCGACAGGAACACCTCGACCTGACTTCAAAGCACTCAGAGTCTCTTAAGCTCCTTGATCTTAAGCAGGAGGAAGTCGACAGGTTGGAAGAACAACTCGCGGCAGAAAGGAAGATCGTCAAGAGCTTCTCTATGCCAAAAACTGTTCTTCCAGTTGTTGATACCTTCTCTGCTCAGGCCAAAGGAGCTGGCTTGGGGCATGTAGGGGTATCTGGTTCCTCTTCCAGGAGAAATAGGAACCAGAGGAAGAATAAGGCCGCCAAGAAGGCCTCTGCTGATGAAAAGGGTAAGGCTCCTCTTAGTCCTGTTGCGTTAAGAAAGCCTGGCTTTCCTTGCAACCAACATGACTTTGAGTCAACATTTGGGCATCATTTCCGGCCCTCGGTTGCAAAGCCAAAGAGCCGGTATGACGGTTGGAACTTCCCCCGGAACTTCGGTGAGAGTGCCTTCAAGGCACCTTATGAGGAAATCCACATAGGAAATTATGGTCCGTTCTCTAGCGGCCATAATGGAAAGCAGGCACCAAAGGCCAAACCTGTTATACAGAAGGTGACAAAGTCATGTTACTGTTGTCACCATAAGGACTCCACCTCCAGATCCAAGGCCCCAGCTGTACCCACCGTTCCCAGGGTAAGGCAGGAGCCTAGGAAGAGATACAACAGGTTCGACTGTTGGTGCTGTGGCAAAGTCGGTCACTTTGCCGTGGATTGTTGGTTTAATCCAAGGTACTACGAGACTCCCCAGGTTAGCAATGCGAGGCCGACCACTCGTAGGGTTAACCATCCGAGGGGGAGTGTGCTAACCAGGAATCTAGGACCCAAGTTCGATTGGGTTCCTATGGTAAATTAATTTTGTTTTGCAGGAATGTCCAAAGACCATCAAAACGCCGATCTGGTATTTGGACAGTGGATGCTCCCGGCATATGACTGGGACTAGAAGCCTGCTGCGTGATTACACTCCAGTCGAGAATGGACCCAAAGTCATCTTCGGAGGGTTAGATCGAGGAGTCACCAGGGGTTACGGTATGATTTCCAACGGTATAATCTCTATCACCGACGTGGCTTATGTTGAAGGGTTAAACCATAACCTGATCAGCGTAAGTCAGTTATGTGACAAAGGTTATGACGTTAAGTTCTGCAAGGATAAATGTCTGATAATTTCACGTACCTCTTCTGAGACGGTATTATCAGGCATTAGGAGCAGAAATATCTTCTACTTAGATTTTCTCAGTGTAGATTCATCTACCCCCGTATGCCTTGTGGCAACAGGCAGTGCATCTCTTTGTGAACAATGGCACAAGAGATTGGCACATATTAATTTTAAAAAAATTAGTATGCTATTTTCTAAGAACTTAGTAAGAGATGCTCCCAGTATCAAGTGTATCAAAGATAGCCCCTGTCCTGCATGTCAGATGGGCAAACAGACTCGGGCTACCATTAAGAGCATTGCAGACAAAGACTCTTCCCGATGTCTTTACCTGTTACATATGGACTTGTTTGGTACAATGCAAGTTCATAGCTTGGGAGGCAAGTCATATACGCTAGTGATAGTTGATGATCACTCTCGGTTTACATGGGTGTTCTTTTTGAAACGAAAGTCAGATACTTTTGACATCTTCACTAATTTTGTCAAGCAGGTTCAGAACGAATTTAACTGCTCCGTGGTCAAAATCAAAAGTAACCATGGAACAGAATTCGAATCTGGTGCTATGACAGAATTTTGTGAAGAACAAGGTATCTTTCATGAGTTTTCCTCCCCACGGACTCCTCAGCAAAATGGAGTTGTGGAGAGGAGAAATAGAACTCTCATTGAATACTGCACGACAATGTTGGAAGACACTTCTCTCCCAGAATACTTCTGGGCAGAGGCTGTCAATACAGCTTGTCATGCACAAAACCGAGCATTGATCAACAAGCTTCATCGTAAGACGTCCTACGAACTACTGAAAGGCAGGAAACCAACCATGTCCTACTTAAGGATTTTTGGTTGCAGATGCTATGTACTAAATAATGGGAAGTACCCGCGTACTAAATTCGGGGAAAAATGCTTCGAAGGCATATTAATGGGCTATAGTTCCCATAGTCGGGCATATAGGGTCTTCAATAAGAAAACCCTAGTGGTAGAAGAATCAATAAATGTTGTATTTGATGAAGGAAGTTTGCTTAACAGCAATTCTTCCAGTAGTATTCTTGAAGATGCAGGTGCTCGACTTGACCAACAGAGTCTGGATGAGACCGCTAAAGATGACGCTCCTCAGTACGTCAAAGTTTCCACCTCCACGTCATCTGAAGCTGTTGACGATCAAAATGGAACAAATATCTTAGAAGAAGGAGAAGCCCAAGAAGTAGTCGAAGCTCCAGACGCCAGACTTCTTGAGCTCCGGCACGTGAGGGATCATCCTAGAGATCAGATCATCGGAGATCCCCGTGTTGGTGTCAGAACTCGAAGAGGCACTATTAACGAAGTATTGCATCTCAGCTTCCTGTCACAGGTTGAGCCAAAGAAGTTCGACGAGGCGAACAAGGATGCGGCATGGATTCTGGCCATGTAAGAGGAACTACATCAATTCGAACGCTGCAATGTTTGGACGCTGGTTCCCAGACCATACAAGGAGAATGTCATTGGCACGAAATGGATCTTCAGAAACAAGCTGGATGAACATGGTGTCATCGTAAAGAACAAGGCCAGGCTGGTGGCTCAAGGTTACAGACAGGAGGAAGGGATTGACTTCGACCAGACCTTCGCACCAGTCGCAAGGCTCGAGGCAATCAGGTTGTTCCTGGCGTATGCTTCACACAAAGGATTCACAGTCTATCAAATGGATGTGAAATCGGCATTCCTGAATGGAGACCTGAAAGAGGAAGTATACGTCGCTCAACCCCCAGGTTTTGTCGACCCTACTTATCCCAATCATGTTTATTTTCTTAATAAGGCCTTATATGGGTTGAAACAAGCTCCACGAGCTTGGTATGAGACTTTATCTAGTTTTCTTCTTGAGAACAAGTTCTCCAGAGGCAAAATAGATAAAACATTGTTTCTCAGGGAAGTCAAAGGCAAGATTTTGCTGGTGCAAATCTATGTCGATGACATAATATTCGGCTCAACGGACAACAATCTTTGCAAAAAGTTTTCTAAACTTATGCAAGGAAAGTTTGAAATGAGCAGTATGGGAGAGCTCAAGTATTTCTTAGGACTTCAAGTAAAACAGTGTGAGGATGGAATCTTCATCTCTCAGACGAAGTTCACAAATGAACTCCTTAAGAAATTCGGTATGGAGAGTGAAACCTCTATGAGGACTCCAATAGGATCCACCATGTCTCTGGATAAGGATGAGAAATGTAAACCTTTCGATGAAACTAAATACAGAAGCATCATTGGATCCCTGCTCTACCTTACTTCCAGTAGACCGGATATTATGTTCTCCACATGTGTCTGTGCCAGATATCAGGTGAACACTAAGGAATCTCACTATGTCGCTGCAAAGCGAATTCTAAGATACCTTAAAGGTACTCCTAATCTTGGCTTGTGGTACCCGAGAACCAATGATGTTGAGCTAATAGGCTTTTCAGATGCTGATTTTGCAGGGAGCAGGGATGACAGGAAAAGCACTTCCGGGACGTGTCAATTCCTCGGAAGAAGGCTTATCTCATGGAACAGCAAGAAGCAGAACTGTGTGGCTACCTCCACAGCAGAATCTGAGTACATCTCAGCAGGCAGCTGTTGCGCACAACTCCTATGGATCAGAAACCAGTTAGCCGACTACAACCTTCAGTTCAAGGATGTTCCAATGTACTGCGACTCCTCCAGTGCAATTGCCATTGCCAACAATCCTGTCTCGCACAGCAGAACGAAGCATATTGAAGTACGCTACCACTTCATTCGGGAGCACGTGGAAAACAAGGACATCTCTCTCTGTTATGTCCCCACGGACAAGCAGATTGCTGATATATTCACAAAGCCCTTAGACGAGGCCAAGTTCAATCTTTTCAAGACTGAATTGGGGATGCTCAATTATGAAGAATGAAGACTACAGAAGCTCCAGACTCGTGCATGATCTGAGGGGGAGCAGGGAACTCCAGCGTGAGTACAGCTGCACGAACTGAGGGGGAGCTAAGGGCCAAACGCTACAGACCCCGATTTGCAGAAGCCGAAAAGGGGGAGATTACCCTCTCGGACCAAGGCTAAGGTGGGGCCAAGGCTAAGGTGGCTCCAAGCTTGCTCCCAAGAAATTGGTATTGGTAAGGGATGACTCAACTCAATGTTAAGTTTATGGCTTTCATTTCCATTTGCTCTATTCACCTTAGCTTGTAGGGTTTAGGCTTCTTCAAATAGGGGGAGATTGTTGGGTATTGTATCCACAATGTACCTGATTTGAAGAAGCCCCTGGACAAGCTAAGGTCAATAGACTATGTATTTGATAAACTCTTTTAAGTTGTACTTGCAGTTCCTCCACGCTAAGTGCACACCAATGTTAGGGTGCAGTAGGTCAATATACACGGGTCTGCACGACGTAATCCCTCGTTGAGCAGATCAGTGTGTTGGCCTACGTGTACTCTCTCTATTGGAGTGCACTTACTTTCAAGTACAGGGCAGTTCATATGCAAGAGAAGACAAGGAGCATGGATGGATTAAGAAGCAACTCCTGGGTGGAAGACGAAACTTCGTCCAAGGAAAATTCGACGGGAATCACCAAGTGATTCTCGCCGATTCGGCGAGAATCACTAGTGATTCTCGCCGAATCGACGAGAATCATCTCGCCGACTTCTTCTGGCTACCTCAAAACGGTGCCAAGTAAGATTCAGCGAGAATCACTAGTGATTCTCGCCGAACCAGTGGCCAAGCAGCTCATGTATACAAAGTGAAATTCGTTGAGAATCAATAAGTGATTCGGCGTGAATCACTAACGATTCTCGACGAATCGTCGAGAATCACTTGGTGATTCTCGCCGATTTGTCGAGAATCGCCTGCGATTCTCGTCGATTTTTTCCTTGGCGTTTTCTCTGGAATTTCCTGAACCGGATTCTGCCGCTGTTAAGATTCTGAACCGGGACTTAGGGATTTAGCTTGTGGGTCCCACAACGGTCTTTTTGGAAAGCATGTACAGTATTTATATACAGGTATTTTGAACGGAATACTCACTCAAGAAAGAAGCCGAGCGAGTGAAAACCCTAAAATCGCGAAATCTCTCCGCCGCCTCCGTCGCCGCTCGCGCTCGCCCGTCGCCGCTGCTGATCGCCCTTCTTCCCGATCTCCGGCGACAGAAGCTTAGCAAAGCTTGAGTCTCACGTGTCTATCCAGAGATCTCTTGTCTCTCGATTTGTTGACCGGGAAATACTCCCCCTTCCGAATCGATCGAGACGACCGATCCTAGAGTGACCGTTGGTAGACCTAGTTTGCTTCGCAACGAAGTTTGGATCTCAAAGTACTGCAGCAGCGCACCTTCGTTGCCGCCGATTCCGAACCAAGCCGCCGCTCGGATTGCCGCCACCGGTTCCGGGAGATCCTCTCCAAGGGAGACCAAGGTTGTAGACTCTTCATCGATTTCAAGAACACGTCATCGAATGAAGAGGAACACCGTAGTCTCCAAAAGAAGTTTGTATCACGTGTTCATTCTATATTTAATTTTGTTGTAAAGGAACCTTTGTTCCGTGTTGTAAGGGTTGGGTGCAACCCGTTTTGTGGGAGTGTAGACTCTCACGTGTGGAAGGGCTCCTTCCGTTAGTACAGGGATTGGATTTCAATCCCATTGGAGAAGTGACCGAGTCGTCCCTTGTTGGGAGATAGGTCGAAGCGGGAAAGTGGATGTACCCAAGTCGGGGAACCACTATAAATTTCCTGTGTATTTTGTGTGCTGTGCTTTGTATTTTTATTGTGCAGGTACCGTCGTAAATTCCGCAAATGCGCTACTCGTCACCTATTCCCCCCCCCATAGGTGCACATAGCTGACACTAGGTGGACTTACAGAATTGTCGAAAAGTCCCAAGTGTCTCGACATAATATTACGTAGTGTTTTTAACTATAAACTGCAAGGTGTCAAGAGATCTTAGCAGTCTCGACATATCTATATTTGATAGAATTTCCAGTCTGAACTTGAAGGTGTCGAGACAGTTGACTTGTCACAACATAATTGTCTGTTGGGTGTTGACATATTTAAATCTTCATTGTGTCGAGATAGTTGTATTGTCTTGACACTACAGTGTGTTGGGTGTTGTCATCTTTAAATCTTCACTGTGTCGAGACAGTTGAATTGTCTCGACACTACAGTCTACTAGGTGTCGAGTGTAGATTTGTGTCTTGACACTGTTGTCTTGTGTCTTTCTGATCTCGACACCTCTCCTACAAAGGTGTCGACATAGTTATGAAGTGTGTCGACACTTTTATACTTAGTCATTTCTTCTGCGCTATAACTTATTGGGTTTTGACTATCCTGACTTCACTCAACTTTATTAGTTGTATGGCGTTGAGTGAATTGGCTTCACTCAACGCCTGTGGACTTGGTCAATTCTCTTTAGCAATTGCCTTGATATTTGTCATTGAGTGAGCTTGCTTCACTCAAAGCCTATGAACTTAGGTAATTTCTTGTCTTTCCAGTCAGCTTCTTTGAGTCCATCTGTCAATGTCACTTGGACCACCTGTCTAATCAATATGACATAGACTAACCTACATGCATGAACTGAAAGATACCTCAAATACAACTATGTATATATCATTGAGTTGAAAGGGCTTCTTCAAATCAAGTACATTATTTCCAATGTACCCAACACCCAGTCATGAAAAAACCATCCTAGGAGTCTAGTTGTTTGAGGGATGTTGCACCCTGATCCAGCCTGTGAGATCTATGAGAATGTGAGGGTACTACTCTGAGGAGAGTAGAGGATGAGAGATTTTTTTTACTTGCTTGTACTAGACTATCTGTTGTGGTCATTTTATGTCTAGGATGTTTATTTTTCGTTGGACTCTGTATACGCCTTCATGGGTTTTCCATTCATGATTTATGCTTCCTTTCAAGCTGATACACCCTGTGTTGAATTGATTCAGCATTAATTAACTTTTATTATTTGTGAATGTTTTGTTATGATGTGTAGCCTTACAAGGCAAATGTTTTGCCAATTGGTTCATAGGTTAGGTAAGAGGGTGACACCTCTTCGGACATACAGACCTTTTGGGGGAACGCACTCCCTGGGCATAAGGATCCCCCCTTGGTTTTGAGGGGGAGTCCTTAAAAATGGTATCAACTATAAAAACGATTCAAATTATAAAAATCATCACAGGTGGTCTACCGTGGCATGATAGGTAGTTCGCAGATGAACTATGCAATGGAAGCGTGGTGGACTGCAGTATAATCATGATGAAATTCCACGCAAATCTCCCTATATAAAAACACAAATGGGCCAACGCCTTAACTTAATACATAGTATTGAGAATGGTTTGAAGTTCTGATACCTCTGTTTTAATAAATTTGAGCATGAATTTTGTGAACCAAGCTTCAGGGAATGAGATGGGGACTACTCTGCGGTTACCAACGATTACATGTACAATCTAGATCCCCCGGTTGAGCACTGGGCCCTTCCACCACAAGTTGTACCCCTTGCCTCTACAGCGCCTACTCTGCCGACCCCGTTCCACCAAACAGAGTTGGGGCAGACGCACACCACATTACTGGACACCTTTCGAGCCTCACTATTGCAGCTCCAACCACAGCAGGCACAATGCCCTACAGATGCTGAAAGACTAGCGATGTTCACGAGCTTCCGACCCCCGGCCTTCAGAGGGACAGAGTTGGCCATCCAGATAGAGGACTAGTTGGACAGGATCGGGGAGTTACTACAAGGAATGCAATGCCCTCCTGATGATGCAATTTCCCTAGCTACCACCCTTCTAGAGGGATATGTGAGGCAGTAGTGGAGGTCCATATTACAGGCCACCTACAGGCACCACTGCCTGGCTGTCATTTCCTGGAGGGAATTCTCCACCATATTGATGGAGCATTTCATTTCCGATGCTGACCGGACAGAGCTTCAAGAGCATTTTCATCACCTTCGACAGGGAACTATGACGTCATAGAGTATCAATAGGAATTATCCCACCTCGTTCGATTTGCGTGGATCATAGACACTGAGGATAGAGATCATGCCAAAAGGTTCTTTAAGGGCCTTAATGAGCCAATCCGACAACCATTGGTGACTGCATCAAAAGCTCCTTTTGCGGTTATTGTCCACTTGCCAAGATAATGAAGGCAGATATAAAAACCATTCGGGAGAGGAACAAGTTGAAGAGGCTAGCAGAGACACCCCAATATAGAATCAGAGGGATCAGGGGAGGCAGCAGTGTAGACGTGGAAATGACAGGGGGGACTACATGAACTATGACTAAGGAGATCGCCACCAACCGTGTTGGGACCAGCACCATAGGAGGACACCTCCACCTCTTCAAGCTCAACACCAAGCCATCTATGCACCAGCATATAAAGCTGAGCAGCGGACTTTCGAGAGATGTTACTTTCACTGCAATGAAGTGGGGAACTTATGACCTCAGTGCCCACTGCTAGGACCAAGAGAAGGACACCGGGAGTTTCATAGGGGTGGAGGTCGTGGTTCGGGTAATCCCGGAAGATGAAAACAATGACCTCACCCATTGGCCTATGCATTGGACTTAGAGAGGGCGCACACCACCTCTAACGTGTTGAATGGTACGTGAATTTTCTTACGCACATTAATTGTTATATCTTCTTCTATATGCTTATATACATCATTGTTCGAAAAAATTAATTGTAACCATAGGGATCCTATGGATCAATGACCGAGCAGCTCGAGCGCTCTTCGACGTAGGTGCCACTCGCTCATTCGTGTCCCATGACTTCATACGTCAAGAGTCGAGAGTGGTATACCTGCCAGGTAACCCGCTATATGTGCGACTCCTCGATGGCTCTGAAATGACATCTTCAGACCTTTGCAAATTTAGAGTCAAGATCGATGATCGGGAGATGGAGGTAGAAGCGGCGGTACTACAACTTTCAGGATTTGACCTGATATTGAGAATGGATTGGCTCGCGGAGTATGCGGCCCAGATCGAATACCAAACAGAAAGGTGTCTCTTCAGGTACCGACGGAGGAACAATCACTTATCAAGGTATACCCTATATTTCCCTCCTAACACTAAGTTCCATACGAGCAATGAAGGCTGCTATGAGTGGTGAAGAGGAGTTTGCCATCTACTTCAAGATGACGGGGCAAACATTAGAATTGACCGTGGTTAAAGTGGTGAAGTAATATCTAGATGTCTTCCCGGAGAAGATCCCAGGCTTACCTCCACATCAGGGGGTGGATTTTCAGATTCATCCCGTACCTGGAGCTCGCCCCGTCTCGAGAGCACCCTACCAGATGTCACCGAAAGGGCTAGTAGAGTTCAAAGTGCAGCTTCAGGAATTAGTGGATTCGGGATTCGTCCGACCCAGCTCTTCTCCTTGGGGAGCACATGTGCTCTTTGTAAAGAAGAAGGATGGATCACTCCGGCTCTGCATCGACTATCGAGAGTTGAACCGACTGACTATGAAAAACACTTACCCCCTTCAAAGAATAGAGGACTTGTTCGATCAGTTGAGCGGTACTTGGTGTTTTTCCAAACTCGACTTCCGATCAGGATACTATCAGCTTCAGATTGAGGATAACGACATTGAGAAGGCTGCATTCAAATTTCGTTATGGGCAATACAAATTCACAGTGATTCCATTCGGGCTCACAAATTCCCAGCAGCATTCACGTCTTTGATGAATCAGGTGTTCGAGCCATACCTCGATCATTTTGCGAATGTATTTATTGACGACATTCTAGTATACCCGGCTTCAGAAGAATTACATGCCACACACCTGGAAAAGGTAGTCCAAAAACTTCGAGAGCACCAACTGTATATAAAGTTCTCAAAGTGTAAGTTTTTTCTAAAGGAGGTTGACTTCTCGGGTCATATTATTAGTGTCAACGGTATAGCAGTGGACCCAACAAAGATTCAATCTGTCAGGGATTGGCCACATCTTCGTTCAGTAGCTGATGTGAGGAGTTTTCTCGTGCTTGTAGGATATTACCATAAGTTCGTGGAGCGATTCTCCAAAATAGCACAACCACTGACATCACTGACAAAGAAGGATGCACCGTTTATATGGAAACCGCAATGTGAAGAGGCCTTCCAGGAGTTGGAAGGGAGGCTTACCTCTGTCCTCATACTGACCATTCCCACAGGCCAGGAGGGATTCCAAGTGTACACAAATGTTTGTTAACAAGGCTTAGGAGCAGTCTTGATGCAACATGGGAAGGTGGTTGTCTATGCCTCTAGACAGTTAAAAGTGCACGAGAGAAACTATGCCACACATGACTTGGAGTTAGGGGATGTAGTCTTCGCCCTAAAGATACGAAGGCACTACTTGAACGAAGTCCGATGTGAGGTGTTATCGGACCACAAGAGTCTCAAGTACGTCTTCACACATAAAGAGGTGAACTTATGACAGAGACGATGGTTGGAATTCCTATGTGATTATGACTTTGATCTTCAGTACCACCCTAGAAAGGCAAACACGGTTGCAGATTCTCTAAGTAGGACACCTTTTCTTATAGGATGGTGTGTACCCTGAGAGATATAGTGCATGCCCTCCAGGAGATGGGAATCAAGGTGATCAACCTGAGAGATTCAGTTGCGACCACATATCATTTATATTAGATGGAGATAAAATGTGATCTATGGGACATGATAATGGAAGCCCAGCCGAATGACCCATTATCCGAGGATGGGATTACACGTTTGAAAGACGGAAAGGAACACCCAGATTTTCAAATAAGAGATGAGATTCTCTACTTTCAAAGTAGAATATTTGTTCCTTCTGGTGGGCAACTTCGACATGAGATTTCGTATGAAAGTCATCACACCCGCTACTCCATCCATCCGGGTATCACAAAGATGGATGCAAATCTGAAGAAGTCATTTTGGTGCCTAGGGATGAAGCAAGACAGTGTATATTTTGTGATACATTGCCAAACCTACCAGCTAGTTAAAGCAAAGTGCAAGAGCCCCGCCGGGTTGCTACAGCTACTTCCCATCCAAGAGTTGAAATTTGAGGACATATCCATGGACTTCATCCATGGCTTTCTCTGCTCTCGAACGATGATTGACTCTATTTTGGTGGTGGTTGACCAATTGATGAAAGTGGCAAGATTCATTCCCACCCGCTGAGATAATGGTTTCAGTAAATTGGTGCGTCTCTTCTTCAAAAATGTTATTCGTTATGACGGTGTGCCAAAGATTATATTTTCATATTGAGATGGTAGATTCACCTCCAATGAGTGGCGAAATGTTCAGGCATAATTGGGAACCAAACTAACATTCAGCATGACATTCCATCCACAGACGGATGGGCAAACAGAGTGCACAAACCAGACTTTGGAGGATCTTCTTCAATTATGCTTGTAGATAAAAAGGAGCCATGGGAGTGGGTACTACCCTTGGTAGAATTCTCTTACAACAACACATATCAGGCGAGTATTGGCATGGCCCCGTACGAAGCCTTATACGGTCGTGTAAAAGTAGCAAACACGCAGCTAACAAGTAGCTAACTAACAGGCAGAAATTTGAATAATTGAAAGTTTTATTGTCCAAAAATATATCATTTACAAATGTATGAACCCCCTTTTATAGAATGGAGGAGATAGGAGAGAGTACAAACAAACAATGTGGGACTAAAAATTTACAGGGCTGAGCGACTAGAAAATAAAGAGACCGCACATGCCGCGTTGTTAGACAAATGGGCTAACTGCTCGGCAACTCCAGCAGGAAGAAAACACGCTGCAATAGGAGACCGCTAGACCGCCCGGTCTCCAAGCTTCTGAGAGAGACTGCCAGACCGCTCGGACTACAAATAGCAACAGGCTGAACAAGAACCTGCTGGAAAGGAACCACTAGACCGCGCGATCAACAACCCGCCAGACTAGACTGCCAGGCCGCCCGATCTAATACTTCAACACTCCCCCTCAAGCTGGAGCATATATATCAATCATGCCCAGCTTGTCACAAATGTGGAAGAAGGAAGTAGAGACTGATTTTGTGAAGATATCTGCCAATTCTTTGTCGAAGGTGACAAACAGAGTGCAAATCTATTTCTTCAAAACCTCTTCCGGAATGAAGTGGCAGTTGACTTCTATATGTTTTGTTCTCTCATGGAAGACCGGATTTTTGGATATGTATATAGCGGCCTTGTTGTCACAGAACATAGGAAGAGGATAGTCGTAGACCTCTCCCGGGTCAAGTATGAGAGCCCGAAACCATTTTAACTCTCACATGGTTGACGTCATACTCCAGTATTCGGCTTCTGCACTGGATCTGGAGACAACAGACTTTTTCTTTCTCTTTCAACTCACAAGATTTCCTCCAACAAAAGTACAAAAAAATGATGTGGATTTACGATCGCCTTTATCATCCGCATAGCTTGAATTTGAGTAGGTTTCAACCATCAGATGACCATTCCTCTGAAAGATTAGCCCTTTGCCCGGTGGTGCTTTGACATACTCTAATATCTTCAAGGCAGACTGAAGATGGCATTCCCTGGGAGCTTGCATAAACTGACTAACCTTGCCTACAGCATTGGAGATGTCGAGTCTGGTCACCGTGAGATAAATTAGTTTGCCCACCAAACGTCTGTACCTCGTGACATCAGATAGAAGAGGTGAGTCATCTGTCCCTATTTTGTCTTCTCTAATAGCCATGGGAAACAAGGCCGGTTTAGCACCTGTCAGTCCTGCCTCTTGTAGAAGATCAAGAGCATACTTCTATTGGGAGAGAACCAACGAGTCAAGCTTCCGAAAGATTTCTATCCACAAAAAGTATTTCGGGGAGCCCATATCCTTCGTGACCAGGTACTGACGGAGGTGTTTCTTTGTCAAGTTCACCCCAGCTTGGTCATCGCCAGTAAGAAGAATATCAACCACATACACTGCCAAAACCAGTAGTCCCGGGGCGGTTTTGTGAATTAATAAGAAGTGATCGGCCAAACTCCTTACAAAGCCAATGGTAGCCACAATGCCACTGAACTTGTCGAACCACGCCCGAGGGCTCTACTTTAGACCATAAATGGCCTTCTTCAAACGACATACTCTTGTCTCCTCCTGAGCAACATACCCAGGAGGTTACTCCATGTAGACGTCCTCCTGAAGATCCCCATAGAGAAAAGCATTCTTGACATCAAGCTGGGAAATAGCCCAATCCCTATTAACAGCCACAGAGAGAAGAACCCGGATGGTGCTGAGGCGAGCAACCGGAGCGAAAGTATCAAAGTAATCAACGCCATAAGTCTGAGTGAAGCCTTTGGCCACCAGTCGGGCCTTGTAGCTATCTACAGTGCTGTCGAGACAAAATTTCACAACAAACACCCAGCGACAGCTAACCATATCAGTACCCACTGGTGGAGGAACAAGGGTCCAGGTACCCCTTTAAGTAAGAGTAGTCATCTCTTCGTCCATGGCAGATTTCCAATGAGGAATAGTAAGAACCTCCTGGTAGGTGTGGGGAGTGGCAGTAGCGGAGATAGCCAAGGCAAAACAACTGCGAGAAAGAGAAAGCCGATCATTGGAAATAACAGCCACAAGCGGGTGTTGAGTACACGCCCGTACCCCTTTACGAAGAGCAATGGGAAGATCCAAGTCGATGCGGGCCTCAGTGATCGGAGCGTCCATGGCGGAGAAGGCTGGCCCGGCACTAGATAGAGACAGCTGCGGAGAAGATGGAGAAGGTGGAGGGGGTAGGACGGATAGAGGAGGAGACGGAGGAGGAGATGATGTAAGTGGGGAGACGTCAATAGGGGTGGAAGGAATGGAGAGAGATGGTGGAGAAGCAGAGACATCAGGAGGAAGAGGAGATTCAAGAGAGAAGTAGGATGGTTTATCGAAGAAGGTCACGTCTGCGGACATAAATTGTTTGCACATAACGGGGTCAAAACAACAATAGCCTTTTTGAGTTGTAGAGTTCCCCAAAAGACACACTTGGTGGAACGGGGGAAAGCTTGTCGCGGGTAGCGGACGGAGGGTGTACAAAAGCCGTACACCCAAAGATATGGAGAGGGAGAGGAAATGGTTCCTTGCTGGGGTATAGATTGGAGAAGTGGGTCTAGCCGTGGAGAACCGTGGAGGGAAGGCGATTGATGAGATAGCAGGCGAGGAGCACAGCGTAACCCCAGTAGGAGCGGGGCACTTGCATCTGCGTCATGAGAGTGCGAGCTGTAATATCCCATTTCCAACGAGACCCCCAAGAGTGGATTTGGCCATGACTAGGTCATGACAATACCCTAGGAAGCCCAAGATGACCAAGTAAACCTAAGAATGTGGGTGAGACCACTATGGTCTGCACATAGTAAATTTCTGAACTCTTGGTGAAAGATGATCATGGGGCTTCACCAAGACTTCAAGACCACACCATGGTCTCATCAATCCATTGTAGGGTCCAGTAGAGCCCTAAGTGTCCATTGAAGTCAACCCAGCGTGCCCAAGTTGACTTAGAACCACCATAAGACTAAATTGGGTAAGGTGCCCTAACTAAGGGCAGTGTGCCATGGTAAAGCCCAACTAACCCTACCAAGGACCTTCTAGACCTAAAGTGGGATCAATGGGTCACTAAGGACCCATGGAGGGCAGTCCAAAGGGTTAAGTTGACCAAAGTCAACTCTTACCCAAAATGTGTCAACCTAACCTACATTGGGTCAAACTGACCTGCACAAGGGCCAATTTAAGTTCCCTTAGCCAAGTGGACCCCACACATACCTTCATAACCCTAGTGAGAGGCCAATGGCTTACCAAGGACCCATTGGGACCAATCAAAAAGGCTAAGTTGACCAAAGTCAACTCTAGCCCTAAAGAGGTCAAAGTGCCCTGCCTAAGGGTCAAGTGACCAGGGCCAAGACAACCCCACCTAGACCATAGGGCAGGCCAATGGGTCACCAAGGACCCAATAGGGCCAACTTCAAAGACCAAATTGACCAAGGTCAACCATGGTCAAAGTTTGGTCAAGTTAGCCCAAATGGGCTAACTCAAGCTCAAGCCCAATTCACTTGGGCTAACCATGTTTTGGTGGATGAAATAAACATGTGGGCTGACGTTGGGTTAGGTAGGAGCCAATTTTCAGCTTGGTATGAAGGAGAGAGAAAAATCCACCTAAGGGAAGAGAGAGAAAGTGAAGAGAAGTAATGGAGGAGACTTTGGGCTCACTCCTTCCCCTTCCCCAACCTCCCATTCATTGCATTAAGACCAGGAATGCACCTCAATCCAACCAGCTACCCATTGACTGGTTTGAGCCAAGTTTTTTCCCCTACCTACCATGGCCGACAAGATTGACCAAGAGCAAATAATGGTAAGCAACCAACAACCACCTAACTCCCCCTTCTCTTCACTTAAAAGCTCCAGTGGACTCCAAGGAGTCATTTCCATCACTTACCTGCAGAAGCCAAGGTGTTTCACAGTGCTATTGCAGAATTCTGACCACCACCACCACCACCATGGCCTCCCGACGATCGGCAAGGCTACAGCCGCCCAGCAAGGACCTCCTCCACTCCTTTTCACATGGATAGTTCATGGCATTCACTAGGTCCAAGGTTCGGGCTCAATTGAGCCCGATCCAATTCGGAATTTTCATGGTTTTTTGGCCGAAAATTTTCTTGGTAGAACCGCCAGAATAGTGCTTTCCGGCGGCCAAACCGCCACCTGGACACGGCCACCACCTCAACGGAGGTGGTGGTGGCGGTGGCCGGCCGGGGAGGTTGTCGGATCTCCGGCGGTGGCGTTTGGAAGGAGCTCCTGGAGGGACGAATCACAGCTGTCGGCTGGAGCTAGAAGACGATGGGATCCCGTCAAATACGCGCCAAGATTCGTGCTAAATCAGAATTCAAACTATAGTCTTATAAATTTCATTTTTATGATTTATGTCACACATTACGTAATTAATGTTCTTAATTTTTCAAAATAAATAGAGGCAGTATATGAGAAAATGGTCAACACATGATTTGTAGCCCGTTGGGTCTACTTTACTTTAAAATTGGTTTGAACCAATTTGGATGCCCGGTTTGACCAGGGCACCCATTTTGGTGGGGCCTACACATAGGGCTAGCCAGAAATTAAATTGAGTTCCCACACTTCATCTGTGGCCCAAATGAGTTGAACTTTTGAAAGTGAGTCACCCTAAAACATATCTAGGCTGCCCAAAAATGGGAATTTTTGGGGACAATTTTTGTATAGTTTTGGAAATTATTTAATTTCATTAGGATAATTTAATTAGGTGGTCTAATTACCTCCAAACCCTACCAAATATTGGGGAGTGGTCCCTGGCCTCATGTTATGTATCTGTATAAAGTTTCACCAAATATGGATGTGTTTTGAATAGGTATTGACCTAACCCTAACTTTACCTTAATGTGGGTATTTTGGTCAAAAAGTGCACTTTTGATTTTGAGTGACCAAATCACCTCAACAGAGGCTGAAATTTGGGCCACTGACTTGGTATGGCATTTATCACCTCCCCATCGAATGTGGGGTATAGTGGAATTGATTTGCCCTAAGATCCTAGGCCAAACCCTAAGGAAGGACCTTTGTGCCTTGTGAAGGGAATGAGTCCTAAATACCTTGTCTGAACTTCAAATTTTGTATGGAGGGTCCTAGGGTAGATAAAACTTTCTGGTAAAAATCTTAAAGGATTTTGAAAAAGGTAGGGCCCACAAAACCCTAACCCTAGCTTAGGTCATAAAACTTATAATGCTAAATTAGGTTAGCAAAACTCCTTGAAATATAATGAACTTTTGGTAGTGTGGGCATAAGGATATATTGAGCCTCTAGTAATTTATTTGGGAATTTTGGACCAATATTTTTAGCACTTCATTTGTAATAATTGGGATTGCACTAATTAATAATTTGACTATTATGATCTCACTGCCCATTGAAAGGTCATGAAAATTTGGCAGAGGTAGTATTAGACAATATTGATTATCTATGAATTTTAATAGAATTTTGGAATACATATTTAGTGTATCTACTTCACAAGTTCATAACTTTGGGAACATGCTAAATAATTCTTACAGAGCTCAATACTTGATGAAAAATTATGAAACTTGATAAATAGTGTTCGTAGTTCATTATTCTCATGTGGGAATTTATTTGGAATTTTTAGATGGATAATTGGTATACTTTATTCATTAACCCATTAACTTGGAATTTTATGAGAAAATCAAGTATAGACTTTATTATTCAATGATAAATTGTGAAACTTGATCTAAAGAATTTATATGTCCTTATAATCATACTATGAGTTTATCTGAATTTGTGGAAGTGTTATTGCTGTACATACCTCTTAAAATGATTTATTATGGGATATATTTGAAAATATAATTAAGCGCCTAAACCTTGCTGAAAAATTGGAAGACTTAGACTTTAGAGTTGATTATTCATTTTGTAATTATCATAAATTCAGTGGAATATTATCTTGTCTGAAATTGTACTTCATGTTCAAACTTGGGCATTTTTGATACTAGAATAAATAAATAAATCATCAAACAAATTAGGAAAATTATGAATTTCTGGATTTATGCTAAAAATGTCATTATAGCCCTCTAATAATTATCATATGGGTACTGGATGATTATTTGGTGTATCTCCCATTTTAGGAGTCATATCGCTTAAGTGGTCTGCATATAGTAAAAACTGCAGAAATTATGTTTGAGTATAATGGATGCATGTCTTGGGATTAGTGGTATGCTGGTTTGGACGGTTAAAAAAATAAGTTCATTATTGATAGTAGGATAAGTAGAGGGATGGATTGACTTGAGTTAGGCGGTGCCCGGGATCGACGAAAGATCGTCTTCCCCGTAGGGAGGAAGTGTTTAATGTATTAGGGCTAGGTTCAGTAAAATTAATTAAGGGTCGGGAAATTGGGTAGCAAACAATAATAGTAAGTGCCTTGCGTAAGGGAACTTTGGGCGTAATCCCATCGCAGTTCCTAGTGCCTTCGAGAGCCCTTCACGGGGTATACCTTGGGCAGTCCTGGGGTAACGTAAACGGTAGGAGTGATAAATCTTAAAGATCAACTAGAATAATTAGGGGTTCACTTTCACACACCCCGGTGTCTCGGGGAGTTGGTTTGACTCGGTTGATATTTGTGAGGGGTAGGATGGCCCGTCAAGTTTCGGCTCGATTGTTTGAGACGGACATTATGGTCCGGGGAGCTTCGGCTCGGTTTTGGATACCATAAATTTGCATGTGCATAAAAGGAAAAAAATTAAGGTGGTGGGTCTTCGGTATTGGAGGGTCGATGCACTGACGCCAATACGATGACTCGACAAGTGTGGTTAGAACTTCTCCAACAGAAGTCCGGTGCGCCAGCCGGCAAGAGTACGCAGGAGTCCGCTTCGTGTACCAAGCGTTGAAGTGTACGATAGGTCTGACCGGTAGTGCTTTACTGGTTTAGAGGTGGGCGAGTCCCAACCCACCGCTTCCGTCTGCCACTACGGAGGTATCCTGGGAGGTTACGGCTCCAGAAAGGGGGAACTAAAGGTCTGTGTGCATAGAGTCGAGTGTGTGTTACACTTGCATGTTCCATCATACCCACTTGCATGTCATAGCATAATCGATTCATTTGACCCCTGACACCTAAAGTATAAGTGGAATGGGGCGTTTATACATTACGACTTGCAAAACGACCCCTTGGCCTATAAGCTTGTGTGGGCAAGTTTATAAATTAAGGTCAATTTTGATATATATATATATATATATATATATATATATATATATATATATATATATATATATATATATATATTGCTGTTTGATAACTGACACCCCAACGTATAAATTGGTATGGGACTTTTTATATGATTGGAGACTTGCAGAATGCCCCTTGGCTTATGTGTTCCCACATAAGTGGAGGTTACTTTTCATATTTCAACTTAATGTCAATATCTATTATAGAATTGCTAATATAGGTCCGCTGCCATCTGTTTTTTATTATTCTCCACCTTCAAGTACTCCCCTTTCTTCCTCTCCGCTCGGTGCCTAGGAGCCATGGGGGGAAGTGCCGGAGGATGATTGGACTTAGTCTTTTAGACTAACGGTTTTCGAACCACATCATTTTAGGGGATCGTGGAGCCCAGCAAGGAGGATCAACCCCGGAGGTCGGCACGCTTACACAATGGGCAGTCTAGTTCCGGAGTTCAGATGACAGGGACTGTGAGTCCTGAACGCTAGTTGTTATATTAGTTTGCTTTCGCGATAAGAGAAATATAGTGAGGACATGATGTACTGGGCATGAGCCCATGATTTTAGTATTTTGTATATCCGTGGACACTCCCTTCGTGGAGTTTATTTAATATATATGTGATTGTTGTGGACTTGCTTTATTATTTTGCTACAGTCATGATCGATTTGGCCGGCAGAATCGGCGTTATGTAGTGAAGACCTTCCCGAGTGCGAAGGTGTCACCGCAATGCGGCGGTTCTGGGCCTAAGACCCCGGTGTTTTAAAAAGAAAAAAAAGGGTATTACAAGTGTTGTCAGAGGAAACCTCGATCGACAAGTAGCGGTCCACAACCCTGGGTCACCCCCGTGCGAGTTTAGTTTGGGGACAAACTAAGCAGCGGAAGTAGTGGTGTGCTCATAAGGGGAATCACATGTAAAGTCCACCTTTTCATTAATTCCACTTGTTCATCAGCTAACAATTGGAATTCTTCTTTGTAGCCTGCGGCAAACCCTGCCCCCAGCAGGGAGCACCTCCGGCTACGAAAATCCCATCTTATAATTCTCTAGTCAACTAGTTAGACTCAACCCACTAGTAGACATGACAAACCACGATACCTTATAGTATGCCCTAGTCTTAAATAGACATGGGTATGAACTTGTTAAGCTAAGGAGATAACTAAAGAGAATAAAGGAGGAGTATAACACGAGAATGGCTACCTAAGCCTTAATCTCAGGTAGCCCTACGGTTCGTATCAAGAATTACTCAAACCGGAAGGACTGCTTTAAGGAGAATTGAGACCAATAATCCATTAGCAGAATGGTAGAAAACACATATTCTCAACCCTTGTACCAGTAATAAGATTACCTGGAGATAACCACAATGACAAGCACCGAGGGTCGTATAAGAATTCAAGTTCGGAAGAGACTCGGTTGGGATTGGGAACTTTTTGACCCAGATAAGGTTGTCGTAAATACGACTCGGAGGGTTTTTTATCAACAATTCAGGTTGGAACCCCAAGTCAAAGATTGATGCCCTAGGGATTGTGCACCCAGCTAGGATGGATATAACATGGTAATATCAAAGTTACTCAGCCCAAGGCAGGTAGAGGCTTATCTTTTGTTTATTTGGGGCTTATCTTTTGTTTATTGGGGGCGTGTCTTTTGTTTATTGGGCAAATTAATTACTGACTTGGGTTTCCCTTAGATCTCATCTAGAAAAGTTGGCGTCATAAATATAGTGAAATGGACTTAAACCGTATTCGGTGCTACTCGGGCGTATTCGTAGGGATAAGAATCTGATTGTGAAGTGGGGATTTTATAGAGTCATTGTCTACCCATACAAACGAGAAATTTAATCATCGGAAGTTTGGTGTATCTCGGAACGTGTATGTCCCTGGAGTGAAGAAGGGCGTCATGAATTTTGTGATGCACGGTGAGGTCTGTCGCCCGATGAAGGTTAAGTGCAAGAAATTTTGGGAAACTATTACAGTCACTGCCCAGTTAGAGTGGAAGTTTGAGGATATAATTAGGGATTTTCATACACATGATTCCTCATCCGCACTCCAGGCACAATTATAATTGGAACATCAACGATAGAATGGCCGAGATATCTAGGGTCACCCTGACCCAAAAGAAAACTTTCATAGGTGTTTAATAAGTTTTGTGAGTAGTTGTTCATTATCATGGGGTGCTCAAGATGATCGTGTTGAATCAGGATGGATAGTGTACGTCCAATTAGAGAATATCAGTCCATGCTTATCTAGGCTCTCGGTCGACATTCAACACAACTCTCCACTCTTATATAGAAGGAGATGTAGGACTCCACTTTCATGGATTCAGGATGAGGATCCGAAGGCTTTGGGATCGGATTTTGTCAAAGACACCGAAGCTCAGGTGAGACTGATAAGTGACAGAATGCTGGAAGCGCAGAGACGACAGGCTAAGTACTATGATGCCCGACATCATCAGGTGGAGTTTCAGGTGGGGGACCGAGTGTTTCTGAAGATCCGGCCCATGCATGGAGTTTCACGGGCGCGTGGTCGGAAGATGAAGATCATCCCTAGGTATATGGGCCCTTACAGGATCCTGGAGCGGATCAGACCCCTAGCTTACAGGCTGGATTTGCCACCAGAGCTGGCAGCCTTGCATGATGTGTTCCATATTTCCTCGCTCAGGAGGGCTCTACTATGCCCGGAGCAGCAGATTTCGACCACAGATGGACCAATAGCTTCAGACCGGTCAGTTCTCTTAGAGCTGGTTCAGATCGACTACAGAGTAGAACGGATCTTGCGTCGTAAGAAGGTTCCGTTAGTCAAAGTTCTGTGGAGGAACCACGACCAGGAGGAGTATACCTGGGAACCGTAGGACCTGATGTGACAAAATTACCCAGAGCTGTTCAGTCATGTATACCTCACAACCCCTCAAGATGTTTAATTTATTTTTTTGCTTTAAACTAGTAAGGCTGCTCCAGGAAGAGTAGAGGCTAATCTTTTATTTATTGGGATCTTGGTTTGCCAATTGGTCGGATTGGTCATAGATTTAGATTTCCCTTTAAACCTAATTTAGCAAACATTGCGTCGAGATGTAATCTTCAACTTCTTATGGGATGTTACAAGTTTCCTTTTCTTCGATAAAAATTCCCGTATGCTTAACCTTGATTTCGGGGACGAAATCTTTGTTTTGTTTATTGGGATTTGTAACATCCCATTTCCAACTAGACCCCCAAGAGTGGTTTTGGCCATGACTAGGTCATGAGAAGACCCTAGAAAGCCCAAGAAGACCAAGTAAGCCTAAGAATATGGGTGAGACCACTATGGTCTGCACATAGTAAATTTCTGAACTCTTGGTTAAAGATTATCATGGGGCTTCACCAAGACTTCAAGACCACACCATGGTCTCATCAATCTATTGTATGATCCATTAGAGCCCTAAGGGTCAATTGAAGTCAACCCAGGGTGCCCAAGTTGACCTAGAACCACCATAAGCCTAAATTGGGCAAGGTGCCCTAACTAAGGGCAGTGTGCCATGGTAAAGCCCAACTAACCCTACCAAGGACCTTCTATACCTAAAGTGGGATCAATGGGTCACTAAGGACCCATGGAGGGTAGTCCAAAGGGTTAAGTTGACCAAAGTCAACTCTTACCCTAAATGGGTCAACCAAACCTACATTGGGTTAAACTGACCTGCACAACGGCCAATTTAAGTTCCCTTAGCCAAGTGGACCCCACACATACCTTCATAACCCTAGTGAGAGGCCAATGGGTTACCAAGGACCCATCGGGACCAATCAAAAAGGCTAAGTTGACCAAAGTCAACTCTAGCCCTAAAGAGGTTAAAGTGCCCAGCTTAAGGGTCAAGTGACCTCCAAAGGCCAAGACAACCCCACCTAGACCTTAGGGGAGGCCCATGGGTCACCAAGGACCCATTAGGGCCAATCTCAAAGACCAAATTGACAAAGGTCAAACATGGTCAAAGTTTAGGTCAAGTTAGCCCAAATGGGCTAACTCAAGCTCAAGCCCAATTCACTTGGGCTAACCATGTTTTGATGGATGAAATAAACATGTGGGCTGACATTAGGTTAGGTAGGAGCCAATTTTCAGCTTGGTATGAAGGAGAGAGAAAAATCCACATAAGGGAAGACAGAGAAAGTGAAAGAGAAGTAATGGAGGAGACTTTGAGCTCACTCCTTCCCCTTCCCCAACCTTCCATTCATTGCATTAAGACCAGGAATGCATCCACAATCCAACTAGCTACCCATTGACTGGTTTGAGCCAAGGTTTTCCCCTTTCCTACCATGGCCGCCAAGCTTGACCAAGAACAAATAATGGTAAGCAGCCTACAGCCACCTAACTCCCCCTTCTCTTCATCTTAAAAGCTCCACTGGACTCCAAGGAGTCATTTCTATCACTTACCTGCAGAAGCCAAGGTTTTTCACAGTGCTATAGCAGAATTTTGACCACCACCACCACCATGGCCTCCCGACGATCGGCAAGGCTACAGCCACCCAGCAAGGTCCTTCTCCACTCCTTTTCACATGGATAGTTTATAGCATTCACTAGGTCCAAGGTTCGGGCTCAATTGAGCCCGATCCAATTCGGAATTTTCATGGTTTTTTGGCCGAAAATCTTCTTGGTAGAGCCGCAGGAATAGTGCTTTCCGGCAGCCAAGCCGCCGCCTGGAGTCGGTCACCACCTCAACGGAGGTGGTGGTGGCGGTGGCCGACCGGGGAGGTTGCTGGATCGCCGACGGTGGCGTTTGGAAGGAGCTCCAGGTGGGACGAATCGCAGCTGTCGGCTAGAGCTAGAAGACGATGGGATCCCATCAAATACGCGCCAACATTCGTGCTAAATCAGAATTCAAACTATAGTCATATAAATTTCATTTTTATGATTTATGTCACGCATTATGTAATTAATGTTCTTAATTTGTAAAAATAGATAGATGCACTATATGAGAAAATGGTCAACACATGATTTGTAGCCCGTTGGGTCTACTTTACTGTAAAATTGGTTTGAACCAATTTGGTGACTGGTTTGACCAGGGCACCCATTTTGGTGGGGCCTACACATAGGGCTAGCCAGAAATTAAATTGAGTTCCCACACGTCATCATTGGCCCAAATGAGTTGAAATTTTGAAAGGGAGTCACCCTAGACCATATCAGTGCTGCCCAAAAATGGGAAGTTTTGGGGACAATTTTTGTATAGTTTTGGAAATTATTCAATTTCATTAGGTTAATTTAATTTGGTGGTCTAATTACCTCCAAACTCTACCAAATTTTGGGGAGTGGTCCCTGGCCTCATGTTATGTATCTGTATAAAGTTTCACCTAATATGGATGTGGTTTGAATAGGTATTAACCTAACCCTAGCTTTACCTTAATGAGGGTATTTTGGTCAAAAAGTGCACTTTTGATTTTGAGTGACCAAATCACCTCAACAGAGGCTGAAATTTGGGCCATTGACTTGGTATGGCATTTATCACCTCCCCATTGAATGTGGGGTATAGTGGAATTGATTTGACCTAAGATCCTAGGCCAAACCCTAAGGAAGGACCTTTGTTCCATGTGAAGGGCATGAGTCCTAAACACCTTGTCTGAACTTCAAATTTTATATGGAGGGTCCTAGAGTAGATAAAACCCTCTGGTAAAAATCTTAAAGGATTTTGAAAAGGGTAGGGCCAACAAAACCCTAACCCTAGCTTAGGTCATAAAAATTGTAGTGCTAAATTAGGTTAGCAAAACTTCTTGAAATATAATGAAATTTTGATAGTATGGGAAAAAGGATATATTGAGCCTCTGGTAATTTATTTGGGAATTTTGGACCAATATTTGTAGCACTTCATTTGTAACACTTGGGATTGCACTAATTAATAATTTGACTATTATGATCCCACTGCCCATTGAAAGGTCATGAAAATTTGGCATAGGTAGTTTTAGACCATTTTGATCATCTATGAATTTTAATAGAGTTTTGGAATACATATTTAGGATATCTACTTCACAAGTTCATAACTTTGGGAACATGCTAAATAATTCTTACAGAGCTCAATACTTGCTGAACAATTATGAAACTTGATCAGTAGTGTTTCTAGTTCATTATTCTCATGTGGGAATTTATTTGGAATTGTTTGATGGATAATTGGTATACTTTGTTCATTAACCCATTAACTTGGAATTTTATGAGAAAATCAAGTATAAACTTTATTATTCAATGATAAATGGTGAAACTTGATCTAAAGAATTTATATGTCCTTATAATCATACTTTGATTTTATCTGAATTTTTGGAAGTGTTATTGCTGTACATACTTCTTAAAATGATTTATTATGGGATATATTTGAAAATATAATTGAGGGCTTAAACCTCGCTGAAAAATTGGAAGACTTAGAATTTAGAGTTGATTATTCATTTTGTAATTATCATAAATTCAGTGGAATATTATATTGTCTGGAATTGGTACTTCATGTTCAAACTTGGGCTTTTTGGCTTCTAGAATAAATAAATAAATCATCAGACAAATTAGGAAAATTATGAATTTCTGGATTTATGCTAAAAATGTCATTATAGCCCTCTAATAATTATCATATGGGTACTGGATGATTATTTGGTGTATCTCCCATTTTACGAGTCATATAGCTTAACTGGTCTGCATATAGTAAAAACTGCAGAAATTATGTTTGAGTATAATGGATGCATGTCTTGGGATTAGTGGTATGCTGGTTTGGACGGTTAAAAAAATAAGTTCATTATTGGTAGTAGGATGAGTAGAGGGATGGATTGACTAGAGTTAGGCGGTGGCCGAGATCGACGAAAGATCGTCTTCCCCGAAGGGAGGAAGTGTTTAATGTACTAGGGCTTGGTTCAGTAAAATTAATTAAGGGTCTGGAAATCGGGTAGCAACCAATAATAGTAAGTGCCTTGCGAAATGGAACTTTGGGCATAATCCCATCGTAGTTCATAGTTCCTTCGAGAGCCCTTCATGGGGTATACCTTGGGCAGTCCTGGGCTAACGTAAACGGTAGGAGTGATAAATCTTAAAGAGTAACTTGAATAATTAGGGGTTCACTTTCACACACCCCGGTATCTCGGGGAGTTGGTTTGACTCGGTTGATATTTGTGAGGGGCAGGATGGCCCGACGAGTTTCGGCTCCATTGTTTGAGACGGACATTATGGTCCGGGGAGCCTCGGCTCGGTTTTGGATACGATAAATTTGCACGTGCATAAAAGGAAAGAAAATTAAGGTGGTGGGTCTTTGGTATTGGAGGGTCGATGCACCGACGCCAATACGCTGACTCGGCAAGTGTGGTTAGCACTTCGCCAACAGAAGTCTGGTGCGTCAGCCGATAAGAGTACGCAGGAGTCCGCTTCGTGCACCAAGCGTTGAGGCATATGATAGGTCTGACCGGTAGTGCTTTACTAGTTTAGAGGTGGGCGAGGCCCAACGCACCGCTTCCGTCTGCCACTACGGAGGTATCCTGGGAGGTTACGGCTCCAGAAAGTGGGAACTAAAGTTCTGTGTGCACAGAGTCGGGTGTGTGTGTTGCACTTGCATGTTCCATCATAACCACTTGCATGTCATAGCATAATCTATTAATTTAACCCCTGACACCTAAAGTATAAGTGGAATGGGACGCTTATATATTAGGACTTGCAAAACGACCCCTCAGTCTATAAGCTTGTTTGGGCAAGTTTATAAATTAAGGTCAATTTTAATATATATATATTTATATTTATATATATATATATATATATATATATATATATATATATATATATATATATATATATATATATATATATTGCTGTTTGATAACTGACACCCCAACGTATAAATTGGTATGTGACTTTTTATACGATTGGAACCTTGCAGAAGACCCCTTGGCTTATGTGTTCCCACATAAGTGAAGGTTACTTTTCATATTTCATCTTATTGTCAATATTTATTATAGAATTGCTAGTATAGGTCCGCTGCCATCTGTTTTTGATTATTCTCCACCTTCAAGGCCCCCCCTTTTTTCCTCTCCGCACGATGCCTAGGAGCCATGGGGGAAGGGGCGGAGGATGATAGGACTTAGTCTTTTAGACTAACAGTTTTCGAACCACATCATTTTAGGGGATCGTGGAGCCCATCATGGAGGAGCAGCCCCGGAGGTCGGCACGCTTAGAGATCGGGTAGTCTAGTTTCGGAGTTCAGACGACAGGGACTGTGAGTCCTGAACGCTAGTTGTTATATTAGTTTGCTTCTGCGATGATAGAAATGTAGTGAGGACATGATATACTGGGCATGAGCCCATGATTTTAGTATTTTGTATATTTGTGGACACTCCCTTCGTGGAGTTTTTTTACTATATATGTGATTGTTGTCGACTTGCTTTATTATTTTGCTACAGTGGTGATCGATTTGGCCGGCAGCGTCGGCGTTATGTAGTGATGACCTTCCCGGGTGCAAAGGTGTCACCGCAAAGCGGCGATTCTGGGCCTAAGACCCCGGTGTTTTAAAAATAAAAAAATGGGGGGTCTTACACGAGCGACTTTAAGGAGGTGACGGTTTTTATGCTCTGCCACCCCATTTTGCTGGGAGGTGTAAACACAGGTGGTCTGATGAACAAGACCATGTTGCAGAAAGAAGGAGGAAAACTCATGACTAAGATATTCCCTAGCATTATCAGAACAAAAGACTTTAATAGAAATGCCAAATTTAGTTTTAATCATATAATAAAAAGATTGCTAGACAGAAAAGAGTTTGGAGCGATCTTTTAATAGATACACTCAGGTACATCTAAAAAAATCATCAATAAAAGTTACAAAGTAGGAACTACCCCGACCAACAGTGAGGGTAGGAGCAGGACCCCAGACATCAGAATGAATGAGATCAAACGGGCGAGAGGAGCCATGACCTTGCTTCGGCAGGAAGGAGGAGCGATGATGTTTGCCAAGCTGACACGCATCACAGTTGAGCGGAGGACTGGTCGGAGGTAAGTGGGGCAGAATCCGTCGAAGAATCTGAGGAGGAGGATGTCCAAGGCGAAGATGACATTAAAGCAGATCTGTAGAGGAGGAGGAGTAGGCGGACAGTGCGGAAACGTTATCGAGGAAGTAGAGGCCGCCACTCTCAGTCCCAGTAGCAATCGTTCGCTGGGTCCTCGGGTCCTGGAAAGAACAAGAAGTGGGAGTGAATAAGACGGAGCACTGAAGTTGCCTGCATAAAGTAGTAACAGATAATAAATTGCACGGGAACTTCGAGACATAGAGAGTGTCCTCCAAGCGAAGCAACGGGGTGACTTGAACCATGCCTGTCCCATGAACCGGGGAGGTTGAACCATCTGCCACACTAACCGGGGGCAAGAGGTCATGTGTGTCAAGGAGAGAGAAGTAATGAGGGTTGTCGGTCATGTGATTTCTAGCACCAGAGTCAATCAGCCATTTACCTTGGGTAACAACATGGGCACTACCAGAAGTCGTGGCCACAGAGGCAGACGACCGAGAGGAGACGGGGGTTAATGAAGATGCATCACCGGAAGGGCAAAGATGAGGATGTTTCTGCCAGCAACGGTCAACAGAATGGCCGCCACGACCACAATGAGAGCAGAGGAACCTGGACGAACCGCACCCTCCTGAGTGGCTGCGACCACTAGCACCCCCCCCCCCCCCCCCCCCCCCCCCCCCCCGCTGAGCTTGGTGAGCATAGGAGTCCAGGGAAGAAGGGGAGGACAACAGAGGATGCTGGAGCAGCGAAGTAACAGCGGCAATGCGAGCCGCGTTGGCATCCAAAGTGGGAGACTCCGCCTCACCCAAGATCTGCTGGTGGATCATATCAAAGGATTCGGGAAGGAGGAGAAGATAACAAACAACCTGGAGTTCCTGGAAGTGTTTGTGCTATTCGGCCAAGTCCGGGGAGAAGGGGCGATTCTGGAGGATCTCTGCGCCAAGATCCTGAACCTGCTGATAAGCCGCAGCAGGAAACATGGAAGGGCGGGCGAAGAGGTCTGTATAGAGAGTATAAATGTAGGACGTCTGGCCCCCCTTCGAATAGAGAGCAACTAGGGGACGCCAAGCAGCCTAGACCGTCTCATCATGGCGAATGACGGGAAGGCACTCATCAAAAAGGCTGTTTACCAGCCAAGTGCAGACAAGCGCATCACTCGCATCTCATTCATCAAATTGAGCAGAGTTAAGAGGAGGAGGGTCATCGGTGAGTTAATGACGCTTGCTCTAAGAGCATAGAAGAAAGGTGAAAGAAACGCTCCAATCTGGATAGTTGGAGCCAACAAGTTTAGAAAGCATGCCAAGGTATCCAGAAGGAGTAGGAGGAGGAGGAGCCGTAGGGGTGGTGGAGGTAGATATAATGGGGGTGGAGAGACCGGAATTGTCCATAGAGAAGGCAGGAAACTGCGCGAATAGAAGAGAAGCTGCGGGGAGAAAAAAAGAGAGAAAGTCATGCGACCTAAGGAGGAGACCGCGACACGAGAAGGAGACCGCAGCGAACAAGGAAGAAACCGCTGCGGGATAAAGAGAAGAAGATGCAATGGCACAGGGGCAGAACACTAGCGGCCAGGAAGCAGACCAAGGCACAGGGAAAGAGGTCGCGAGAACTGAAAGATGTCGAGCGAACAGAGAGAAGATGAAGCAAGGGACCAGTGAGAACAGGTCGAGAAAATACCGAAGGAAGTCGCACGAACAGGGCAGTGACAAGAAGCCGCTTGGACAAGCTGCGTGGATAGAAGAGCCAAAGACAGAATCAGTTCGAATCGATTAGAGGCTCTGATACCATGTAAAAGTAGCAAACACACAGCTAACAAACAGCTAACAAACATGCAGAAATTTGAATAATTGAAAGTTTTATTATCCAAAAAGATATCATTTATAAAGGTATGACCTCCCTTTTACCGAATGGAGGAGATAGGAGAGAGTACAAACAAACAATGTGGGAATAAAAATTTATAGGGCTGAGCGGCTAGAAAATAAAGAGACCGCACAGGCCGCGCGGTTAGACAAATGGGCTAACAGCTCGGCAACTCCAGCAGGAAGAGAACACACCGCAATAGGAGACCGCTAGACCGCCCGGTCTCCAAGCTTCTGAGAGAGACCGCCAGACTTCTCGGACTACAAACAGCAACAGTATGAACACGAACCTGCTGAAAAGGAACCGCTAGAATGTGTGGTCCACAACCCGCCAGACTAGACCGTCAGGCCGCCCGATCTAATACTTCAATAGGTCGGAAGTGTCGAACTCCACTTTCTTGGGCCCAGGATGAGAATCCAAGATCCTTGGGGCTAGTTTTTATGGAGAATGTCACCGAAATCATTCGTATGGTGTAGAAGAGGCAACATGAAGCTCAGAGCCGGCATGCCAAGTACTATAATGCTCATCATTGGCACGTCCAGTTCACAGGGTGATAAAGTTTAGTAAAAGATTCACCCTCACCACGTAGTATCCCGACTTTGCTGCCAACGAAATTTGGTCCCAAGATACATGGGGCCATATACCATCACAGAGCGGATTGGTGAAGTGGCGTATAGCCTAGAGCTACTACCAGAGTTACAAGATCTAAACAACGTATTCTATGTCTCATCATTAAGGCATGTACTACTACGTCCCGAACACATTATCCGGGAGACTCCCGAACCGGTAGATCCTGATCAATCGATATCCCTCAAGCCAGTGCGGATCATGGATACGAAGAAAATGGTCTTGCGAAGAAAAAAGGTCCCACTTGTCCAAGTACAATGGGACAACTGCGGGACCGAGGAATCTACATGGGAGCTCGAAGATCAGATGCGTGAACTCTACCCTGATCTTTTTACGTCAGGTAACACATAATATCATATTCATACCACTTAATCAAGTATGTTAACCTACCATTTCGGGAACACGGCCCAATCGAATTTTTGAGGTCAGAAATTTTGTTATGCTTTTTGGATTTATTACATGCCAATTCGGTTTTTAGACACCCTTAGTGCTATTTGAACCACTATGGTTCTGCGGGCTTGTTTGGAACGTAGATAATGGGTTAATTCCCTATTAGGTGTGGTTGACCTAATAAGTTACTCAATCCACCCAATGTGTCTTTTGAGCAATTTTCGACTTGAATGAATACACACGCTTATAGGTGCGCAAGTGACTCGTTAAGTCCTAGTGAGTCTAATTAAGACATGAAAATGCACTAATACTCTAAACAATTAAAATTGATCTACTTCGTCACACACTCGTCGCTCCGATCAACTTAAACTTGCGTAAACTCGAGATCGTTATAATTAGGCTAAACGCACACCAAGCCACCCGACTCGATCAACCTATCGACTGGAAGTGACCTCGAGCCGACAACATGTTAAAGTTGCTTCATTAGGCCACATGAATGAAGGGATGATCTAAAATTTAATTAGAATATTTAGATAAATTATTTATTTCAATAATTATTAAATTAAATGATTAAGGAGAAATAGTAAAAATGAAAAACATGTCCGAAAAATCTGGAATTTTTACCAAGAGACCCTAAAAATAGTAAGATTGATTTTATGAATTAAAATATATTACTTAACTTAAATATATTTTATTTTAATAACGTTAGACACACTAGTAAAATTAAAGAAAATATAAAATTACGTCCAAAAATTATAAGAAAATTTTGAAAGCTTCCTGAGAGTCCCAAAAGCCCGTATTCAAAATGAAAGTGAGAGGATAGATCTGATTTTACACAAGTAGGGCGCGCGGGGGGGGGGGGGGGGGGGGTGAATAGTGTATATTAAAAACTTTAATTTATTTTTATAGCGGATTTAAAGTAAGTGATATATATATATATATATATATATATATATATATATATATATATATATATATATATATATATATATGAATATGAGAATCATAGCACACAAAAAAAGTAAAGCATTCACATACGACATAAGGAAATTTTATATTAGTTCCCCAATAAATCTGTGTACCTCTACTCTTCTACCACCCTGGTAGGAATCCACTACCTGTTTTTGATTAGGTGCCCTACCACAAGAAGATCTATTTTTTAAGGGAGATCTAGCAACACTTTGATATTTTGATTAGGTGCCCAAAAACCAAGCTTAAGTCTTTTGATCAGGTGATATAGGAACCAAGAGGTTAACTATTGAAGGGAGTTATAACCCTGTACACAGTTTAGGAAGTAAACTAAAAATTGTTGTTGTCTTCTCTTTCAAATATCTCTGAGAAGACTAAGTGGATTGATGTTGCAAAATGCTCCCCTTGATTTGAGTAGAGATTTGAGATCAAGAGGGGAGACTTTTCTTCAGGGTGTAGGCCTTCTTGTTGTTGATTGATTGAAGATTTTGCAACATAAGATTTTGAAGCAGAATATCTGATTTTTTGTATGTGTTGATCTATATCTGTAATCCGTAAACTATTAGTGTCTCTCAGCCAGTATCCCCTTTGAGGCAGCAATCTCCTGAATATATATTCTCTGATAAGAATTCAAATATTTGAATTAAAACTATTCTTTGAAACGTCTGAAGAATATTTTAGAATTGTAACTGCCCGGGGTAATAAATTAGAATTAAACTCTGTGATAAATCCATATTTAATGTTGTCTGCAATATCAGACTGTAACTAACTGAAATGAAGCCTTTCAAAATCATTTTGCCTTCAGAATATAAAACTGCCAGAACATTGAATACTGTAAGAAATTCGTCGAACTAAGCCTAGAGATTGTCGAACTGAGCCTAAAGTTTGTCGAACTGAGCCTCGAGTTCGTCGAGCTGAGCCTGGAGTTCGTCGAGCTGAGCCTTTGAGTTGAGATCAGAGTTCGTCGAACGGAGCCCATAGTTCGTCGAGCTAAACTCAGAGCTAGAACTGTGAGTTCATCGATCTGAGCTCGGCATTCATCGAACAGTGCTCAGCTTTCGTCGAACGGAATTCTGTGTTTGTCAAACTGTACTTCTTTGGAATTTTTCTGAAGGAGCAACCCTGGAAATAAACCATTGACCCTAGACTATACACATTAGGTCAAACTAATCATTCTAAAACAAATGATAGTAATCCTAGCCCAAATCAGTAATAGGGTTCCTACATGCAAAATTAATCTCCACCCATATATGAACCCCAAGTGAGGTTGTATTTCTTTTCCCTACCACCTTACACCCCTAACCAGCAAGAACCAGAGCTCTGACTACCATCTGACAAGCCATCTTCTCCAAATCCGGCGATCTCCACCACTCATGGCCACCTATCGATCCCCTCGCCTAAACAACACACATGTAAATTCGTACGACTCATCTCTTACGTAGATCTCTTTCTCATCGATCCCCGCCATCTTCGATCACCGAAGACGGAGATCTCGACCTTGGATAGCTTCGGACCACCCACTCCACACTCCACTGCCATCGTGGGTTTCGAGCTTTCATGGGGCATGTGAAGGGGAGAGAGGGTATCCACGACACTCTCTCATGGCCCTTGTGGTTGAGGAAGCCGTTGGAATCCTCTCCTGCGGGCTCCTTCATCCAAAAAAAGAAAACAGAAAAAAATGCAATACCCTTTTTCCAGCCATCGCCGGCGGCTGCTGGCCGCTGGCAACTACCCCACCGGAGCGCCCTCCCTTGGTGCTCCCAATCGAGGTGGTGGACAAAGCTTGCTCCCCACCGACGGCAGTGGGAAAGCCCCGCAAGGGCTCAGGTCGGGGTGGCCGGCAGGTACAGTGGACCTGGAGTTCCATGCTCTAGTTTCTCGACCATAGGAGGCGGCGACAAGCCGCCGACCGGAGCCCCGCTGTAGAGCCCTTCCTGGGCGAAGCCACCATGGGCGGTGGCCGGATCAACGATGGCTTCGGCCGGCCGGGGATGGCCCGCATGGGCCGGATCTACGGTGGCGTACAACCAACGTTAGATCCGTCCGACCATTACAGGTCGTCTGATTACCTCTGATGGTCTAAGCTAATGATTGGCTCAGAGACAAATACGGTGCAACCCCGGTGCCAACTCCTCTGTCTGTCATTGTTGCAACCGTCAATCTTTGTCAAGATCCGTGCACAAAACACTTGATTTTTTAGTCTGAAATCTGGCCACTTTTAAAAAAAATTTAATCATTTTTCAAATGATATTTTAATTAACTTATATCTAGATTTGGAGAAATTTTGTGAGACACAATATTGTAGATAATTTTATGGTCTTACCTTTAATGTTGAAAGTTTTTTGATTTGGAGTATCTAACTAATTTAATTTTGCACCTGAAAAGTATATTTAATCGTTTTGGAAACCAGAATGTTGATTAGTCTCGAGATAAATATAATTTTGGGCAAAGTTTTGAGTCCTTTTTAGGGGCCGTAGATGCCAAATTGGAAAGGGCATGATAGAGACACATTTGTAGAATAATGTTTTATATATAATTTTTATGTTTTAAGTTTTCTGAAATAGTGAACCTAAAATAATTTAAATTAATCCAAACATAGCAAAATAAATTGTGATTGCTGCTTACTGTATATAAATATTATTGGTGAAATTTGGCCCCTGTTTTGGAGAACTTAGAGGCCGAATCAGAAAAAATATGTTAAAGACACTTTTATAGACTAATATTTTACCTACAAGATTCATATTCTGACATTAATAATCAGCAGGTTTATATTATTTTAAATAAGCCCTAAACTTTGCAAAATAATTTTAGATTTTTGTTTTATCGTAATGACTAATATTTTTGTCAAACTTTAACCCCCATTTTGGAGGTCTTAGAGGCCAAAACAGAAAATGCATATTATAGACACTTTTGTAGACTAATGTTTTCCCTACAACTTTCAAGTTTTGAGTTTCATAAGCAGGAGGCCCTAGAGTAATTTAAATTAGACCCAACATTGAAAAATAATTTTTAGATTGCTATATATTGCAAAGACTAAATTTTTGGGTAAACTTTACCCCCTATTATGGAGGCCTTAGAAGTCAAATTAGATAACGTATGTTAGAGACACTATTGTATACTAATATTTTATCTACAACTTTCATGTTTGAATATTTCTAATTTGAAGCTTGTAAGTAAATCTAAACTTGGCTAAACATACCTACGTAGTTAAAATTATTCGTGAAAGCATAGCCCATGAAATTTGGGAGATGTCATTCCTAGCTCGACTGCATGATAAACCTCAAGTTGCTAGTCGATCCGTGAACACTTATTAACTATATGAGTACTAGCATGTTGTCATGTCATTCATTAGTAATGTATGGGAATATAGGAGGGTGCATGGATACCAATATGGCGGGTTCGTCAACTTCCCCTATTATACACTAAAGGAGAAGTTGTGAGGACTAACTCTATGATTGTTGGGTGGTGAAGAGGAATATGGGATAGCTACCTATTCTACATAGGTGTGTCTCGCACCTGTTTGGTTAATGTGCCGAGAGGGTTGATCGTTGCACGGGTGAGGATGTGTTACCACCGAGAGTACCTATTCTATATAGAGGTACGAATTCCTAGGGAGTTGGGGTGTATCCATAACCTAGAAGTTGGAGCGACTGACCCATTGTCACCATCTGGCCACGACGGTGAGGCGTAAGAAGTGAGCTCCTTCTCTTAACAGGTCACTATGTCGACATCGGGGAAAGTGATTGTGACATCATATGAGTGAGAGTGACAACATACCATATATATATATATACTTATACTCATGTGTGTTACCTATACTCTCATCTTGATCCGACATCGTATAACTGTCGTTAGGATGAGTTATATGATGTAGGGAAATTGTGTAAATTTAGAAAGCATGCTTATTCAATTATTGATGCTACCACTTCTCTTTTTGATGCTCGTATACTTATATTGTTAGAAACCAGCTTAATTAATTATTGATGTCTCTTCACCTCTTACTTATTACTAGTATATATATATATTACTTTGGCTATTGTGCTAACTCTTTTTGCAGGCTTCCTTCTTGGTGCCCACTAGGGGCTGGGGCGGAGCATAGGATTTACTTGGTCATGATGTGGCTAACATACTTTTATACGTATCATTTTAGGACCTTATGCGTCTACCGATGGAGAAATAGCAGATGGTGAAGCGTAGTCATGCACCCGCTAGAGAGGAGTTCCCTGAGCTAGCCCGTGAGATCTATGAGGAAGTGAGGGTACTACTCTGAGGAGAGGAGAGGATGAGAGATTTTTATACTTACTTGTACTGGACTATCTGTTGTGGTCATTATATGTTAAGGATGTTTATTTTTCATTGGACTCTATATACCCCTTTGTGGGTTTTCCATTCATGATTTATATTTCCTTTCATGCTGAGACACCCTGTGATGAATTGCTTCCACATTAATTAACTTTTATTATCTATGAATGTTTTGATATGATGCGTAGCCTTATAGGGTGAACATTCTGCCTATTGGGTCATGGGTCAGGTAAGAGGGTGACACCTCTTCGGACACCCGAACCATTTAGGGGAACGCTCGCCCGGGGCATAAGGATCCCCCATAGTTATTGAAGGGGTAGGGGGTCCTTACACCTATATGGAAAAATACCATAACCTTTGTCAACCCTAAAGAGACACAATTTAGAATCATTGAAGAAGATAATGATCCTAAAAAGATTACCATGCTTAATAAGGTCAGTTTGTCTAAAGATAAATACATTATGAAGTTGAAACTTGTAGAAAACAAAGCCCCAAGATAAAAAAATTTGGTTACTGGGAACATGTGTTGACTTCATATCAACACAACTCTGCCTATGCGCCAAGTTCAACTCAGTGTAAGTATGAAGTTGTGTTGGTCTCAACTCGACGTAGCTACTCATATGGGTTGACTTCATATCGAAAAAACTCGAAAGTTGCGTCGAGTTCCAGTCAATGCATCTTCCCAGGGAAGAATCTAAATAAATTTAATTCAACCATATCTCATGATTACTATTTCTTTAAACCTGAATGCCTTAACTATTTAAGAAGAGGACAAGATGCTAGTAACTATTGGTTTAATAAAATAACAATCTTTCATTCAAATGGGTATCATGAAAGGCCTGCCTATACTATCATCACCACTTATAATGGAAAAACAAGTAATGGGACCAAGGTAACCTAGGTCCCAACAAATGTTTAGTTGTTTGTGTAGGTGAGGGACTGTCCTTCCACAAACTAGCTATGGTTCTTGGATAGTGGCTCCCCAGGCATATGATTGGACATAAAGAACTGCTGTAAAACTCTAAGGCCAAGGATGATCCTAAGGTAATTTGTGGTGACTCTAATTACATTCAAATCAAAGGCTATAGTGTGATCAAAATTGGAGGCATCTCTTTCTCCAAAGTAGCTTATTTTGAAGGGCTTCAACATAATCTCATTAGTATTAGCCAGCTGTGTGATAGTGAATACAAAGTTGTGTTCACTCACAACTTATGTCAAATAGTCAACACTAAAAAGATGCAATTGTGTTATCTAGCTTTAGGAAAGAAAATATATATGTGGTTGACTTTAACACAAATGAAAATGAAATCTATTTGTTCAAAGTTGACATAAACAAAAATGAGCTTTGACATAAGAGGCTTGATCATCTTAACTATAAGACCAAAGCCTAATTAGTAAAGAATAACTTGGTAAGGGGTTTGTCAAAAGGTAAGTATAGAAAGCTAAATCCATGTAGAGCATGCCAACTAGGAAAATATATTAAAATATCATTCAAAATAATTGGTTATACTGATTTAGTTAGAGTATTACATTTATTGCATAAAGATCTATTTGGTCCCATCTCCACTCAAAGTATAGGAGGAAAGTCTGATACCTTAGAAGTTATGGATTATTTTTCTAAATTTAGCTGGGTGTTCTTTCTGAGAGCTATGTCTGACACCTTTTGGATCATATCAAGATTTATTCAACAGATTCAATCTGAATTCAACACTTGAGTGTCTATGATTAGAAGTGACTATAATATAAAGTTTGAAAATCAGTTAATCTGTAGACTCTATGAGGATGGAGGCATAAGACAACTTTTCTACTCCTACAACTCCCCAACAAAATGAGATGGCTGAAAGGAAAAAAATAGAACTCTAATTGAATAAGGAAGGACATTTTGGCTGAGTCAAACCTGCCTAAGTTCTTCTGAGCTGAAGCAGTTAATATTGCTAACTATGTTCTGAATAGGAGCCTCATTCACAAGACTAAACTGAAGACTCCCTATGAGTATTGAAGGGGAAGTCACTTATAGTCTCATATTTTACGATATTTGGTTATACATGCTATATTCTCAGTAATGGGAATATCTATCTTGTCATGTTTGACAAGAAGGCTGATAATAATATATTCTTAGGATATTCATCATCTAACAAGGCCTATAGGTGTTATAACAAAAGGTCTCTCAAAATAGAAGAGTCTAAGCATGTAGTGTTAAATGAAGCTAATGCATTTTCTAAGGGAGAGTAAACTTCCATTAACTATATATTGCAGGAAAAAAAACTATATATTTGTTGAGCAAAAGCAACTAAAATTGAAGGAAAATAATAATGAATCATCTAGAGAGCACTTTCATCAGCTGGAAAATGCTGAAGCTAACTTAGATGATGAAGTCCTTGCAAAAATTATTAATGATTCAGCTCTAAACCATGTTCAGAACCAATAGCAGGAAGCTGAACTTGAGCATGCAAGAGAAGATGATCCAACTGATGAAGGAATACAACTAGAGAACACTCATACAATTTTTGTAGCTAGAATAGATCCTATGAGGACAATCCTCTAGGATCACCCCAAACCCAAGTGTTAGGAGATGTAAATATTGGAGTAAGGATAGGGAACCAACTATCAGTTGAGGCTATGCTATAATGCTTTTTTTCTCTATATGAACTTAAGAAGTTTGAGGAAGGATACAATGATCCCCACTAGATTGTTATAATGCAGGAAGAGCTAGATCAAATTGAAAGGAATAAGCTCTGAACCCCAGTGGAAATACCTAAAACTGCCCATTCATTGGAACTAATGGGTAAACAAAAATAAGTTGGACTCCATTGGAGTAATAGTCAGGAACAAGGCTAGACTAGTTGCTCAAGGTTATATACAAGAAGAAAGAATAAGGTATAATAAAATATTTGCATCAGTTTCCAGATTGGAGGCAATTAGGTTATTTTTTACCTATACTGCATACAAGAAGATCAAAGTCTATGAAATGGATGCCAAAAGTGTCTTCCTCAATGACACATTTTATGAAGAGTCTATGTTGAATAGCCTCCAGGTTTTATCAATCCATCTCATCCTTCATTATTTGTAAATTGAATAAGCACTCTATGATTTAAAAAAAACTCCAAGAGCATGGTAAGAGACTCCAATTTTCTCTTAGAACACTCTTTTTTCCAAATGAAAGATGGATATAACATTATTTACTAGAACACACAAACAACAATTGCTAATTGTAGAAATCAATGTGGATGATATGATCTTTGTATTTAAAGACCTAAGACTTTGCGAAAGGTTTGCTGACCTAATATAGTCTAGGTTTGAAATGAGTAGTATGAGGGAGTTATCATTTTTTCCTTGGTCACTAATTGAGTAAAGTAATGAGGGCATTTTCATACCCCAGTCTAAATATATAAAAAATTGATAAAAATTTGGGAGAAAAATGTTTCCATCATGAAAACCCCCATGGCTACCAATGCTATTATAAATAAAGATAAATCAAGTCAATCCATCGATCAAAAATCTTATAGAGTAATCATTAACTTTCTTCTCTACCTTATAACCATCAGGCTAGATATATGTTTGACATATGTGTATGTGCTATGTTTCAGGTTGATCAAAAGGAGTCACACTTGAATTCGGTAAAAGGAATTCTAAGGTATCTTAAGGGTACACCTGTTCTTAGGCTATAGTATCCAGTAGAATCTGAATTTGCATTATATGGATACTCAGATACAGATTATGTTGGGTGCATATTGGATATGAAAAGTACTTCAAGAATTGCCAATTCTTGGGGGCAAGACTAATTTCTTGGTTATCAAAAAGCAAACATCAATCTCCACTTCCATAGCTGAAGCTGAATATATAAATGGTGGAAGCTGATGTTCATAAATATTATGATTGCAAAATGTATTGCTTAATTACAATTTAGTTTCACAAATTCCACAATTTTTTGTGATAACTATTGTACAATCTTTATTTCCTCTAATCCATGCATTGGGTATGCTTGATGATGTTCAATGACCTATAATAAATTAATCACAAAATAAATCTTTCATCATATTACATTGCTGAGAAAAAATAGCAGAAGACTTAAAATTTAAGTCTGTAATCGGCGGAATGTCGAATAAAAGTCGACGAAACATCGACTTCTACTCGATGCAATGTCCATAGTTGGCGAATATGAAGAGTTTAATTCAACTCGACACATGCGTATACAAATGGTCTAATTAAGATACTATCAGAGTTTTGCTGATCTCTAATCGACGTAACGTCGACTTGTATTAGCACACACCAAAAAAGTACCATAAATCTTGACATATCTTCGATATATATAGTAAACATATGTTATAACTAAATATACTTTCAAAAATTTTCATCTTCCTTCCTCTCTGCTTTACTACTCTCCTTCTGTCCCATTTATTAATTGTCTTTTTAGGTACTCAAATGGCCACAATGCTCACTGAATCCAAAATCAGGAGTGCACTCGATAAATTCTTGAAAGTGCTGGTTGCAAAATTTACAAAATCAATTCATATATTCTCTGAAGGTTGTTCCAATAAGATGACTATCCTGTAAGATTGCCTCAATGGTCTCTCTAATTCCATGCAACAAATAGAATACCAAATTAATGAATCCAATGTCCCTATAGAGGTATTTTGATCCTTTTTGATGCTCAAAAGAAGGGGAGAGTCTGGGTAGGATCAGGGATTGTTCACAAATCAATGATCGTGATCTAGTCAATGCTAAGACATAAGAGAAACAAGATGAACAAGGTGTTAATGATAGAGTCTCGAAAGTTTAGATGGTTAATCAACCACAGGATGTTGACAAGATTTAAGAGAAGATTTTAGAGAAAAAATGGATGTTCCCATGAAAGAAATTCAGATACCAGAGAAAAAGATGGACATTATATATACTATGGTGGTCCATGGCTCTTCTTATGTTTCATAAGTAGAGACATAAATTGAGTACAGATTACTACTATTTGTCCTAGAGACTAAGACATGGATAGTGATTCTTATTGCTCGGGGGGAGCCATCATTCTAGGGGGATCCTTTCTCTAATGACATACTCCAATAGAAAAATGAAGAATTCATAATATGGGAAGAGACTCCCATGCTTGAGCTTTCAACAACATCACATGCATGGTCTTCTTCATCCAAAAAAGAGCCAAAATGAAAGAAATACACCAAGACCCAAACAAAACAATATAAATGGGATAAATTATATCATCAAAATATCCCATAATTGATCTTCGTGAGACTACAACAAAGGAATACACAGATTTTGAGTTAGAGAAAGCTGAAAGTCCACCTAGTGTCAACTATGTGCACCTATGGGGGGGGGGGGAATAGGTGACGTGTGATTCTTTTGCGGAATTTACGGATGTACCTGCACAATAAAACAAAAACCACAGCACACAGAATACACAGCAAATTTATAGTGGTTCCCCGACTTGGGTACATCCACTTTCCCCCTTCGACCTATCTCCCCAACAAGGGACGACTCGGTCACTTCTCCAACGGGATTGAAATCCAATCCCTGCAGTAACGGAAGGAGCCCTTCCACACGTGAGAGTCAACACTCCCACAAAACGGGTTGCACCCAACCCTTACAACACGGAACAAAAGTTCCTTTACAACGAAATTAAATGTAGAATGTACACGTGATACAAACTTCTTTTGGAGACTACGGTGTTCCTCTTTGTTCGACGACGTGTTCTTGAAGTCGATGAAGAGTCTACGACCTTAGTCTCTCTTGGAGAGGATTTCCCCAGAACCGGCAGCGGCACACGAGCGGCGGCTAGCTTCGGGATCGGCGGCTACGATGAGGAGCAGCTGCTGAACTTGGAGATCCAAACTTCGTTGCGAAGCAAGCTCGGTCTTCCAACGGTCACACGAGGATCGGTCGTCTCGATCGATTCGGATGGGAAGTGTTTCCGATCAACGAATCGAGAGACAAAGGATCTCTGGATAGACGCGTGAGACTCAAGCCTTGCTAAGCTACTGTCGCCGGAGATCGGGAAGAAGATAGATCAGTGGTGGCGACGGACTTGCGCGAGCGGCGACGGAGGCGGCGGAGTGATTTTGCGATCTTAGGGTTTCCGCTAGCTCGGCGTCTTTTTCTATCTCATTACTGTTCAAAATACCCATGTATTTATACCCTGTAGATACAGCAAATTTGACTGTTGTGGGACCCACAAAAGAAATCCCCAAAATCCGGTTCAAACTAATCCAGAAGCAGAATCCGGTCCAGCAGCATCCTGAGAAAACGCCAAGTGAAAATCGGTGAGAATCGCCGACGATTCTCGACGAATCGGCGAGAATCACTAAGTGATTCTCGACGATTCGTCGAGAATCGTTAGTGATTCTCGCCGAATCACTTATTGATTCTCAACGAATTTTACTTTGTACGCATGAGCTGCTTGGCTACAGGTTCGGCGGGAATTACTAGTGATTCTCGTCGATTCGGCGAGAATCACTAGTGATTCTCGCCGATTCGGCGAGAATCACTTGGTGATTCTCGTCGAATTTGCCTTGGACGAATTTTCGTCTTCCACCTAGGAGCTGCTCCTTGATCCTCCATGCTCCTTGTCTCTTCTTGCATATGAACGGCCCTGTACTTGAAAGTAAGTGCACTCCAATAGAGAGAGTACACATATGCCAACACACTGATCTGCTCAACGAGGGATTACGTCGTGCAGACCCGTGTATATTGACATACTGCACCCTGACATTGGTGTGCGCTTAGCGTGGAGAAAACTGCAAGTACAACTTGAAAAAGTTTATCAAATATATAGTTTATTGACCTTAGCTTGTCTAGGGGCTTCTTCAAATCAGGTACATTGTGGATACAATACCCAACAATCTCCCCCTATTTGAAGAAGCCTAAACCCTACAAGCTAAGGTGAATAAAGCAAATGGAAAGGAAAGCAAATGAAAGCCATAAACTTAGCATTGAGTGGAGTCATCCCTTACCAATACCGATTGCTTTGGAGCAAGCTGGGGAGTCATCCCTTACCAATACCGATTGCTTTGGAGCAAGCTGGAGCCACCTTAGCCTTGACCCCGAGAGGGTAATCTCCCCCTTTTCGGCTTCGGCAAATCGGGGTCTGTAACCTTTGGCCCTTATCTCCCCCTCAGTTCTTGCAGCTGTACTCACGCTGGAGTTCCCTGCTCCCACTCAGATCATGCACGAGTCGGGAGCTTCTGTAGTCTTCAATCTTCATAATTGAGCAGCCCCAATTCAGTCTTGAAAAGATTGAACTTTGCCTCGTCTAAGGGCTTTGTGAATATATCAGCAATCTGCTTGTCCGTGGGGACATAACAGAGAGAGATGTCCTTGTTTTCCACGTGCTCCCGAATGAAGTGGTAGCGCACTTCAATATGCTTTGTTCTGCTGTGCGAGACAGGATTGTTGGCAATGGCAATTGCACTGGAGGAGTCACAGTACATTGGAACTTCCTTGAACTGAAGGTTGTAGTCGACCAACTGATTTCTGATCCAAAGGAGTTGCGCGCAGCAGCTGCCTGCTGAGATGTACTCAGATTCTGCTGTGGAGGTAGCCACACAGTTCTGCTTCTTGCTGTTCCATGAGATAAGCCTTCTTCCGAGGAATTGACACGTCCCGGAAGTGCTTTTCCTGTCATCCCTACTCCCTGCAAAATCAGCATCTGAAAAGTCTATTAGCTCGACATCATTGTTTCTCAGGTACCACAAGCCAAGATTAGGAGTACCTTTAAGGTATCTTAGAATTCGCTTTGCAGCGACATGGTGAGATTCCTTAGTGTTCACCTGATATCTGGCACAGACACATGTGGAGAACATAATATCCGGTCTACTGGCAGTAAGGTAGAGCAGGGATCCAATGATGCTTCTGTATTTGGTTTCATCGAAAGGTTTACCTTTCTCATCCTTATCCAGAGACATGGTGGATCCCATTGGAGTCCTCATGGAGGTTGCACTCTCCATACCGAATTTCTTAAGGAGTTCATTTGTGAACTTCGTCTGAGAGATGAAGATTCCATCCTCAGACTGTTTCACTTGAAGTCCTAAGAAATACTTGAGCTCTCCCATACTGCTCATTTCAAACTTTCCTTGCATAAGTTTAGAAAACTTTTTGCAAAGATTGTTGTCCGTTGAGCCGAATATTATGTCATCGACATAGATTTGCACCAGCAAAATCTTGCCTTTGACTTCCCTAAGAAACAATGTTTTATCTATTTTACCTCTAGAGAACTTGTTCTCAAGAAGAAACCTAGATAAAGTCTCATACCAAGCTCGTGGAGCTTGTTTCAACCCATATAATGCTTTATTAAGAAAGTAGACATGGTTGGGAAAAGTAGGATCGACAAAACCTGGGGGTTGAGCGACGTATACTTCCTCTTTCAGGTCTCCGTTCAGGAATGCCGATTTCACATCCATTTGATAGACTGTGAATCCTTTGACTGCAGCATACGCCAGGAACAACCTGATTGCCTCGAGCCTTGCTACTGGTGCAAAGGTCTGGTCGAAATCAATCCCTTCCTCCTGTCGGTAACCTTGAGCCACCAGCCGGGCTTTGTTCTTTACGATGACACCATGTTCATCCAGCTTGTTTCTGAAGATCCACTTTGTGCCGATCACATTCTGCATGTATGGTCTGGGAACCAGCGTCCAAACTTTGCACCGTTCGAATTGATGCAGTTCCTCTTGCATGGCCAGAATCCATACCGCATCCTTGTTCGCCTCGTCGAACTTCTTTGGCTCAACCTGTGACAGGAAGTTAAGATGCAATACTTCGTTAGTTGTACCTCTTCGAGTTCTGACGCCGACACGAGGATCCCCGATGATCTGTTCTCTAGGATGATCCCTCACGTGACGTAGCTCTAGAAGTCTGGCGTCTGGTGCTTCAACTACTTCTTGGGCTTCTCTTTCTTCCAAGAGATTTGGTTCATCTTGATCTTCGACATTTTCGGATGACGTGGAGGTGGACACTTTGACGTACTTAGGAGTGTCATCGTTAGCGGGCTCATCCAGACTCAGCTGTTTCAATCGTGCACCTGCATCATCAAGAATACCACTGGAAGAGTTGCTGTGAAGCAAACTTCCTTCATCAAATACCACATTTATTGATTCTTCTACCACTAGGGTTTTCTTATTGAAGACCCTATATGCCCGACTATGGGAACTATAGCCCATGAATATGCCTTCGAAGCATTTTTCACCGAATTTAGTACGCGGGTACTTCCCATTATTTAGTACATAGCATCTGCAACCAAAAATCCGTAAGTAGGACATGGTTGGTTTCCTGCCTTTCAGTAGCTCGTAGGGCGTCTTACGATGATGCTTGTTGATCAATGCTCGGTTTTGTGCATGACAAGCTGTATTGACAGCCTCTGCCCAGAAGTATTCCGGGAGAGAGACGTCTTTCAACATTGTCGTGCAGGCTTCAATGAGAGTTCTATTTCTCCTCTCCACAACCCCATTTTGCTGAGGAGTGCGTGGGGAGGAAAACTCATGAAAGATACCGTGTTCTTCACAGAATTCTGTCATAGCACCAGATTCGAATTCTGTTCCATGGTCACTTCTGACTTTGACCACGGAGCAGTTGAATTCATTCTGAACCTGCTTGACAAAATTAGTGAAGATGTCAAAAGTATCCGACTTTCGTTTCAAAAAGAACACCCATGTAAACCGAGAGTGATCATCAACTATCACTAGCGTATATGATTTGCCTCCCAAGCTATGAACTTGCATTGGACCAAACAAGTCCATATGTAGCAGGTAAAGACATCGGGAAGAGTCTTTGTCTGCAATGCTCTTAAAGGTAGCCCGTGTCTGTTTGCCCATCTGGCATGCATGACAGGGGCTATCCTTGATGCACTTGATACTGGGAGCATCTCTTACTAAATTCTTAGAAAATAGCATACTAATTGTCTTATAATTAATATGTGCCAATCTCGTGTGCCATTGTTCACAAAGAGATGCACTGCCTATTGCCACAAGGCATACGGGGGTAGATGAATCTATACTAAGAAAATCTAAGCAGAAGATATTTCTGCTCCTAATGCCTGATAATACCGTCTCAGAAGAGGTACGTGAAATTATCAGACATTTATCCTTGTAGAACTTAACGTCATAACCTTTGTCACATAACTGACTTACGCTGATCAGGTTATGGTTTAACCCTTCAACATAAGCCACGTCGGTGATAGAGATTATACCGTTGGAAATCATACCGTAACCTCTGGTGACTCCTCGATCTGACCCTCCGAAGATGACTTTGGGTCCATTCTCGACGGGAGTGTAATCACGCAGCAGGCTTCTTGTCCCAGTCATATGCCGGGAGCATCCACTGTCCGAATACCAGATTGGCGTTTTGGTGGCCTTTGGACATTCCTGCAAAACAAAATTAATTCGCCTTAGGAACCCAATCGACTTTGGGTCCTAGATTCCTGGTTAGCACACTCCCCCTCGGTTGGTTAACCCTACGAGTGGTCGGCCTCGCATTATTAACATGGGGAGTCTCGTAATGTCTTGGATTAAACCAACAATCCACGGCAAAGTGACCGACTTTGCCACAACACCAACAGTCGAACCTGTTGTATCTCTTCCTAGGCTCCTGCCTTACCCTTGGAACGGTGGGTGCAGCTGGGGCCTTGGATCTGGAGGTGGAGACCTCATGGTGACAACAGTCACATGACTTTGTCACCTTCTGTATAACAGATTTGGCCTTAGGTGCCTGCTTTCTATTATGGCCGCTAGAGAACGGACCATAATTTCCTATGTGGATTTCCTCATAAGGTGCCTTGAAGGCACTCTCACCAAAGTTCCGGGGGAAGTTCCAACCGTCATACCGGCTCTTAGGCTTTGCAACCGAGGGCCGGAAATGATGCCCAAATGTTGACTCAAAGTCATGTTGGTTGCAAGGAAAGCCAGGCTTTCTGAACGCAACAGGACTGAGAGGAGCCTTACCCTTTTCATCAGCAGAGGCCTTCTTGGCGGCCTTATTTTTCCTCTGGTTCTTGTTTCTCCTAGATGAAGAACCAGATGCCCCAATATGCCCCAAGCCAGCTCCTTTGGCCTGAGCAGAGAAGGTGTCAACGACTGGAAGCACTGTTTTTGGCATAGAGAAGCTCTGTACGATCTTCCTTTCTGCCGCAAGTAGTTCTTCCAATTTGTTGACTTCCTCCTGCTTGAGATCAAGGAGCTTCAAAGACTCTGAGTGCTTTGAAGTTAGGTCAATGTGCTCCTGTCTAAGAGAGATCAAGCTAGTGACCTCTTCCCTTAGGGATACACACTCACCCTTAAGGAATTTTACTTCCTTCTTCTCAGCCTTCAGTCTCTTGCGGCACTCGTCAAAAGTGTTGAGCAGAAGCTCATACTTTTCTAGGAGCTCAGCTTCACGGGCCGAAGGGCCATCCTCAGGTTCATCATCCTGAGACTCAGGATCAGAGTCGGAGTCGGAGAGAGGGGTGTGAGCTTTTACCTTCCCAGTGAATGGGGGGCATTCTCCTTCTGAGTCCGATCGACCCACCAGCCCGAAGTAGGTTTCTTCATCATCACTGGAGTCTGAGGAATCAGACTCAGTGTCTTTGGCCGTTTAGCGATGTAGCTTCGCTCCTTCTTCTTGTCTCTGGAGGACTTGTGCTCCTCTTCTTTTCCTTTTTCCCTCTTGCCTTGATAGCAGTCGGCCACGACGTGCCCTGGCTTATTACATCCAAAGCAAATAATGTCAGAAGAACGATGTTTATTGGGTTTAGATGCATACCTGTCAGAAGAGTAGTTTTTCTTCTGATGTTTGGAAGAGGAGCCGTCTCTCTTTCTTTGATTCCTCATCTTGAGGAACTTCTTGAACTCTCGAGTGATGAGGGAGAAATCCTCCTCCGACAGTTCTGAGCTGGAGGAGCATGGATCGGAGTCCTCCTCCTCATCCTTTTTCCTGGAACGGTACGACACCGTGCTCTTCCCTTTTCTGGAGTGACTGGCTTTTAGAGCCACAGTCTTTTCTTTTGCAGCAGCCTTTTCTGCTTCTTCCTCAGCTTTCCTGGTGTTCAGCTGAAGCTCATAGGACATCAGCTTCCCAAACAGAATTTGTGGATCAGTTTCTGCCAGTCTGCCAAATTCTCTGATGGCGCAGATCTTAGTGTCCCATTCCTTAGTAAGGGACCTAAGGAATTTGTCATTGAGTTCACCATTGGTGAACACTCTTCCGTACCCATTGAGAGCGTTGACAATCTTTAGGAAGTTCTCGTAGGTGACCCCGATCTCTTCCTTCGGCCCTTGTCTGAAGGCTTCATACTTCTGGTTCAGGAGGGATCTCCGATCATCCCTCACTTCATCTGTGCCCTCCATAAGAATGATCAGACACTGCCAGATCTCCTGAGCTGTCCTGCAGTTGCTGAAGTTCTGCATCATCGAGTCATTAACTGCACTGACCAGGATGTTTCTTGCCTTCATGTCAAGGCCCACTAGGACCATCTCATCCTTGTCCATTTCAGAGAGTGTCTTCGGCACTTTCTTGGTGGGATCAATGTTGGAGGCCTTAGTGGGGACATAAGGTCCCTCCAGCACGATCATTAACAGTCGAGGGTCCACTGCTTCCATGTAGAACCTGATCCTTTCCTTCCAGATAGGAAAGTTGAGTCTGTTGCACCCTGGGATCTTGCCGGAGTACTTGAGCCCGTCCATAGTAGATGTAAGTCTCCTTGTTGACACTAGTGGCAGGATTCTACTCAAGGTGTTAACCTTTTGATGAGTAACCTCCCTCTGATACCACTTGAATGTCCACCTAGTGTCAACTATTTGCACCTATGGGGGGGGGGAATAGGTGACGTGTGATTCTTTTGCGGAATTTACGGATGTACCTGCACAATAAAACAAAAACCACAGCACACAGAATACACAGCAAATTTATAGTGGTTCCCCGACTTGGGTACATCCACTTTCCCCCTTCGACCTATCTCCCCAACAAGGGACGACTCGGTCACTTCTCCAACGGGATTGAAATCCAATCCCTGCACTAACGGAAGGAGCCCTTCCACACGTGAGAGTCAACACTCCCACAAAACGGGTTGCACCCAACCCTTACAACACGGAACAAAAGTTCCTTTACAACGAAATTAAATGTAGAATGTACACGTGATACAAACTTCTTTTGGAGACTACGGTGTTCCTCTTTGTTCGACGACGTGTTCTTGAAGTCGATGAAGAGTCTACGACCTTGGTCTCTCTTGGAGAGGATTTCCCCGGAACTGGCGGCGGCACACGAGCGGCGGCTAGCTTCGGGATCGGCGGCTACGATGAGGAGCAGCTGCTGAACTTGGAGATCCAAACTTCGTTGCGAAGCAAGCTCGGTCTTCCAATGGTCACACGAGGATCGGTCGTCTCGATCGATTCGGATGGGAAGTGTTTCCGATCAACGAATCGAGAGACAAAGGATCTCTGGATAGACGCGTGAGACTCAAGCCTTGCTAAGCTACTGTCGCCGGAGATCGGGAAGAAGATCGATCAGTGGTGGCGACGGACTTGCGCGAGCGGCGACGGAGGCGGCGGAGTGATTTTGCGATCTTAGGGTTTCCGCTAGCTCGGCGTCTTTTTCTATCTCATTACTGTTCAAAATACCCATGTATTTATACCCTGTAGATACAACAAATTTGACCGTTGTGGGACCCACAAAAGAAATCCCCAAAATCCGGTTCAAACTAATCCAGAAGCAGAATCTGGTCCAGCAGCATCCTGAGAAAACGCCAAGTGAAAATCAGCGAGAATCGCCGACGATTCTCGACGAATCGGCGAGAATCACTAAGTGATTCTCGACGATTCGTCGAGAATCGTTAGTGATTCTCGCCGAATCACTTATTGATTCTCAACGAATTTTACTTTGTACGCATGAGCTGCTTGGCTACAGGTTCGGCGGGAATTACTAGTGATTCTCGTCGATTCGGCGAGAATCACTAGTGATTATCGCCGATTCGGCGAGAATCACTTGGTGATTCTCGTCGAATTTGCCTTGGACGAATTTTCGTCTTCCACCTAGGAGCTGCTCCTTGATCCTCCATGCTCCTTGTCTCTTCTTGCATATGAACGGCCCTGTACTTGAAAGTAAGTGCACTCCAATAGAGAGAGTACACATAGGCCAACACACTGATCTGCTCAACGAGGGATTACGTCGTGCAGACCCGTGTATATTGACCTACTGCACCCTGACATTGGTGTGCGCTTAGCGTGGAGAAAACTACAAGTACAACTTGAAAAAGTTTATCAAATACATAGTTTATTGACCTTAGCTTGTCCAGGGGCTTCTTCAAATCAGGTACATTGTGGATACAATACCCAACAAAAGCTCTTAATGAAATAAGAGGAAGAGATGCAAATGAGTATGAGGCCACTAAAAAAGACGTAACATATAAAAGGAAAATCTTTATTGATTGGTTGTAAGGAGGGGAATCTATGGAGGATACCCTTACAAAGAAACTAATTCTATTACCTGATGCAATTTTTGATTTCAAAGAATATGCCACAAAACATCCTCAAGCTCAAATTGTGGATGTTACAGGAGATTTCTATAGGAGAGTGGCATGACTTGGTTTCAATAAGGATGAATATGTGTTTTATAAATTTGAAAGAGTTGGACTATATAGCTTTGTAAAGGTACCAGTCTCTGGTGCTCAAGAAACAACAACTGGAGATCATCAAAGGGAAGAGTTTCCAGAAAACATTTTTGAGTCCATTAATGAGCTATCATCCAAGATTTTGAGCCATGACTTTACAATCAATGCAACATACCATAATGCAGAAGTAGAAGTTCAAAAGTTGTTGAAAATTTATTATAACATCCAACAATATCCAAACAGAGCAAGACCAACTCATTTTCAGTTTGTTGAGAAGATGTCCAAGAAATTATACATTGCATTCTCATAATTTCTTACAAATAAAAATGTGTGTAACACTACTTGAATTATAAGTTTTCAAACTAAAGTTATACACAATCAATTGACTTATCTTGCTTGTGCCAATTACTTGTTTGTCTTTATTCAATGTTATATAAATTTTCATTTTTATTGTCTTATTTTGTAAAATCACAATTAAAAACTTTGTAATTTAACTTCGCAAATTATATTATAAAGTGATTTTACAACCTAGGATCATTACCCATATTGTATAGTGAGTGTAATATGGTCATAGAAGTCCAAGGAAATCAGTAAAGTCAAGGGTATGAGGAAGACACACTGAAATAGAGAAAAAAACATGACAAGTCAACATGCGTCAACTAATTGTCATTGCACTATCAACTGAAAGTCGGCGTTACTTCTACTAGATTTCAGAGCTACAAGAAAAATATCAATTGATGATACTTTAAGGCAGAAGTCGATGCATGCGTCAATATGATATCGACGCGACATCAAATATAGAACTAAGTTGATGAGATTTCATTCTAAAGCAAGATATCGACGTAACTCCCACATAAAGTCAACATAGAATCAAGTATAGCTTAAAATGGAAATTCAAGTGAATTTGTCCAGGCTTATTTTAAAGAATAACTTGAGGAATTATTTCAAACATTTATATTTATTAGAAGAAGAAATTAAGGAACTTATTTCTCCATCAGATTCAGAAGAGTTCATAAGGAAATATTTTGAATAATATATTGAGATCTATTGAAGAAAATTTGAAAGAAGATAACATCATTTCTTCTAAAAAACTATTCTATGAAGAGTAAAATTTAAAATCATTCAGGAATGATATACTCAGATGATAGAACAAGTCGACAGGGATCAGAAAAAAATACAAAATATAGAGCCGAGAATTCTTGATTATCTTCTTCAATCTTCTTTGCTAGCACTACAATAAAAAATTCAAAACGAATAATCAGAGAAGTTCCTCGGATCCAGAGCTTATAACCCCTATAAATTCTTCTCCAGCAAGATTTTATCTATTCAAAGGGATCCAATACACTTAGTGCCAAATAGTCCTCAGATACCAATTGAGAGGACTCATTCAGAAGATATTTTCTTCTACTCTTCTCTTTCTCTTATCCTCATCTTTCTCCTTACATTGATTGAGTAAAGAATTTTTAGAATCACTCTTTAAAGGATTCAGTTTGTGGTTCTAAGAGTATCTTTGACAAAAGTCTCAGTTTATGTTAGTTCAAGGTCTCCTTATCAAAATATCTTGGTGTTACCAATTAAAAGTGAGGGATAGATCTTTTTTACACTAGGGGGGGTGAATAGTGTATATTAAAAATTTTTGATTTGTTTTCAGAGTAGTGTAGAAAATTAAGTGATATATATCTTATATATAGACAAATTAAATATCACATCACACATATAAAGGAAAGTAAGACAATCACAGACAACATAAGGAATTTTATAGTGGTTCTTCAATAAATATAGATACATCCACTCTTCTACCACCCTGGTAGGAATCCACTACAGGTCTTTGATTAGGTTCCCTGCCACCAGAAGATCTATTATCTAAGGGAGATCTAGCAACCCTTTAAGCTTTTAATCAGGTGCCAAAAACGAAGCTAAGACTTTTGATCAGGTGACTTATGAACCAAGTGGTTAACTTTTGAAGGGAGTTAAAAATCCTATACACAGTTTATGAAATAACTAAAACGGTGAGGTTGTATTCTCTATCAAGATTCTCTGAGAAGACTAGTGGATGTTGTAAGCAAAAAGCTCCCACTGATTTGTGTAAATATTATGATCAGGAGACGAGAGGGAGACTTTTCTTCATGGTGTAGGCCTTCTTGAAAAACTTCACTATCCAGAATATGTTTTTGAGATATTTTAAGTTGAATCTTAAATTGAAGATTTGTTCTTCTAGAGGAAGCTTGAAGCCGAATATCTTATTCTCTATAAAAATAACTTTGTACTGTCTAACTATGTAACTCTCTAACCCTGAAACTCTGTAACCTTGAGGTAGAAAACTTATGTCAATATATAAAGAATGTCTGGGAGGAATTCAAACAATTGAATTCATTAATTCTGAAACAGCTGAAGCATTCCTTGAGAATTGTAACTGCCTTGGAGATTTATTCCAATTAAACTCTTTGATAAATCCATATTTAATGATGCCTAGAACGATTATATTCATTAAGATTATTTAGCATTAATTATCAGAGTGTAACTGCCTGAAATAAAGCTTGAAAACATTCTGCCTCTGAATAAATACAACTGCCTAAACACTGCAAAGAATTCGTCGAACTCAGCAAACCTTTTCGTCGACCTAAGCTTGAAGTTCGTCGAACTAAATATGTCATTCGTCCAATTGAGCTTGGTTATCGTCGAGCTGAGCTGCAGAGTTGAGGTCAGAGTTCATCAATCGGAGCACATCTTTCGTCGAGTTGAACTCAGAGTTAGAATTTTGAGTTCGTCGAGCTGAGCTCAACATTCGTCGAACTGCATTCAGCTTTTGTCGAACTGAATTCTGTGATCATTGAACTGCATTTCTCTGGAAGTCTTCTGATGTAGAAACCCTGGAAATATCTTATGACCCTAGACTATACAAGGTGGGTCAAGCTAAACATTCTAAACAAATGATAGAGATCCTAACCCAAATAAGTAATAGGGTTCCAACAATCTCCCCCTATTTGGATGAGGATACTATCTACAATAGAAAAATACAAAGCAGCAAATATCTAGCAGAAAAACTTTCAGCACATATAAAGTAAAGTGCTTTGAGAGTTCAAAAAAATATACACAGTTTAAAGATATAATAAAAAAAGAATCTTTCTTAGGAGATTTTGAGAGAGAATAAGAAGATGATTTAGTAAAGATCAACTTTCTGTTAGGATCTACAGCTTCACTTTGACTCATCCTTAAATCTTGAGAGCTAATGATCTTCAGAGAAGTAGTCCTTGGCACAACTACCTCCGGATGCAAGCTCATGTACATGTCCACATTGAACAAGTTCTTCACCTGATATATGTCAAGCTCCTTCTATCTATAAGAGGACATGGTGAAGAACTGAGAGGTGTCTTTTCCTTCTGCTTTAGCTTTCTTAATCTGTGATAAAGCAATAAGCTCATTGAATTTAGCCATTCTGAATTTTGGATCCATCTTTAGATCATATGTTGGTGAAGGAGGCCTCTCTTGATCTGATTGTTGTGAACTGCTTTGACATAACTGCTGGCTACTTTGCATTGTTTGCTGCTGCTGACTACTTTGAGAATCTGAACTTGAAGGTCTATATTTTTTGTCCTGAGAAGGTCTAGAATGATGATGAGAAGTAGGCCTTTGAGAAACATTTTCTGCTGCTCCTGCTGCTAGAGGAGGAGGAGGTCCTCTCCTAGACCTTGGAGGTGAATGATATCTCTTCATTTTCTTCCTCCTTTTTTCCTCATTTTTAGAGTACCTCATCCAATGTGGATGGTCTGGTGTAAGATTAATCCCATGTAGAATATAATATGGGATATCAGCTTTAGAGGAAGGTTTAGGAGAAACCTTTACTGAAGCCTTCTTTTTCTTGAATTTTCTTTTCTTAGAATTAGAATCTTCTGAGTCATCTGACCCTAAGTCATCATTGGACCTTCTGCAGGTAGATTATATAAGTCATCTAACTGCTTAAGCAAATCAGACTGATCATGATCATGAACTTGAACTTCTAGCTGTGTATGAACAATATCAATATCAACTTGTATATGTACACTATCATCTTCTTATTCCATGTCTTGAAAAAGAATGTCATCAAAATTGGGCATTGGAGTTTCATCCCATGTAAAGGAAGGAGGGGAAAAAACTTGCTCTATAATATTCATTGAATTCTCAATAACTAAAGGCTGAGTGACTGGAAAAATGAGAGAAGAAACAATTGTAAAGTTGGTCCTTAGTTGTTCTAAAACTTAAGGACTAACTGGAGCAGTATAACAAACTATAGCTTTAGAAAGATCAAGCTCAAGAACTGGAAAATAACTATGCAGAGTATCAAAAACTGATAATAAAGAATGCAAGTTGACTGTGGGATGAATAGAGGCATCACCAACAATAACAACTTCTGGAATTACTGCTGTCAACTCTTCAACTGAACTGAACATCTCAGTATCCTGAATATCATCAGAAACTGTTGCTACTACTCTAGCTGAGACTGCTTCTGCAACTAGAACTTCTTCATGAAGCATCAACCCCTACCTAGATCCAGGGAGACCTGAATCTAGGCCCCCAGAAGAAGGGATTGTTTGGAGAGAGTCAATTCTAGAGGAAAGTTTTGAGATAAAAGCTATTACAGGAGCTAAGGAGTCATCCAATAGCTTCTTGAGTTTTCGAGTAACAAATCAAGAAGATTAGCAGTAATGGAAGACAAATCCAAATACATATACTCAGGAGTGGCCTGAGCAATTATAGAGGATGGAATTTGTGTAGAGCAAGATGGAGCAGATATGGTTGTATAGGTGGAGCAAATAGTGAAGGCCTGAGGAACAGAGGAAGTAGGGATGATAGAGGGGATATCATCTTGAATGATTTCCTCCTGGATAGGTGATTGTGGTGGAGATATTTGACGTGGAGCTGAATGTTATGGAGATAAATGTAGTAGTGAGAAATGAGGTGGAGATGAAAGTAGTGGAGATTGAGATGGTGACTGATAAATGTGGGAATGCGGATGGATTGATGTGGATGGAATATCTTCAATGAGATGTAGTGGTGACTGATTAATGGGTGAAGCTAGATAAAATGAGGTGGAAGGAATTTGTTCTGGTAAATTGGGTTGTTGAGAAGATGGAGTGGAGGGTCTAGGTGAGTGATGTGGAGATAGTGGAGGAGAAGAATGAGGTGGAGCAAGAGGCTCTTCTGGGGTAGAGAGAGTGGCTGGAATAGCCCTTGTGCTTTCTGAAGTAATTATAGAAGAGGTAGCCTAGATGGCTTAGGGATTACCCTCTCCCATCTTCCAAAGTGGGCAGAGGTTAGCCTCTTTGAATCATTAATATAAATGGTCTGGGAGACCAAATGTTCAGGACACTTAGCCTATAAGAAAATCCCCATGATTCTGCCATAACTAACATCCTTTTTATTAATCTTTTTCTTAATGGAATCAAACAAGATTGATCCCCAATTCACAGACTTCTGATTAACCAAGGCACACATTAAGAGAAACTGGTGTCTGGTTACATAATCATAAGCAGAATGTTTGCCTAACAAAACCTTACGAAAAATATCGCCTAAGAATTTATATTCAATTGAAAAATTCTTTTTCAGTAAATGGTTAGGGTTTCCAAGTGAATGACCCAACCTTTCTAGCATTTCATCAAACTCAGAACTAGATAACTCTATGTCATCTTCACCATTAGCAAAACCAAAAACTTCAGAAAGAATTTCAGGAGTGAGAGGAACCTGATTTCTTGAAATAGATCCAATAATATTTGTAGTATCTTGAATCTTGGCTGTATGTACCCATTCTTTGATCCCTGCAACTGGGAGTTTGATCCTTGTGGTCATAAAGTTCCTCTGATTCTGATCCTCAAATAATTTCAGAATGTCCTTGAAAACTTGATCAGAATGACAGAAGGAATCCATGTCTATATCAAATCCAGCGTCAAATTTCATCGCAGAAATAGTCGCCTGAGAAATTGTCATGTTCATGCAAAAATAGAAAGATCAAGTGCAAAGGAAATGGAAATGGAGAAAGCACGGGATTGAATTCGATGAAAACCTAAATATAAAGTTTTTAGAAGTCAAATAGACAAACTCTGTCTGACAAAAAATAAAGCATCAAACCCTGTTCGTTGAAAAATTTCACACAAGAAAAGCATTTCATCGATCTCTGGTCGACAAAAGTTTTGCAAAAGAATGACATTTTGTCGAGCTCCGATCGATGAAAGGTACATGAAACAGAAACGTCGATCTCCTTTTACGAAAATGTTTATAAAGAAAGTTCGTCGATCTCCGTTCGACCAACGTTTCACAAAATGTTCATAGTTCGTTGAGCTCCGTTCGACGAAAAGTGGACAATTCGTTGATCTCAGAATAAAAGATTAAATAAATGATTCTCCGTCAATCATACCTAACTGATGTAAGAAGAAAATATTTTTCTTTTCATCTAAAAGTTTATTGAATATATCAGCTTTTTGAAAGTCAGTAGAAATAAATTCTATTTAATTTTATTCTTGTCTGCATTATCTCGTATAAAATGGTGTCTTATTTCAATATGTTTAGTTCTACGATGTAGTACTGGATTCCGTGTTATAGAAATTACAATTGTGTTATCACAAAAAATAATAGAATTAGATAAGTTAAAACCATAATCTAGATGTTGGTCTTGTATCCACAAAATCTGTGAACAATAACTATCAGCTGCAATGTATTCTGCCTCAGCAGTTGAACTAGACATAGAGGCTTGCTTCTTACAAAATCATGAAACAAGCCTATCACCAAGGAACTGAAAATTTCCTGATGTGTTTTTTCTATCAAACCTGCATCTAACATAGTCAGTATCTGAGAATCCAGTTAACTAAAAACCTGACTCAATAGGATACTAGAGTTCTAGATTAGGGCAACCTTTAATATAACTTAAAATTCTTTTAACTAAAGTTAGATGTGATTCTTTAGGATTTACTTGGAACCTAGTACAAATGCAGGTTGTAAACATTATATCTGATCTACTTACTGTCAAATATAATAGAGACCCAATGATAGCCCTATATGTTTTTTCATCAACAGGTTTTCAATATTCATCAGTATCAACTACAACATTTATAGGCATAAGTGTTTTCATAGTTAAGGCATCTGACATCCCAAATCTTTTAATAAGCTCTTTATCATACTTGGATTGGGATATGAAATTGCCATCAGATGTTTGCTTCACTTATAAACCAAGGAAGTAGGATAGCTCACCCATGCTACTCATTTCAAATTTGAAATCCATCAAAAAACCTTTTTCATAGTTTGGAATTAGTAGAACCAAAGATTATATCGTCAACATATATTTGTACTAGCAAAAGTTTAGATTTATGATGTCTAACAAATAAAGTTTTATCTATTATGCATCAAATAAATTTATTTTCGTAAAAAAAACTAGCAATGGTCTCATACCAAGCTCTTGGAGCTTGTTTAAGATCATAAAGGGCTTTATTAAGTCTAAAAATATAAGAAGAGTGAGTTGGAGAGATAAAACCTAGAGGTTGTTCAACATAAACTTCCTCTTTGAGTTCTTCATTTAGAAAAGCACTCTTCACATCCATCTGATATACTCTGAACTTTTTGAATGCTGTAAATGCAAGAAATATTTTGATAGCCTCCAATCTTGCAACATGAGCAAAAGTTGGATCATAATCTATGTATTCCTCCTCTGAGTATCCTTGAGCTACCAATCTAGCTTTATTTCTTATAATTACTCCTTGAGCATCCAACATATTTCTAAAGACCCACTTGTTTCCAATGGCTGGAAAGTCTTTAGGTCTTGAAACTAAATCTCAAACTCTATATCTCTCAAACTGATCGAGTTCCTCTTGCATAGCAATGATCCAGTGAGGATCTTGTTCTGCATCTTTTATGGATTGAGGTTCAATCTGATAAAAAAAATCATGCATCTGATCTTGATTCAATTGATGCATTGTATGAACATCAGCTGATATGTCTCCAATCACTTGAGATCTACGGTGATCTCTTAGTGTGACAAAATCAATAGATGGAGTTGGTTCTTCAATTATTTGTGGAGCTACTTTCTCTTGTAGAATTACATTAGTTTCAACTTTTTCAGCATAAATCTCTGAATCTTCATCATCACTGACATCATCAGTAATCTGTTGAGAAGGATGTGATGTATTCTCTTGTGTTAGAATTAATTCATCCAGTTTATTACACAGATTTGATACCTGAAAAGAATCTATGGTAGAAGTGTTCTTCTCCTTGTAAAATATATTAGTTTCATGAAAAGAGACATGTACTGATTCTTTTATCTTAGGGGTTGATTTATTAAAGACTCTATAATACTTGCTGACTTGCGAATATCCAAGAAATATTCCTTCTGCAGTTTTGGCTTCAAAAGTTCCTTAAATGTTTCTTATCATTATTGTGTATGTAATATTTACAACCAAAAACTTTAAAATAACTTACTTTACGTTTCTTATTCTTAAGTAATTCATAGAGAGTCTTACCCTTTAGTTTATGAATCAAACTCCTGTTAAGAACATTGTTTACTGTGCTTACTTCCTCTGCCCAAAAGGATAGCGGTAAGTGAGAATTTGCAAGTAATGTTCCAACAAATTCAATTAGGGTTCTATTTTTCCATTCAACTACCCCATTTTGTTGAGGAGTTCTAGGAGTAGAAAAACAATGTTTGATACCTTCCTTCTCACAGAATTCTTTCATCAGAAGAGATTCAAACTCAGTGTCATGATCACTTCTGATCAATGCAATATGAGTAGAGTACTTGATCTTAATGTTCCTAAGAAAGTCTGAAAGTGCAAGTTAGATATGATATATTCTAGAGGGGGCGTGAATAGAGTATGGTGCTTTCTAAAAACTTTTACAACAGTTGTTGTATTCTTATGTGAACAGGAAAGCAAATAATAAAAAGTAAATCTAAACACAGAATAAACACAGAGCAATCTAGTCACAAACCACAGCCAGAAACAAAAAGAAACAGAAGCAACCAGAAGACACAAGGAGCTATAGTGGTTCCCCAATCAATCTGGGTACATCCACTCTTCTACCACCCTAGGTAGGAATCCACTGCAGGATGAGTTGATCATGTGTCCTGGGAACCAATGAGCTTTTGATAAGGTGCTCAAAAACCAAACCAGATTTTTTGATCAGGTGTCTTGCCACCAATGAGATTTTGATAAGGTTCTCAAAAACCAAACACAAACTTTTGAAGGGAGTTTGAAAAACTCGTTACAGCAGAGAGAGAGAGAGAGGGATAAGAAGATCTTCTCTGTCAACAGTCAGAGAGAAGATAGTGGATGTTGTCAAAGCTCCCCCTGAGATCTTGAGTTGTTCAGGAAGTGAAGCTTTATAGTAGGGTGATAGGCCTTCAGAAAATTGATCTACAGCAAATGATGATTTTAGCAACAACTGAAATGTGAGGTGTCTGGATTCTTGAATGATGATGGCCTTTGAACACATGAATCAAAAGGGATCTGAAAGTTTCAGTTGGTTGATCTCCTTTTGTGATGTGTGTTCTTCTATGAATCTTGAGACTGAAAAATGTTTGCAACTCTTTCTCTTTCTCTTGTGTTGTTGTGTGAGAGTTGTTCCAGAGAGATTCTTGTTATTCTTTTTTTTTCTTCTATGTATATGTTGTAGAGAATAATTCTGTCTTTTATTCCATCTGTCTGAATAGAAATGATCCATTGTCCAAGATAGTCGTTGGCCTGTCATAAATGACTTCCTTAATTGCAATTGTCTTCTGGAGTAAAGTCCAATAAAACATTCCTTGATAATTCCTTGAAACTTGCTCCAGATTAATTGAAAACGGCTATAAGATCTTTGAATTAAATGCTGACAGTAATTCCTTAACTGTCTAAATTTGAATCTTGAAAATCGTTGAACTCTTCAGAAAAACGTCAAACTAAGCTCCACTATCGTCGAACTGAGCTCAGAGATTGGACTTAGACAGAAACAGAGATTATCGATCTGAGCTCAACTATCGTCGAACTGAGCTCAGAGATAGAGAATCAAACTGGAGTCAAGATCGTCGATCTGAGCTCGAAGATCGTCGAATGGAGTTCGACGACTTGATGAAGTTGAGCTCAGAGATTGTCGAATGGAGTTCGATGAGTCATCAAAGTGAGCTCAACGATCGTCGAATGGAGTTCGACGATTCATCGTCCTGAGCTCGACGAAATGACTTAGTCTCCAAAAATCAAAAAACCTGGTCTTGAGGGCAGCTTCGAAACCTAACTACTAACCCTTAGACTCAATTCTAATTGACCTTTAGATATATACAATGAGGTCAAAACAGGTTTCTAAAGACATAGTGATCCTTGCCCAAATCAGTAATAGGGTGTTCCAACAATCTCCCCCTATTTGGGTTAGGATTACTATTTACAGAAATTGGAAAATTAAAAACATACAGAACAATAATATAACAACAAAACATTGCAGAAACACAGATATTATCTCAGTCAGATCATAAAACAGCATATATTATCACCTTACAGAATTACTCCTTTTCCTTGCTCTTTATAAGTACTATTTCCCTGTTTGGATTAAGAGCTTCCTTCTTAGATCTTCTGTCATCAGCTGCACCTAGAGATGTTTGTTATTTTGGCCTTGGTACTACAGCTTCAGGGTGCAGCTTTATGTAGCTTTCAGAATCAAAGAACTTGCTGGAGGAGTATCTTTCCAGTTCCTTTTTCCTTTGTTCTAACAAGGTAGTAATACTGGAGGTGTCATTGCCTTGCTCTCTGGCTTTCTTGATCTGGTCTAGGGTAGCTAATTCTTTCATCCTAGCTGTCCATGAAGTTGGATTATTTTCTGGATCCTCATACGGCACAGGAGGCTCATACCTATTTTAAGGATTATCTTGAGGAGCTCTAGAGGAGACTAAATCTTTCAGTTTATAAGGAAAGGGACCTGAGGTTGTATCAGATAGACCTTGTAGTTCCCTTGAATATGGATGCTTCCTGGAATAACCTTTGGAATAAACTTGAATTTCTCTTTGGTTTCCTCTATAGCTTCCTCTCCTTGATTGATAGCCTCTGGATTGGCTTCCCCTATGTTGGGATCTTCCTTGAGGCTGATACGGGGTTTGGCTTCTGGCAGAGGGATGAGATGCAGAGCTACCACTTGCCACCTACACCAGGTGAAGGAGGAGGAGGAGGGTGATGATACTGAGAAGATCCTTTGTCATATTTTATTTTATTTTTCATAGCCTTTAATTGATTCCTGGAGTATTGCATCCAATGTTCTGTGATAGGGCAGTCATGCAGAATGTAGTATGGAATGTCATTTGTATCTTTTACTTTTGCTGGTGGAACTCTTTTCATAGCTTTGCTTCTTGCTTTTCTTTTCCTTGCAATAGTTGCAGAGGAGTCATCTGAATCAGTCCTATATTGATCACTTTCTGAGCTTTGTTCATCATACATTGCATCAATCCTTTAAAGATAGTCCTTTTGTTGTTGTGATTGAGCAGTTGTAACAGCAGTAACAGCAATAGTGGCAGCAATAGTAGAAGGAGGAATAGAAGAAACACTAGCAGAGGAGATTACATCAGCAGATACAAAACTTTCAGAAGTAACACTCTCAAAAATAGAAGGTACAGAAGCAGTAGATACAGCAGTTACTGGGGTAGCAGCAGATTCAGATAAAATACTTTCAGATACAACAGGTTCAGTAACAAAAATAACATCAGTAGTAACAGCATGCTCAAATTCAAATGCCTTTGTCATATGTATGTCCTCATATACTGAAGCATCAGAATTAACAGAAATATCAACAATATCAGTAGAAGCAGCAGCAACAGAAACAACCGGGGCAGCAGCATAAAGGGACTTTACAAAAGAATAAATTAAGCTGGTGTCACAGCTTGAAATGGGCACAATGGCCTTAGAGAGATCTTCAGATGGCTGGACTGCAGTGCTCTCTGGAAGACAGCTGAAATAAACTGAATCAAAATCTGATAATAATGACCTGAGGTCCATTGATAAAACTGCAACTTGTGGTGTTGAGGCTTGAGCTTGAACTGAGGTAACAGAAGCAGCAGGCAATCTTTCCACTTCATGAGCCGTCTCCCCTTTCCTAGATTCAGTCAGGACTGGATCAAGGTACCCAGATGAAGGGATTACCTGAGGAGGATTGAGGGAGGAGAGCCTGGCAGACTGGTCTGCAACTGACTTTAAAAGTGGAGCCAAGGAGGTCTCCAACAAGAGGGATAGCTTGGGAGCTATCAGCTCATAAAGTCTGTCTGCTATGGCTGGAAGATCTACATACTTAAGAGGGACTTGAGCAGAGGTAGGGACTGAAGGTGGAGCAGCTAGAGATGTGGGTGGAGAGCTGGTGTATGGGGGAAAGGAGGGTTGAGATATGGGGATTGTGAAAATTGAAGATAATGGAATGGAAACAGAGGGTGTGAAGGAGGGTTGTGCAATGATATTTTGAAGTAACTGTTGGTAAGATGTGGATGAAGAGGGTAGATCAGGAGGGGATGAAGGGGAATCATCCATAAAGGAATCATCTATCAAATTGAAAGATGGAAGTTGAGATGATGAATCAATATCTGTTTGAGGGTAGTGATGAAAAGGGTGGAAGATTTCTTCTGTTATTGGAAGAGTTGGAGATGGAATTGAAGTTGGAGATGGGCTGGAAATAATGATTGTGGATGAAACTGGTGGAGATGAAACATGAGGTGGTGGAGGAGGAGAAGAAGCAGGCAAGTCTTCTGCAGTGGCAGAGACTTGAGGGAAAGTGATTGCAACAGCCCTTGTACCTGAAGTTGCACTTGCAGAGAGTCTGCTGGGCTTCACTATTTGCCTGTCCCAATTTCCAAAGAGGGCACGGGTAACCCTCTTGGAGGCATTGATGTGCACCCCACTGGAAACTAGCAGAGCAGGGCATCTATTCTGAAGAAATAGCCCTAATATCCTTCCATAATTCACAAAATTTTTGTTAATCTTTTTCTTAATCAGGTCAAAGAAAACTGCTCCCCAGTTCAATTGTTTCTTATCCACTAGAGCACCCATCAAGCATAGCTAATACCTGGAGATGGTATCATGGGCTTAGTGCTTGGCCAACAGAACTTTTCCTACAACATCAGCCAAAAATCTGTACTCCACAGATAGATTTTTCTTCAGGAGTTTGCTAAGGTTTTCATCAGAATGACCCATTCTATCAAGCATAGCAGAAACTTCTTCTCCAGACAGTTTAATAGACTCTTCTCCAGATTTCAATTGAAAAATCTCTGTCAAGATAGTAGGTGTCAGAGGTACCTGAGTTCCAAATATTGGGCCAACAACTGTATTCTGGTCCTGGTTGTGGGCAGTATATACCCATTCCTTTATTTCATCAGCAACTAAATTAATTATGGTGGACATGATAGTGACGAGCTGTTGTTCCTTGAAAAGTTCTAAAATATCTTTGAAAATCTGATCACTGTTATTGAAAGAGTCCATATCTATATCAAATCCTGCATCAAATTTCATGGCAGCCAGGACTGCAACTGAGACAACCATTGATTCCTGCAAAAATCAACAAACAAATCACCAAGTGTAGAGAAGTTTGGAGGGAAAGAGAAAATTTGCAGAGAGAATGAAAGCGCAAAGGGAGAACGACGGCCGAAAAATGAATTTATATTAGGGTTCGACGCAGAAAAGGAAAGATCGTTGAACTCAGTTCGACGATCTAGGCTTCTAAAGGAAACCGAAAGGTCTTCAATATCGTCGATCTCCTTTCGACGATATCGGAGAGCGTTGAGCTCTGTTCGACTATCGTTCAGAAAACAATATCGTCGAGCTTCGTTCGACGATCGCTGACCTGGAGAGATAGCTGAGCACTATCTGAGAAGCGCTAAACTCTGGTCGACAATTTCGGAAAGCGTCGATCTCTGTTCGACGATCTGGGGGAAAATTGTCGAGCGCAGTTCAGAGACTAGAAACACTCTATATGAAAGTGCAGCTAGATCTGATACACTCTAGAGGGGGGGGGGTGAATAGAGTATATGGTGCTTGAAAACTTTTTACAACAATTGTTGTAATCTGAGTGAACAGGGAAGCAAATAATAAATCTAATCACAGAGCAAAACTAATAACAAAATAATCACAGAACAATCACAGCCAGAAACAAAAATAAAGATAAGCAAACCAGATGACACAAGGAGCTATAGTGATTCCCCTAAACTTGGGTACATCCACTCTTCTACCACCCTAGGTAGGAATCCACTGCAGGATGAGTTGATTAGGTGTCCTGGGCACCAATGAGCTTTTGATAAGGTGCTCAAAAAACCAAATCAGATTTTTTGATCAGGTGTCTTACCACCAATGAGCTTTTGACAAGGTGCTCAAAAACCAAGTTCAAACTTTTGAAGGGAGTTTGAGAAACCCTTTATAGAGATGGGGGTGAGAGAGTGATGGAAGTCTTCTCTTTCTCAAAGCAACTAAGAATACTATGTGGATTTGATGGTGTCAAAGCTCCCCCCGAGTCCTTGAAATGTTCAGGAAAAGAAGCTTTGTTGTAGGGTGATAGGCCTTCAGAGATTGAGCTCCAGCAAAAGATGATTTCAGCAATAGCTGAAATGTTAGGTGTCTGGAGTCTTGAAATATGTTTGCCTTGAACACTTGAGATCAGAGAGATCAGAATATTTCAGAAAGTTTGATCTCCTTGGATGTGTGTTCTTCAGAGAATTCTTTGAGAGAATGTTTTGTGCTTGTCCTTCTTGTTTGTGTTCTCAGGATTATTGATATCTATCTCTGGTTGTTAATCAAAAAGAATAATCACTTGTCTTTTATTCTCTGGAACTGAATAGAAAAACATCCTCTGTCAAGAATAGTCGTTGGCCTGCATTGATTGCATCCTTAATTGCCAAATGTCTTCTGGAGGAAAGTCCACAGAAATATTCCTTGAAAATCCCTTGAAACTTGGTCCAGAAATAAATGAAAACGGCTAGAAAATCTTCTGAATTAATTATAGAATAACTCCTTAACTGATCTGAATTTGAATTTGAAAAGTCCTTGAAGTCATCAGAAAACGTCGAACTGAGCTCTGCTATCGTCGAACTGAGCTCAGCGATTTGGACTTATACTGTAACAAAATATCGTCGATCTGAGCTCACAGATCGTCGAACTGAGCTCAGAGATAGAGATCCAATACTGAGTCAAGATCGTCGAACTGAGCTCATAGATCGTCGAATGGAGTTCGACGATATGTCGAAGCTGAGCTCAGCGATCGTCGAATGGAGTTCGATGATCTGTCGAAGTTGAGCTAGACGATCGTCGATCGGAGTTCGACGACTCGTCGTGCTGAGCTCGACGATATGACTTAGTCTCAAACTGAAAGTTTCTATGTCTTGAGGGCAGCTTCCAACCTAGACTTCTAACCCTTAGACTCAAATCTAATTGACCTTTTAAGCTATACAGAAGGTCAAACATTGGTTTCCTAGAGACATAGTGATCCTGACCCAAATCAGTAATAGGGTGTTCCAACAATCTCCCCCTATTTGGGTTAGGATTACTATTTACAAAATTTGGAAAAAATTAAAATAACAACATACAAGCAACAATATAGAGAAGCAGAAAGTTGGTCACAGCAGAACCATAGATATATAAATCATCTCAAATAATAATCAGAAATAAGAGAGATTGTCACCTTACATAATCATTGCTTCTCTTTGCTCTTAACCAGTTTGATTTCTCTGTTGGGATTGAGAGCCTCCTTCATTGATCTTGTATCATCTGCTGCACCTAAAGAGTTTTGCTCTTTGGGCCTGGGTACTACAGCTTCATGATGCATCTCCATGTATCTATCAGAATCAAAGAATTTGCTTGACTTATATATTTCCAACTCTTTCTTTCTCTGTTCAGACATTGTAGAGATGTTGGATGAGTCTTTGCCTTGCTCTCTTGCATTCTTAATCTGATCCAATACAGAAAGCTCTTTCATTCTTGCAGTCCAAGCAGCTGTGTTGTTTTCAGGGTCTTCAAAAGGCACTGGTGGCTCATATCTATTAGAAGGGTTATCTTGAGAAGGCCTGGATAGAACTTTTTCTTTCAATTGATAGGGAAAATGACCAGAGGTGGTGTCAGAAGATATTTGTCCTTCCCTGGAGTAGGGATGTTGCCTTGAGTATCCTTTAGAGTAAACCTGGACTTCTCTTTGATTGCCTCTATATCCTCCTCTCCTGGATTGAGAACCCCTGGACTGGCTTCCCCTATGATATGATCTGGCATGTGGCTGATAGGGGGTTTGACTTTTGGCAGAGGGTTGAGCAGCTGAACTTCCACCAGCACCTATATCAGGAGAAGGTGGTGGAGGAGGATGAGGATGTTGAAATTGGGAAGAGCCCTTTTCATATTTTCTTTTCTTCTTCATTGCTTTGAGCTGATTCTTTGAGTACTACATCCAGTGCTCAGTGATGGGGCAATCATGAAGAATATAATATGGTATATCATTGGTGTCCTTGACCTTGGCAGGAGGTACTCTCTTCATGGCTTTGCTCCTTGCCTTTCTCTTTCTGGTAATGGTAGCAGAAGAATCATCAGAATTTGTTTTAAACTCATCACTTTCAGAGCTTTGATCCTCATACAGAGCATCAATCTTTTTCATCAAATCTTGCTTGAGCTGGATTGAAGCAGATACAAAGCTGGTAACAGGAGTTGAGGCAGCAGTAACAGCAACAGATACTGAAGGTCTGGCAGTGCAAATTGAGGCAGAAGCAGAGGTTGAAGCAGTTACAACAGCAGATGGGACAGCAGCAGTTTCACTAACAGACACAGCAATTTCAACATCAGAGATATCATTAGAAAATACAGAAGGCTCAAACTCATGTGCCTCTGTCATAAGGGTCTCCTTAGAAATTTGCTCATCAGCAGTATCAGCAATAGGTTCAACAAAATTTGCAGCAGGAGGGGCAGCAACATCAGAAACAACCATACTGCTTTCATCAGAAGTGGCAGCAGCATAAACTGAGTTTACAAATTAGGTGATGATGCTGGGGTCACAGCAAGAGAAGGGCACAAGGGCCTTGGACAAATCCTCTGGGGACTGGATAGCAACTGTGTCTGGCAGACATCTGAAATATATGGAATCAAAATCTAAGAGCAAAGAGCTGAGGTCTATTGTAAAGGCTGCAACAGGAGGTTGAAACACAACAGCAGCAGCAGCAGCAACAGGAGCTGAAGAAACAGCAAGAGCAGCAGCAGGCAGGCTCACATCATAGGGCATCTCCCCCTGCCTAGATTCAGACAAGGCTGGATCAAGGCACACTGCTGAAGGGGCTGCCTGAGGGAATAAGGAGGAGAGCCTGGCAGAGAGGGCTGCCACTGACAGGAGTAATGGAGCCAAGGAGGTCTCCAAAAGAAGAGATAGCCTTGGGGCTAGCAATTCATAAATCCTGTCAGCAAGGGCTGGAATATCTACTTGCTTAGTAGGGACTGGAGCAGAGGTAGAGGATGGAGGAGTTGCTGTTGAGGATGGTAGTGGAGAGCTAGTGTAGTGGGGAAGGGATGGTTGAGGTGTGGGTAAGGTGGATATGGAGGACAGTGGGATGGAGATAGATGGTGTGAAGGTAGGTTGATCTATGATGTCTTGCATAAGAGCTTGGTAAGAGGTTGAGGATGAGGGTAGCTCAGGAGGAGAGGATGGGGAGTCATCCATGAAAGAGTCATCAATGAAGGTGAAGAAGGGAATGGAGGGTGAGGAAGTGGCAGTTTCTTGTTGAGAGTAGGAAAATAAGGGATGGAATGGATCTTCTATTGTTGGTAGAATAGGGATTGGAGATGGTATGGATGTTGGAGAGGGGCTGGATATGAGGATGGTGGATGGAGTGGGAAGAGATGGAATTGGAGGAGGAGGAGGAGAAGAGACAGCAGCAGGCAGGTCATCTGCAGGGGCAAAGACCTGAGGGGAAGTGACTCTGAGACTCCTGGTGCCTGAAGGAGTGCTGGAAGAGGGCCTGCTGGGCTTGAGGATCTGCCTGTCCCATTTACCAAAAAGGGCACAAGACAGTCTTTTGGAAGCATTTATATGAATCCCAGAGGATACCAGCAATGTAGGGCACCTATTCTGCAGAAAAATGCCTAATATCCTTCTAAAATTTACAAAACTTTTGTTAATTTTCTTTTTAATGAGGTCAAAGAAAACCTCTACCCAATTCAGGTTCTTCCTGTCTACTATGGCTCCCATTAAGCAGAGCTGATACCTTGAAATTGTATCATGGGCAGAGTGCTTAGCCAGTAGAACTTTCCCAACTACATCAGCCAGGAATCTGTATTCCACAGACAGATTATTTTTCAATAGCTTGCTAGGGTTAGCCTCAGAATGACCCATTCTGGCAAGCAAGTCATCAAATTCTTCTCCAGACAAATCAGTAGAATCTCCACCAGTACTCAACTCAAAAACCTCTGTCAGAATTGCTGGGGTCAAGGGTACCTGAGTGCCAGAGATTGATCCAATAATGGTGTTGTGGTCCTGATTGTGGGCTGTGTAGATCCACTCTTTAATCTCGTCAGCAGCAAGCTTAATCCTTGTAGTCATGATTGCGGCCAGTTTTTGCTCTTTGAATAGCTCTAAGATATCCTGAAAAACCTGGTCTATTGTGCTGAAGGAGTCCATGTTTATGTCGAATCCAGCATCAAATTTCATGGCGGCGAGAACAGCAACAGAGATAGCCATTGGTACCTGCAAAGATTCAACAAACAAAATGACCAAGTGCAGAAATGTTTGGAGGGAAAGAAAGTTCTTGCAGAGAAATCGAAAGCGCAAAGGAGAACGACGACGAAAAATGAATTTTATATTAGGGTTCGACGCAGAATTGGAAAGATCGTTGAACTCAGTTCGACGATCGGGGCTTCTAAAGAAAACTGAAGAGTCTGCAACATCGTCGATCTCCGTTCGACGATATTGGAGAGTGTCGAGCTCTATTCGACGATCGTTCAGAGAACAAAATCGTCGAGCGCCGTTCGACGATCGCTGACCGGAAGAGAAAGTTCATACTATCTGAGAAGCTCTGAACTCAGGTCGACGATTTTGGAAATTGTTGATCTCCGTTCAACGATCTGGGGGAAAATCGTCGAGCGCAGTTCAGAGACCAGAAAAACTCTAGACACTAAGAAAAATCAAGATGTTTGCCTAGTCTTGGTCAATTTTTGAACTTTTAAAATCTTGGATATTATTTAAGACTTCCTCCATCTAACATTCCTAACTGATTTAGGAAGAAGGTTTGTTTCTTTTCATCCAAAGGCTTGGTGAAAATATCTCCCCTTTGTAAATCAGTTGGGATATATTGCAGTTCAATTTTATTCTTTTCAACATTATCCCTTAAGAAATGATGCCTAATCTCTATGTGTTTTGTCCTACTATGGAGGACTGGATTTTGAGCTATAGAAATAGCACTGGTGTTATCACAAAAGATTTTAGACTTCTCTAAGTTGTAACCATAGTTTAGGAGTTGGTTTTGGATCCGCAAGATTTGTGAACAACAACTGCCTGCAGCCATGTATTCAGCTTCAGCAGTTGAGGTTGACACAGAAGTTTGTTTCTTACAAAACCAAGAGACAAGTCTGTCACCAAGGAACTAACAAGTTCCACTGGAGCTTTTCCTGTCAATTCTGCATCCAGCATAATAAGCATCAAAAAATCCAATTAACTCAAATGCTGAATCTTTTGGATACCAGAGACCTAGATTTGGACAACTTTTAACATACCTGATAATCCTCTTTACTAATGTTAGGTGTGACTCTCTAGGGCTTACTTGAAACCTAGCACATATGCATATAGCAAACATTATATCTGGTCTACTAGCTGTAAGGTACAGTAAAGAGCCAATCATTGCTCTATATGTTGTCTGATCAACAGGTTTCCCATGTTCATCAGCATCCAATACAGCATTAGTAGGCATAGGTGTTTTCATACAAGATGCTTCAAACATGCCAAATTTCTTAACCAATTCATTTGCATACTTGATTTGAGAAATAAAGATGCCTTCAGCATGCTGTTTGACTTGCAATCCTAGGAAGAAGGATAGCTCACCCATGCTACTCATTTCAAATTTAGAATGCATTAGGTTGGAAAACCTTCTGCACAATTTTGAGTCAGTAGAACCAAAAATAATATCATCTACATAGATCTGTACTAGTAGGGTATGGGACTTATGGGTTCTAATGAAAAGAGTTTGGTCTACTCTACCCCTTATAAATCCATTTTCCAAAAGAAAGCATGCTAGGGTCTCATACCATGCTCTAGGAGCTTGCTTGAGACCATATAGTGCTTTGTTCAACTTAAAAACATAATCAGGGTAAGTTGGAGAGATAAAACCTGGAGGTTGTCTGACATAAACTTCTTCTTTGATGTCTCCATTTAGAAATGCACTTTTGACATCCATCTGATATACCTTAAATCTTTTGTGTGCTTCATAAGCTAAAAAGATTCTGATGGTTTCCAATCTTGCAACTGGTGCAAATGTCTGGTCGTAGTCTATTCCTTCTTCTTGAGAATATCCTTGAGCAACTAATCTTGCCTTGTTCCTTACAAATTACTCCTTGATCATCCAGTTTGTTTCTGAACACCCACTTTGTTCCAACAATGGAGTGATCCTTAGGCTTTGGCACTAGTTCCCACACTTTGTTCCTTTCAAATTGATGCAACTCTTCTTGTATTGCAATGATCCAGTGTGGATCTTGCTCTGCATCTTGAATGGACTGAGGTTCAATTTGAGATAGGAAGCAGGTGTGCAACAGGTTTTGGTTGACCTGATTTCTGGTTTGCACACCAACTGAGATGTCTCCAATTATTTGGGAAATTGGATGGTCTCTTGATGTTACTAAATCACAGGGGGTGTTGATTGTTCACAAACTTGTATTATTGTTTCCTCTTGTGGTACAATAACTGGATCTTCAAGTTGTTGTTCAATATGTTGAACATTGTCATCATCTTCACTGCTTTCATCCTTTTGAGTAACCTGTAACTTGTTCAAGTCTTCAATGAGAGAATGTTCTTGTAAAGGTTCTATGGTAGAAGGGATCTTCTCCTTGAAAGACATGTTAGATTCATCAAATGATATATGGACAGATTCCTCAATTTTAAGAGATGATTTATTATAAATCCTATAAGCCTTGCTGATCATGGAGTATCCCAGAAACACTCCTTCATCGGCTTTAGCTTGAAACTTTGCTAAATATTTCTTGTCATTATTATGTATGAAGCAAATATAGCCAAAAACCCTAAAATAATCAACTTTAGGTTTCTTCCCTTTGAGTAATTCATAAGGAGTCTTTCCGATTAGTTTATGTATCAAACTTCTATTCAGCACATAGTTGGAGGTGTTCACTGTCTCTACCCAAAAGGATAGAGGAAGGTGAGCATCCGACAACAATGTAGTGGCAGATTCAATAAGGGTTTTATTTTTCCTTTCAGCTACCCCATTTTGTTGAGGAGTTCTAGGAGCTGAGAAAGTATGCCTGATCCCTTCACTCTGACAGAACTCTTGCATAAGAAGAGAATCAAACTCTGTCCCATGATCACTTCTGATCAGGGCAATGTGAGTATTGAACTCAATCTGTATACATTTGAGAAACTCTGCCAGACACTTAAAGTTATCAGACTTCTTCCTTAGAAAGAAACCCCAAGTGAATCTAGAGAAGTCATCTACAACTACTAAAGTGTAAGATTTCCCTCCTAGGCTTTGTACTGTGATGGGTCCAAAAAGATCCATGTGTAACAGATACAATATCCTAGGTGAATCACTCTTATTAAGTGACTTAAAACTATTTTTAGTTTGCTTGCCTAATTGACAAGCCCTGCAGAGTCCTTCCTTCTTGTAGGGGCCAGAAGGCAGTCCTCTAACAAGGTTGTCCTTGGATAGCCTAGCAATAGTTCTAAGGTTTAGGTGTCCTAGTCTCTTATGCCATAAAACATTTGGTCTACAAACAGAATTGAACAGGCAAATATCTACATCTGTTGAAAGAAAATCTACTAGATAGATGTTACCTTTCCTTTTATCTGTCAACACAGTTGTGTTGTCCTCTGACTTAATTTTGCATAATGCTTTGCTGAAGGTCACCTGGTAGCCTTCATCACACAACTAACTGATGCTTATTAAGTTGTGCTTCAGTCCTTCCACATAAGCTACCTTCTTGAATGTTACTGATCCAATCTGGACTGCACCATATCCTTTAGTTTGTCCAAAGTTTGAATCACCAAAGATAACTTTGGGTCCAAGCTTGGCTCTAAAGGATGTGAGGTTGTCCTTGTTTCCTGTCATGTGCTTAGAGCACCCACTATCCAAGTACCATTGCTGGTTAGATGTTGGATAGGGCTTCACCTGCACATAGGATAACTCATTTGTTTTTGACCGAGTTTACCTTGGGCCTAGGTTGATAACCTTTAAATGTTGAAATAAAAGACATCCCAGGTTGACTCTTATAACCTTCAGGATGATATCTCCTTGGAGGTATAATCCATTCAGTATAAGGGTTAAAGATTTGGGATGAAGGACCCTTAGGATTGGATTTTGATTTGCCCTAGAAAAAAATTTCAGAGCTCTGACCTCTGTTCGACGATCGTAGAGCTGCGTTCGACGATCTTGGGTCAGATCGTCGAGCTCCGTTCGACGGTCAACTATGGCAGAGTTCAGGGACATGAGATCGTCGAGCTGAGTTCGACGATTTTGCCTGAGATCGTCGATCTGCGTTCGGCGATCGTCGATCTCCGTTCGGCGAGCGTCGATCTACGTTCGACGATTTCTGCTGGGGCTTTGTTTTCTTGGGCAGATCAGAATTTTTCCTAGCTACCTCTACAACTCCCTTTCCTTTATCAGAAATTAATTTGATTGGAGTTGTTAGAACTATGGGTTGGCTGGATGAAGCACCCAAGCTCAGTGTACTATGAAATCTGGAGTTCACTGTGCTTGTGATGTCCATCAGCTTGATACTTCTCCCATTAAGGGATTCTTCAAGCTTTTTGGCCTCAGATAGCTCACTTTTCAGTAAAGCTATCTGCTCCCTACAGCACTCCAACTCCTGAGAGAGTTTGAGGTTTTCTGACTTTAAGGTATTATATTCAGATAAATGATTTCTGAGAGAGATAATTTCTTTCTCAGATTTTAGTAGGTCTAAATATAATGTTTTAAATTCAGATTTAAAGTCCTCTGAATTAAAATCAAATGAACTGATTACCTGATCTTCTTCAGGTTGAGTCTCTGAATCTGACTCTGACTCTTCTTCATCTGAATTATGCTATGAGGCATTGATTGCCATCATGCAGAACTCTTTCTCTTCTGCATCATCTTCATCATCACTGGAGCTGGATGAGGCTTTTGACTCCTCTTCAGTCTCATTCCAGGATTCAGCAACAAACCCCTTTCTTGTGTGTTTGTTTTTGCTTGAAGAGGGTTTGCCATTGCCATTCCTCTTGGAGTCTTTCTCCTTTCTTCTTTCTTTCTTGTCCCTTCTGTCCTTGTTTTTGGTTTCTGGACAGTCAGGAATAATGTGCCCTGGTTTCCTACAACCAAAGCAAATAATTTCTTTATTAATAATTGACTTATCATACATTGGCTTGTCATGCACCTTGTATGATCTCCTTCTGAAGTCCTTTCTGGCCATCTTGTAAAATATTTTGGCCAACAGACTGAGCAGTTCATCATTGCCTGTGACTTTGTCTTCAGGCAGATCTTTAGTTGCCTTGAAGGCAATTGTTTTCTCTTTTCTTATGGCTGGTGAGGCAGCCTTTTGTTCTTCTTCTCTATTCTTAATGAGTAGCTCATAAGATTTGAGCTTACCCAATAGAGCTTCAGTGGTGATCTCATTCAAACTTCTGGCATCCTTGATTGGCCAGATTCTTGAATCCCAAGTGCTAGGGAAGCACATTAGAATTTTATCATTTAGTTCAGTTAGTGAGATCTCTTTATCTAATGTTCTGAGTTCACTGACTATTAGACTGAGCCTGTTGTACATATCTCCAACTGACTTAGCTTCTCCCTTCTTGAAATTCTCATATTGAGATATGAGATGGGATCTTCTATCCTTTCTCTCATCAGCTGAGCCTGAGACTATTTCAGAGAGTCTATCCTAGATTTCCTTTGATGAATTGCATTCAGCTACCTTTTGAAAGATGTCATCAGACATTGTCTGGGCTAATATATTCATAGCCTTGGCATCAGCTACCTTCCATTTCTTGATATCAGCATCTGTTCCTGATGGAGGTGGAACAACATTTGTACTTGAGGTCTCTGGAGGTCTTGGACACACTGTCAAAATTGAGTTAAAGATATCCTCATCAATAGAATTCATGTATAATCTGATCCTTGCTTTCCAAAGTGCAAACTTGGATAGATTGCACACTGGAGGTCTGGTGCTAGCATAATCTTTGTTTTGGGCCATGATTTGTGAAAACAAAACCAAATAATAAACTCAAAGGAAAACAGATCTAACTAGGGATCTTTGGGTTCAGGTGTTAGCATGTGCAACCACCAAGTTGTGGTATGTTTAACCAACCTGCCTCTGATACCAATTGAAAGTGCAGCTAGATCTGATATACTCTAGAGGGGGGTGAATAGAGTATATGGTGCTTGAAAACTTTTTACAATAATTGTTGTAATCTGAGTGAACAGGGAAGCAAATAATAAATCTAATCACAGGGCAAAACTAATAACAAAATAATCACAGAACAATCACAGCCAGAAACAAAAATAAAGATAAGCAAATCAGATGACACAAGAAGCTATAGTGGTTCCCCTAAACTTGGGTACATACACTCTTCTACCACCCTAGGTAGGAATCCACTACAGGATGAGTTGATCAGGTGTCCTGGGCACCAATGAGCTTTTGATAAGGTGCTCAAAAAACCAAATCAGATTTTTTGATCAGGTGTCTTGCCACTAATGAGCTTTTGACAAGGTGCTCAAAAACCAAGTTCAAACTTTTGAAGGGAGTTTGAGAAACCCTTTAAAGAGATGGGGGTGAGAGAGTGATGGAAGTCTTCTCTTTCTCAAAGCAACTAAGAATACTATATGGATTTGATGGTGTCAAAGATCCCCCTGAGTCCTTGAAATGTTCAGGAAAAGTAGCTTTGCTGTAGGGTGATAGGCCTTCAGAGATTGAGCTCCAGCAAAAGATGATTTCAGCAATAGCTGAAATGTTAGGTGTCTGGAGTCTTGAAATATGTTGGCCTTGAACACTTGAGATCAGAGAGATCAGAATATTTCAGAAAGTTTGATCTCCTTGGATGTGTGTTCTTTAGAGAATTCTTTGAGAGAATGTTTTGTGCTTGTACTTCTTGTCCGTGTTCTCAGGATTATTGATATCTGTCTCTGGTTGTTAATCAAAAAGAATAATCACTTGTCTTTTTTTCTCTGGAACTGAATAGAAAAACATCCTCTGTCAAGAATAGCCGTTGGGCTGCATTGATTGCATCCTTAATTGCCAAATGCCTTCTGGAGGAAAGTCCACAGAAATATTCCTTGAAAATCCCTTGAAACTTGGTCCAGAAATAAATGAAAATGGCTAGAAAATCTTCTGAATTAATTGCAGAATAACTCCTTAACTGATCTGAATTTGAATTTGAAAAGTCCTTGAAGTCATCAGAAAACGTCGAACTGAGCTCTGCTATCGTCGAATTGAGCTCAGCGATTTGGACTTATACTGCAACAAAATATCGTCGATCTGAGCTCATAGATTGTCGAACTGAGCTCAGAGATAGAGATCCAATACTGAGTTAAGATCGTCGAACTAAGCTCGCAGATCGTCGAATGGAGTTTGACGATATGTCGAAGCTGAGCTCAGTGATCGTCGAATGGAGTTCGACGATCTGTCGAAGTTGAGCTAGACGATCGTCGATCGGAGTTCGATGACTCATCGTGCTGAGCTCGACGATATGACTTAGTCTCAAACTGAAAGTTTCTGGGTCTTGAGGGCAGCTTCCAACCTAGACTTCTAACCTTTAGAATCAAATATAATTGACCTTTTAAGCTATACAGAAGGTCAAACATTGGTTTCCTAGAGACATAGTGATCCTGACCCAAATCAATAATAGGGTGTTCCAACACTATACACTCGAAAAAATCAAGATGTTTACCTAGTCTTGGTCAATTTTTAGAGTTTTAAAATCTTGGATATTATTTTAGACTTTCTCCATCTAACATTCCTAACTGATTCAGGAAGAAGGTGTGTTTCTTTTCATCCAAGTGTTTTGTGAAAATATCTCCCCTTTGCAAATCAGTTGGGATATACTGAAGTTCAATTTTATTTTTCTCAACATTATCCCTTAGAAAGTGATGCCTAATTTCTATGTGTTTTGTCCTACTATGGAGGACTGGATTTTGAGCTATAGAAATAGCACTGGTATTATCACAAAATATTTTTGACTTCTCTAAGTTGTAGCCATAGTCTAGGAGTTGGTTTTGAATCCACAATATTTGTGAACAACAACTACGTACAGCCATATATTCAGCTTCAGCAGTTGAAGTTGACACAGATGTTTGTTTCTTGCAAAACCAAGAGACAAGTCTGTCACCAAGAAACTAACAAGTTCCACTGGTGCTTCACCTGTCTATTCTGCATCTAGCATAATCAACATCAGAAAATCCAGTTAAGTCAAATGCTGAATCTTTTGGATAGCAGAGACCTAGATTTGGACAACTTTTTACATACCTGAGAATTCTTTTTACTAATGTTAGGTATGACTCTCTAGGGCTCACTTGGAATCTAGCACATATGCATGTAGCAAACATTATGTCAGGTCTACTAGCTGTAAGGTACAATAATGAGCCAATCATTGCTCTATATGTTGTCTGATCAACAGGATTCCCTTGTTCATCATCATCTAATACAGCATTAGTAGGCATAGGTGTTTTCATACAAGATGCTTCAGACATACCAAATTTCTTGACCAATTCCTTTGCATACTTGGTTTGAGAAATAAATATGCCTTCAGCGTGTTGTTTGATCTGCAATCCTAGAAAGAAGTATAACTCAGCCATGATACTCATTTCAAATTTGGAATGCATTAGGTTGGAGAACCTTCTGCACAAATTTGAATCAGTAGAACCAAAGATAATATCATCTACATAAATCTGTACTAGTAGGGTATGGGACTTATGGGTTCTAACAAAAAGAGTTTGGTCTACTCTACCCCTTATAAATTCATTTTTCAGGAGAAAGCATGCTAGGGTCTCATACCATGCTCTAGGAGCTTGCTTTAGACCATATAATGCTTTATGCAATTTAAAAACATAATCAGGATGGGTTGGAGAGATAAAACCTGGAGGTTGTCTGACATAGACTTCTTCTTTGCTATCTCCATTGATAAAAGCACTCTTTACATCCATCTGGTATACTTTGAAACATTTGTGTGCTGCATATGCTAAGAAGATTCTTATAGCCTCCAACCTTGCAACTAGTGCATATTTCTGGTCATAATCTATTCCTTCTTCTTGAGAGTACCCTTGAGCAACTAGCCTTGCCTTGTTCCTTACAATTACTCCTTGATCATACAATTTGTTTCTGAACACCCACTTTGTTCCAACAATGGAGTGATCCTTAGGCCTTGGTACTAGTTCCCAAACTTTGTTCCTTTAAAATTGATGCAACTCTTCTTACATTGCAATGATCCAGTGTGGATCTTGCTCAGCATCTTGAATGGATTGAGGTTCAATTTGAGAAAGGAAGCAAGTGTGCATCAGGTTTTTGTTGACCTGATTTCTGGTTTGCACACCAGCTGAGATGTCTCCAATTACTTGGGAAATTGGATGGTCTCTTGATGTTACTAAATCAACAGGAGGTGTTGATTGTTCACCAACCTGTGTTGTTGTTTCCTCTGGTGGTACAACAAGTGGCTCTTCAATAAGTTCCTCTTCATGATGTTGAATGTCTTCTTCATCTTCACTGCTTTCCTCTTTTTGAATGATTTGTAATCTGTTCAAGTCTTCAGCAAGAGAATGTACCTGCAAAGGTTCTATGGTAGAAGTGTTCTTCTCCTTGAAAGTCATGTTAGATTCATCAAAAGATATGTGAATAGATTCTTCAATTTTAAGATTTGATTTATTATATACCCTATAAGCCTTACTGATCATGGAGTATCCCAGAAACACTCCTTCATCAGCTTTAGCTTGAAATTTTCCTATATATTTCTTGTCATTATTGTGAATATAACAGATACAACCAAAAATTCTAAAATAGTTTTCTTTAGGTTTCTTCCCTTTGAGTAATTCATAGGGAGTCTTGCCCTTCAGTTTATGTATTAAACTTCTATTCAACACATAGTTGGAGGTGTTCACTGCCTATGCCCAAAAAGATAGAGGAAGGTGAGCATCTGACAACAATGTAGTGGCAGATTCAATAAGGGTTATATTCTTCCTTTCAGCTACCCCATTTTGTTGAGGAGTTCTAGGAGCTGAGAAAGTATGCATGATCCCTTCACTCTGATAGAACTCTTGCATAAGAAGAGAATCAAACTCTGTCCCATGATCACTTCTGATCAGGGCAATGTGAGTATTGAACTCTATCTGTATGCATTTGAGAAACTCCGTCAAACACTTAAAGTTATCAGACTTCTTCCTCAGAAAGAACACCCATGTGAATCTAGAGAAGTCATCTACAACTACTAAAGTGTAAGATTTCCCTCCTAAGCTTTGTACTGTAATGGGTCCAAAAAGATCCATGTGTAACAGATAAAAATCCTAGGTGAATCACTCTTATTAAGTGACTTGAAACTATTTTGGTTTGCTTGCCTAATGACAAGCCCTGCAGAGTCCTTCCTTCTTGTAGGGGCCAGAAGGTAGTCCTCTAACAAGGTTTTCCTTGGATAGCCTAGCAATGGTTCTAAGGTTTATATGCCCTAGACTCTTATGCCATAAAACATTAGGTCTACTAACAAAATTAAACAGGCAAATTTCTACATCTGTTGAAAGAAAGTCTACTAAGTAGATGTTACCTTTCCTTTTACCTGTTAACACAGTTGTGTTATCCTTTGATTTGATCTTGAATAAGGATTTGCTGAAAGTCACCTGGTAGTCTTCATCACATAGCTGACTGATACTGATCAAGTTGTGCTTCAGTCCTTCCACATAGGCTACTTTCTTCAATGTGACTGTCCCAAATTGGACTTCTCCATATCCTTTTGTTAATCCAAAGTTTGAATCACCAAATATGACTTTGGGTCCAAGCTTGGCTTTAAAGGATGTGAGATTGTCCTAGCTTCCTATCATGTGCTTTGAGCACCCACTATCCAAATACCATTGCTGGTTTGATGTTGGATAGGTCTTCACCTGCACATAAAGCAATTTACTTATTTTTGACCCAGTTTACCTTGGGCCTAGGTTGATAACCTTTAAATTCAAATATAAATGACATCCCTAGTTGACTCTTATAACCCTCAGGATGATATCTCCTTGTAGGTATTATCCATTCAGTATAGGGGTTAAGTCTGGATGAAGGACCCTAGGATTGGAATTTGATTTACCCTTGAAGAAGTTTTCAATATCTGATCTCTGCTCGAACTGATCTGCTACGATCATCGTCGTTGAGCTGTGTTCGACGATCTTGGTCATATCGTCGAGCTCCGTTCGACGATCGACTGGCAGAGTTTAGGTTTAGAGATCGTCAACCTAAGTTCGACGATTTTTGCCTGAGATTGTCGATCTGCATTCGACAATCGTCTAGCTCCGTTCGACGATTTCTGTTGAACACTTGATTTCTTGGGTAAGTCATAATTTTTCCTAGCTACCTCTACAACTCCCTTCCCTTAATCAGAGATAAATTTGATTGGGGTTGTTAGAACTATAGGTTGGCTGGATGAAGCACCCAAGCCCAGTGTACTGTTGAATCTAGAGTTCACTGTGCTTGTGATGTCCATTAGCTTGATGCTTCTCCCATTGAGGGATTCTTCAAGCTTCTTGGCCTCTGACAGCTCACTTTTCAGTGAAGCTATCTGCTCCCTACAGGACTCCAACTCCTCACAGAGTTTGAGGTTTTCTGATTTTAAGGTACTGTGCTCAGACAATTGATTTCTAAGAGAAATGATTTTCTTCTCAGATTTTAATAGATCTAAACATAGTGCTTTAAATTCATACTTAAAGTCCTCAGAATTGAAATCAAAATAGTCTATTACCTGGTCCTCTTCAAGTTGAGTCTCTGAGTCTGACTCTGAATCTTCTGCATCAGAATTGTGTTGTGAGGCATTGATAGCCATCATGCAGAATTCCTTCTCTTCAACATCATACTCATCATCACTTGAGCTGGAAGAAGTTTCTGATTCTTCTTCTGTCTCACTCCAAGATTCAGCAACAAATCCCTTCCTTGTGTGTTTGTTCTTACTTGAGGAGGGTTTGCCATTGCTATTCTTCTTGAAGTCCTTGTCTTTTCTTCTTTCTTTCTTGTCCTTTCTATCCTTGTTTTTGTTCTCTGGACAGTCAGGCACAATGTGGCCTGGTTTCCTACAACCAAAGACAAATAATTTCTTTATTATTTGATTTATCATACCTTGGCTTGTCATGTTCTTTATATGATCTCTTCCTGAAGTCCTTTCTGGCCATTTTATAAAATATTTTGGCCAGTAGACTGAGCAGTTCACCATTGCCTGTGACCTTGTCTTCAGGCTGATCTTCAGTGGCTTTGAAGGCTATTGACTTTTCCTTTCTTATGCCTGGTGAGGCAGCCTTCTGCTCTTCTTCTCTATTTTTGATGAGCAACTCATAAGACTTGAGCTTTCCCAATAGAGCTTCTGTTGTGATCTCATTGAGACTTCTGGCATCCTTGATTGGCCAGATCCTTGAGTCCCAGGTGCTTGGGAAGCACATTAGGATTTAATCATTTAGCTCAGTCAATGATATCTCCTTATCCAAAGTTTTCAGCTGATTGACTATGAGACTGAGTCTATTGTACATATCTCCTACTGACTCAGCTTCTCCTTTCTTGAAGTTCTCATATTGGGTTATGAGGTGAGATCTTCCGTCCTTTCTTTCATCAGCAGATCCTGAGACTATTTCAGATAGCTTGTCCCAGATCTCCTTTGCTGAGTTGCATTCAGCTACCTTTTGGAAAATGTCATCAGACATAGTCTGGGCTAGAATGTTCATAGCCTTTGCATTTGCAACTTTCCATTTCTTGATGTCAGCATCTGTTCCTGAAGGAGGTGGAACAGCATTTGTACTTATGTTCTCTGGAGGTCTTGGACACACTGTCAAAACAGAATTGAAGATGTCCTCATCAATAGAATTCATGTAAAGTCTAATCCTTGCCTTCCAAAATGCAAACTTGGATAGATTGCACACTAGAGGTCTGGTGCTAGCATAATCTTTGTTTTGGGCCATGTTTTGTGAGGAAATAATTCTAATAACAAAATCTACAACAAGCAGATCTAACTATAGGAATCTTTGGGTTCAGGTGTTAGCCTGTACAACCACTGAGATGTGGTATTTTTAACCAACCTCGGCTCTGATACCAATTGAAAGTGCAAGTTAGATCTGATATACTTTAGAGGGGGGGGGGTGAATAGAGTATGGTGCTTGCTAAAAACTTTTACAATAGTTGTTGTATTCTTATGTGAACAGGAAAGCAAATAATAAAAAGTAAATCTAAACACAGAATAAACTCAGAGCAATCAAGTCACAAACCACAGCCAGAAACAAAAAAGAAACACAAGCAACCATAAGACACAAGGAGTTATAGTGGTTCCCCAATCAATCTAGGTACATCCACTCATCTACCACCCTAGGTAGGAATCCACTGCAGGATGAGTTGATCAGGTGTCCTGGGCACCAATGTGCTTTTGATAAGGTGGTCAAAAACCAAACTAGATTTTTTGATCAGGTGTCTTGCCACCAATGAGCTTTTGATAAGGTGCTCAAAAACCAATTACAAACTTTTGAAGGGAGTTTTAAAAACCCGTTACAGTAGAGAGAGAGAGAGAGAGATATGAGAAGATCTTCTCTATCAACAGTCAGAGAGGAGATAGTGGATGTTGTCAAAGCTCCCCCTGAGATCTTGAGTTGTTCAGAAAGTGAGGCTTTGCAGTAGGGTGATATGCCTTCAGAAAATTGATCTCCAGCAAATGATGATTTCAGCAACAACTGAAATGTGAGGTGTCTGGAGTCTTGAATGATGATGACCATTGAACACTTGAATCAAAAGGGTTCTGAAAGTTTCAGTTGGTTGATCTCCTTTTGTGATGTGTGTTCTTCTATGAATCTTGAGATTGAAAAATGTCTGCAACTCTTTCTCTTTCTCTTGTGTTGTTGTGTGAGAGTTGTTCCAGAGAGAGATTCTTGTTATTCTTTTTTTTCTTCTATGTATATGTTGTAGAGAATAATTCTGTCTTTTATTCCATCTGTCTGAATAGAAATGATCCATTGTCGAAGATTGTCGTTGGCTTGTCATAAATGACTTCCTTAATTGCAATTGTCTTCTGGAGGAATATCCAATAAAACATTCCTTGATAATTCCTTGAAATTTGCTCCAGATTAATTGAAAATGGTTGTAAGATCTTTGAATTAAATGCTGACAGTAATTCCTTAACTCTCTGAATTTGAATCTTTAAAATCGTTGAACTCTTTAGAAAAATGTCGAACTGAGCTCCACTATCATTGAACTGGGCTCAGAGATTGGACTTAGACAGAAACAGAGATCGTCGATCTGAGCTCAACTATCGTCGAACTGAGCTTAGAGATAGAGAATCAAACTTGAGTCAAGATCGTCGCTCTGAGCTCGAAGATCGTCGAATGGAGTTCTACGACTTGATGAAGTTGAGCTCAGAGATCGTTGAATGGAGTTCGACGACTCGTCGAATTGAGCTCAACGATCGTCGAATGGAGTTCGATGATTCGTCGTCCTGAACTCGATGAAATGACTTAGTCTCCAAAAACCGAAAAACCTAGTCTTGAGGGCAGCTTCCAAACCTAACTACTAACCCTTAGACTCAATTCTAATTGACCTTTAGATCTATACAATGAGGTCAAAACAGGTTTCCTAAAAACATAGTGATCCTTGCCCAAATCAGTAATAGGGTGTTCCAACAAAGTCTGTAAGAACTTTAAAGTTATCTGACTTGTTTCTAAGAAAGAACACCTAAGTGAATCTAGAGAAATCATCAATAATCACTAAAGTATAAGACTTTCCTCCCAAACTTTGTTCTGCAATAGGTGCAAAAAGGTCCATATGTAGCAAATACAAAATTCTGGGTGAATCACTTTTAGAAATGGATTTAAAACTTTTTTTAGTTTGTTTAGCTAATTGACAAGCCCTGCAAAGTCCTTCCTTCTTGTAAGAACCAGAAGGCAGTCCTCTGATAAGATTGTCTTTAGATAATTTAGCTATAGTTATATGGTTTATGTGTCCTAACCATTTATGCCATTATTCATTTGTTTTACCAAACTGGTTAAACAGATAAATTTCTTATTTAGCAGAGTTAAAGTTGACTAAATATATATTACCTTGTTTAAGTCCAGTTAAAACAATTTTGTTAGAACTAGATATAATAGAACATAATGATTTGTTAAAACATACCTGATAACTTTCATCACATAATTGACTTATGGAAATAAGGTTATGCTTGAGACCTTTCACATAATCTACATCCCTGAAGGTAACTTCGCAAACTTTGACATTCCCATAGCCCTTTGTCTGGTCACAATTGGAGTCTTCAAAAATGACTTTAGGTCCAAGCTTAGCTTTGAATTCACCTAAATTTTCTTTTCTACCTGTCATATGTTTTGAGAAACCACTATCCAAATACCATTGTTCCTCTGTGGTAGGATAGTTCTTTTCCTGCATAAAAACAAATTAGGTGTTTTTGACCCAGGTAATCTTGGGTTCTAGTTTCTGGACATAAAAATAATTAGAAATATAAAAACACTCAGGTTGATTCTTGTTACCAAGTGGATGATATCTCTTAGGAGGAATAATCCACTGAGTAAAAGGATTTATAAATTCTTGTGTTTGATTATACTGTTGAAAAGAATTAAAATTTTTGTTTTGAAAAATTGGGTTCGATGAATTATATTGAGTTCGTCGATCTGAGTTCGATGAATGGAAGTATGTTCGTCGAGCTCCATTCACAGAAAAATAATGTTCATTTTTTGTGTTCCACGTTTGTCGATCGCAGTTCGACGAATCATGTTGATTTTGTCGAGCACCATTTCTTGTGTTCATAGTTTGTCTAGCTCTATTCGATAAATAATATTTATTTCGTCGATCTCGGTTTGACGAATTTTGTTGAACATAGGTTTTATGAACAATTTTATTTTGATTTGGTTTTTGTAAAATTTCTTTAACTTTATCTTCTAATTTTTCTTTTCCTTTTGTAGAAATAAATTTGACTGGTGTAGATAAAATGTTTTTCTGTAGCAGAAGAGGTTGAGTGGGCGAAGCTCCCAAGCCAAGTTTACCATTTAGTCTGGCATTGACTGTGCTTGTGATATCAATCAGTTTGATACTTCTCCCATTAATGGATTCTTCAAAGTTTTTTGCCTCACATAATTTGTGTTCTAGTGAAATTAATTATTCCTTAAGATTTTTGAAATCTTCTTTAAGTTTTACATTTGCTGCGGATAATTTATGAAATTCAGTTAACTTATCTCTGAGAAGTTTTATCTCTTTCTCAGATTTTATTAAATCATTACATAGCAATTTAAAATCTACTTTAAACTGATCTGAGGTAAAGTCAAAAGTTGAGAATACCTGATCCTCTTCTGATTCAGAATCTGAATTGCTGCATGATGCATTTATTGCCATTAGACAGACTTATTTGTCCTTTGCTTCTTCTTCATCTTCACCTGAGCTGGATGAAGATTCAGATTCTGTTTCACTCCAAGTCTCAGCTACAAAGCCTCTCTCCTTATTTTTGTGTTTGCTGGAGGAGGTTTGTTTAAATACTTCTTGGAGTCCTTCTCCTTCTTCTTGTCATTATTTTGATTTTTGGACACTATGGAAGAATGTGTCCTAGCTTCCTACAACCATAACAAATTATTTCTTTAGTTGGTTTTTTATCATACCTTGGTTTGTCTTTGCCTCTGGAAAATCTTTTTCTGAAGTCTTTTTTAGCCATCTTGTAGAATCTTTTGGCCAAAAGTCCCATAAGATCTTCATCCTCTGGAAGGACTTCTGCTTCTTCTATTGCTTAGAACATTATGCTCTTCTCCTACTTTACTAAAGGAGAGGTCCTTTGTTTAGCTTCCCTGGTATTGATGAGCTGCTCATAAGATTTGAGCATGCCCAACAAAGTCTCAGTAGATATCTCATTAACAATTTTGGCTTCCCTAATTGGCCAGATTCTTGAATCCCATGTGCTAGGGAAATACATGAGAATCTTATCATTGACCGGTGCCAATGAGACTGAGTAGATCCAACAACCATGGTTGTGAGGGAGTCCTAGATGTCTTTTGTTGAGGTGCATTCAATAACTTTATCTTCTAATATCTTTTTCCAAAAATTTCAGCTCATTAATAATGAGACTGAGTCTTGTGTACATCTCTACAACTGACTCACTTTCTCCTTTCTTGAAATTCTCATATTGAGAAATTAAGTGGGATCTTCTGTCCTTTCTCTCATCAATAGATCCAACAACCATGGTTGTGAGGGAGTCCTAGATGTCTTTTGTTGAGGTGCATTCAATAACTTTCGGGAAGATGTCATCAGATATTGTCTGTGCTAAAATAATCATAGAACTGGCATCAGTAATTTTATCTTTCTTTTGGGCTTCTGTCCATTCTGGAGGTGGTACTGCACTGGTGCTTATTGTTGCTAATGGTAGAGGTGGACCTGTCAAGATAGAATTATAGATATCTTCGTCAATAGAATTCATGTAAAGTCTAATCTTTACTTTCCATAATGCAAACTTGTTTAGATTGCATATAGTAGGTCTAGTGCTTGCATACTCTTTATTTTGTGTCATGATAAATAATACAAACTCTAATTAAAATAAGATCTAACATGATCATTATTGATTCAGATGTTAACCTGTAAAAACAACCAACCTCCCTCTAATACCAATTGAAAGTGAGGGAAAGACCAATTTTACACTAGAGGGGGGGGGGGGGGGGGAATAGTGTATATTAAAAAATTTTGATTTATTTTCATAATAGTATAGAAAATTAAGTGATATATATCTTATATATAGACAGATTAACTATCAGAGCACACACATAAAAGAAAGTAAGACAATCACAAACGACACAAGGAATTTTATAGTGGTTTCGCAATAAATCTGGGTACATCCACTCTTCTTCCACCCTGGTAGGAATCTACTACAGGTTTTTGATCAATTGCCCTGCCACCAGAAGATCTATTTTCTAAGAGAGATTTAGCAACCCTTTGAGCTTTTGATCAGGTGCCCAAAAAAATCTAAGTCTTTTGATCAGGTGACTTATGAACCAAGGGGTTAACTTTTGAAGGGAGTTAAAAACCTTGTACACAGTTTATGAAATAAACTAAAAAGGTGATGATGTCTTCTCTGTCAAGATTCTCTGAGAAGACTAGTGGATGTTGTAATTAAAAAGGTCCCCCCTAACATGTGTAGAGATTATGATCATTAGAGGATAGGGAGACTTTTCTTCAGGGAGTAGGCCTTCTTGAAAAACTTCATAGTCCAGAATATGTTTCTGAGATATATGAAGTTGAATCTCAGATTGAAGATTTGTTCTTCTAGATGAAGCTTGAAGCCGAATATCTTATTCTCGGTAAAAATAAATATGTACTATCTAACTATGTAACACTCTAAGCCCGTAACTCTGTAACCCTGAGGCAGAAAAATTCTGTCAATATATAAAGAATGACTTGGAGGAATTCAAACATTTGAATTCATTAATTCTGAAACGGCTGAAGCGTTCCTTGAGAATTGTAACTGCCTTGGAGATTGATTATAATTAAACTCTGTGATAAATCCATAATTAATGCTGCATGGAACGACTATATTCATTAATAATATTTAGCATTAATTATCAAAGTATAACTGCCTGAAATAAAGCTTGAAAACATTCGGCCTCTGAATAAATATAACTGCCTAAACAGTACAAAGAATTCGTCGAACTCAACAAGCCTTTTTGTCGACCTGAGCTTGGAGTTCGTCAAACTAAATATGTCATTCGTTGAACTGAGCTTGGCTATCATCGAGTTGAGCTACAGAGTTGAGGTCAGAGTTTGTCGACCGGAGCATAACTTTTGACGAGCTGAACTCGAGTTAGAACTTTGAGTTCGTCGAGCTGAGCTCGGCGTTCGTCGAACTATGTTCAGCTTTCGTCGAACTGAATTCTGAGATCATTGAACTGCATTTATCTGGAATTCATCTGAGGTAGCATCCCTGGAAATATCCTATGACCGTAGACTATACAAGGTGGGTCATCGTAAACATCCTAAACATATGATAGTGATCATATCCGAAATAAGTAATAAGGTTCCAACACACTTAGTGTCAAATAGTCCTCAGATACCTATTGAGAGGACTCATTCAGAAGATATTCTCTTCTACTCTTCTCTTTCTCTTATCCTCATCTTTCTTCTTACATTTACTAAGTAAAGAATTTTTAGAATCACTCTTTAAAGGATTCAGTTTGTGGTTCTAAGAGTCTCCTTGTCAAAAGACTCAGTTTGTGTTGGTTCAAGATCTCCTTATCAAAATATCTAGGTGTTGGTTATGAGAGTCTCTTTATCAAAACACTCGGACATTGGGATAATGTGTTCCTTCCAAAGTGATAGAAGAGTGTATGTACCCAAGTTTTGGGGAACCACTTTAGCTTTGGTGTTTTCTGTGTTTGTTGTGTGTTATTTATTACAAAATATTTCTGATCAATTGCTTGTGAAAGAAAAAATCTGAACTAAGTTTAAAATCAGTAACTTGTTGTAAACCAATCTTTTAAATCATTATTCACCACCTTCTAGAGAACACTTAGAGGTCTTACACGCAAATGTTCACACTTTCAAAAAAAAAATCAATCATCATATTGAGTTCATCCAGGTTGATTTATTTATTACCTGGAGTTTGATGCAAGTCATCATATGTTGGGTTGATAAAATGGCTCCAAGTTTACACTTATCGTCTAATAAGAAAACTCTATAAGAATGTGCTTGAATAATATAAAGGATGTTTCGTAGGAAGTTTAGTCGACATCTGAGGTGCATGTACGCATTGTAGAAGATATTATGGTTGAAATTTCATCAATGGAGACTATATGCATGTAAAAGAGGTACTAGTTAACAAAATTTTCCTTGAAGTGTTGTTGAAATGATCACCACTAATATGAAACATTCAACTTCATTGACTTATAACTTGGAATGAGTTTATATAATTTGTTGCACTAGTAATTGAGGATGTGAGAAAATGAGATATTTTAGGAGAAGGTGAAAGAGCTACCAAAAATACATAATATTAAGTATAGTATGAGCACGCACACCGTGTCAACATTATTAATATTGAAAGTAGGTGATGAATTTACATGGATAGACATGTGATCAAAAAGTGCATGATTGACTATAAGCTCTTTACATATCAAAGGGCAATATATGGTGCGGGCTCGAGTACTTTTCATGATGGACTGTTGGATTGTCCGATCAAATTCCTATATATTATGATAATAAGTGGAAGGTTGCACTCAAAATGAGAGATAGAATGTATACATACCTAGTCAGGCTATTTTCATTAGCAATACTTCAAGTGCACTCATGCAGTAAATGAACCAAGTTCTAAATAAATTTTTTGTGTCCTTGTAATTTATTTTAATGTACTTTCAAAAGCCCACCAAAAAAATATCAAGAGTATAAATGAAGACATTAAGGCTGCATTCCTTTTGTAAGTTTTGGGATAACAGATTTAGTTTTGTTCCAAAACCAAAAACTCGTAGGTTTTGGAATTGAGACAACTTAATTATTGTATTCATTTCTAGGATGTTTTTTTAGGGACATGAATTAAATTCGTCTAAAGGATGAAATTCAAACATAGGAATAAATATTTAAGTCTGAGAAGGTATAATTTAACGATTAATGAATGAAGGTTGATGATTCCAAAATCAAAACCTAATAGTTAGGATAATTAATGATAGTGAATCTTTCAATCCAATGTTTACTCCTTTCTTTATAATCTTCATATAATTGCAATCTCTTCCAACCATTTTGACTATAAAATAAGACCCAAAGGACTAAGGATGTCTGAGAAATCATGCAAGAGCCATGAAATCACTAGGGCTTTGCAGCTCACATACACATCCTCTCCATTTTACTTAACGTAAGTAAGATGTCTCACATTTTCGTCATCCGAGTAGAGTGCATGTAAAAACGAAAATTAATAATTATAAACTAAATCTCCTTCAGAATTACCAGGAAGAGCCATCGCATAATTAGGGCTCTGTGTTATAAAAATTTAGGTTTGGCAAACGCAATAACACATAAGCCTATAAGATCGATTAACCAAACACAACTAGTCTCAAAATGGAGTTTATACTTGATGTATTTTTCTAGATTAAAAATACAAAAATTAAGTGAACTAGAACACACGGTAACTGAAGTGCGGAAATAAATTTATACCGTTTTTGGATTCTTTTTCATTCTTCATCATAGCCGTGATTGCCAAGAGCTTTGATGTGTTCTTCCTTATGTAATCTGATGCGTTAGCCGATCTCACTAACATACAAGTCTAAGATGTTTCTCTAAAATTCAAACATATAAGTCAGCACAACATGTATAGATATATATCAAGTACTTTGAGTTTTGAACACAGTGAAGCCCTTTTAATCGAGCTTGTTCCAATTCGTGTATTGGAGCTCAGTTTTTAGATATTTTCGATCTAAATATTCATGAATCAGTTTAGTGCTATGCGTGTGTAATCAAAAGGCATATCCAAAGAGAGATTAAACTAATGTTAAAGGATAACAGCTCCAACATTAATCTCAGAAAAAAAAATGAGAGAGACCGGTTATCTAAAATCATGGACCTAAGTAACATCACTTGCACAAAATCTTTAGAGCCAAAGGAGACTTATACCTGCTTCAGAATTTGAAAGGAAGATGTTCAACTAAAATCCTTCACTGGATCGGGAGGAAGAAGTCCGATACCTTACTCGGTATAGAAGAGTCGTTGTTTTCTGTAGCTTTTCCCAGTGATGGTGATTGGGATGGAGGGTAGCTATAGATCTCTAGAAATCACCGGTGGTGGAGATCGGGATGAAGTCCAGCGGCAGATGCAGAATTACCTCCGGCAATAACTTCACCTGTAGTCCGAATGAAAAAGCACTGTTCCGTCAGCGACGCTGCCCTGTTGGAACGTCTTCTTCAAAAGCTGAAGCAGACGATAGAGCGTTGGTGGCTGGAGATCGAAAACCAGGCTTGTCGATGGGCTTCTTGCCTAAGACCGACGGTTTCCAGTGGTGAAGGCGGAGGAGTGAGTGCAGTCATTTCACGATGAAGAGGAGAAGAAGAGCAAGCCGTTTTCACCCTTGTTCACCGGTTGAATGAAATCATCCTAAAATGTGTTTTCATTTTGGCTTAATAGGAAGCCCTAAAGGGGGTTATCAAAATTTTGATCAATTAATCCCATAACTACCAAATTAAAACCCATTAATTAAATCCAAGAATATTAATTTGGATTTAATAATCATTCTTATTCTAATGCCAAGGGTGAGACCGGGTTCGCGACTGAAGTTACCAGACGGTCTGGCCCACCTATCACAGGCTTTGACCGTTCGTGCGACCGGATTAACGCGCGCTTGTAAGAGTCCGAATAGACCAAATATACGCATACAAATTTAACAGTTCGCCTCGATGAATCGAGCCCACCTAACGGAAAATTTCCAACATTCTCCCACTTGGACATGTGTTCATCGTAACTCATGACATTCCGATAAAATCTTCACTAAACTTAAGGGTACCAGTTAGCGAGCGCGATATTAAGTCTACTCTCAAGTCAATCCGGTCCAATCAAATCCCTCACTCCGAATCATGGCGGAAACCGCATAATTGAGCGACACGGGACCTTCTATGGTCACAGCAGCTTACAGATCTAATCGACATGGACAAAGTGAGGTCAAATAAAACATAGAACAACACACTGAAAGTGTGCACATGAAAGTTGTTCTGATTTGGTGGTCAACCAAACTTCTCAAAAGAATGTACTAAACCATGCTGTGAGAAGTTCTTAAGTGTTCAAAAGAACAAGTATGTCTAACCTTAAGGTTTCAAAATTCATGTGTGAAAAGACATACTACAGGCCATAATTCAAATGAAGTGCCCTAGGCCTTATGCTCTGACTGACACAAGTCATGAGACTTTGAATGAATTGTGACGTGTCACATAAATTCAACAAATATTGAAACTTAATAATATTGTTGAATGAATATTCTTTAATTACTAATCAATTAAATAAAGTGCAAACCAAAAGACAGATAACTGAATCGGAGCTTCATGAAGCCTCCCAATAATCAAGCACATCGATCGACTCTTTAAGCCCCATATTAATAACATGTTTTTGAAACACGTTAGGGTGAAGTCCTTTAGTAAGTGGATCGGCCAACATGTCATCTGTCCCTAAATGCTCCACTAAAATTTCACCCTTCTTGACCAATTCCTTAACAGTCAAGAATTTAATTTTCGTATCCTTGGACCCTGTGATACTTTTATTGTTCATCGAGAACATAACTGCAGAGATGTTATCACAGTACCACCGGATGGGTCTGACTATATAATCAACAACCTTTAACTCTGTAATAAAATTCTTAAGCCACACTGCATGTGTCAAAGCTCCAAAGAGAGCGACGAACTCCGCATGCATTATGGACGAAGTGATGAGTGTCTGTTTGACACTCTTCCACAAAACGGCCCCATCAGCAAACTTAAATATATAACTTGAAGTAGAATTTCAATCATCCTCACACCCGGCAAAATCAGAATCTGTATACCCCATTAACTGAAGGTTTTGAACTCTATGGTAGACTAACTTTACATCCTTAGTTCCCTTTAAATACCTTAGGACTTTCTTAGCAGCAACCCAATGATCAGGTCCTGGGTTCGACTGATATCTGCCTAAAAGTCCCACTGTGAAGGCAATGTCCGGTCTAATACAGACTTGGGCATACATTAAGCTACCTACCGCACTAGCATAAGGTATATCTTTCATGCGCTCTCTTTCTATATCGTTCCTAGGGTATTGTGATAAGCTGAGCTTATCACCTTTAAGCACATGTACTTCACCAGGCTTACAATCGAGCATGTTAAATCTCTCAAGTACACGCTCGACGTAGGCTTTCTGAGAGAGTGCTAATGAATAGTGAGATCGGTCCCTAATGATCTCAATCCCTAGAATGAAAGATGCTTCTCCAAGATCTTTCATATCAAAGTGTTTTGACAGAAATTACTTAGATTCATGCAATAATGCCAAATCACTGCTTGCAAGCAAGATGTCATCTATATAAAGAATTAAAAAGATGAATCTGCTCTCACTGATCTTGAGATATATGCAATGGTCTATCTTATTTTCTACAAAACCAAAAGAAGTAACTATCTCATCAAATTTCAAATACCACTATCTAGAAGCTTGCTTCAGACCATATAGGGATTTGTTAAGCTTACATACAAGTTGGTCGGAATGACCAGACTTGAATCCCTCAGGCTGCACCATATAGACCTCCTCGACAAGATCGCCATTCAGGAATGCGGTCTTTACATCCATTTTGTGTAGCTCTAAATCATAATGAGCTACTAAAGCCATTATCACTCTGAAAGAGTCTTTCGAGGAAACGGGAGAGAAAGTCTCGTGGTAATCGATTCCTTCCCTCTGCATAAATCCCTTGACTACCAGTATGGCTTTAAACAGCTCGACCTTTCCTCCTTCTTGGTCTTAAACACCCATTTAGAACCAATGGGCTTACAGCCTTTGAGCAACTCAACCAAGTCCCAAACTTTATTCAGCTTCATAGACTCCATCTCATCTTTCATTGTATCCCACCACATACCAACTTGAGGTCCAGACACAGCTTCATTAAATATCACTGGGTTAACTACTTGACCAATGTGATAATCACTCTCACCTAAATAGACTTCATAGTCTGAGGAAATCACAGGCCTTCTCTGCCTAATGGATATCCTAGTGGGTGGATGAACCTTCTAGGCATGAGGAGGAACCTCAACTGGAATTGGTGGTAAGACCGCTTCCACATCCTCCACTTGTTCCATCAAAGGTTCAGGCACCGCAGGATTTCCTATCAAGGGCACAGATAAATTAATGGGAACAACTTCCTCGACTTCACTAATAGGATGAGAGAAACTAGGTTCATCAGCGACATCCCATTCTAAAAATTTAGTTGTTTGTGACTCCACAATTCTGGGTCCTCCTAAAGGGGAATAGATCTTAAATCCATTGGAGTGATCTGGGTAGCCAATGAAATAGCAACGACAAGACCTAGGGGAAATCTTACTTTCTGATGGGTTGTACAAACGGACTTCTACAGGACAACCCCAGATACATAAATGATTGAGGCTGGGTCATCTACCAGTCCATAACTCAAAAGGGGTCTTAGGTACTGAGTTAGACGAGACTCTATTAAGGATGTACACTTCAGTTTTGAGAGCCTCACCCCATAAAAATTCAGGAAGATTCGTTCTACTCATCATGCTCCTCATCATCTCCTTAAGGGTGTGATTACGCCTTTTAGCCACACCATTCTGCTCAGGACTACCCGGCATGGAATACTGGGCAACAATGCCACAGCTCTCCAAGTATCTGGCAAACGGACCTTTATGTTGCCCGGAGGCATCATGTCTACCAAAATACTCGCCATCTCTGTCAGGCCTAACAATCTTCATGTTTTTCCCTATTCGTTTCTCAACTTCAGTCTTGAAAATCTTGAACTTTTCAAGAGATTCAGACTTGTCCTTAATTAAGTACAAATAGTCAAAACGGGAGTACTCATCAATGAATGTAATAAAATAGGTGTTCCAACAGAGGGTAGTGGAATAAGGACAACTGATGTCCGTATGAATAACCTCTAACACACTTGAACTACGAGTTGAGCCCTTCTTCTTAATTTTTGTCATCTTACCTCTACAGCAGTCCACGCATGTCTCTAGGTCACTGAAGTCTAGAGTAGGGAGAATGTTTTCCTTAATTAATCTTTCTACTCTTTCCCTAGATATATGACTTAACCTTTTATGTCATAGCATGGAGGACTGCTCCTTAATGAGAGGCCTTTTATTGCCAATGTGTTTTACATTATAGGTGGTCGCATATATGTTTGTAGGAGCAAGACATAAAATATATAACCCGTTAGATAATGAACAATGGCCTATAACTTGCGATTCATAATAAATATTAATAGAACCACCACAAATGTTAAAACCATAATGAAGTTTATCTAAAACAGATACTGAAATCAAGTTCCTTATAAACGAAGGAATATAGAAAATTTCTCTTAAAATAAGTTCATATCCAGAAGAAAAAACTAAGCTAATATCCCAAATAAACTCTATTTCCACCTCATCATTGTTTCCAACCGTGAGTCTGCACTCACCCTTTCTTGGCCTCCTCCTTTTGATGAACCCCTGCAGTTTGTAAGCAACATGATTAGTTGCTCCACTATCGAGCCACCAAGAACTAGATGGGGCTTCAATTAATTTAGATTCACAAAGGACAAAGGCTAAAGAGTTACCTTTAGGGGAAAAACCACGTTTATCCATTCAAGCTTCTAATTTCAGGCACTCGTGCTTCACGTTCACTTCTTCTTATAAAAGAAGCAGCTAAGAGGCTTCTTTACACCAGTGTCCTTGCTCCCTGAAGCTTGTCCATCCTGAGCTTTAGAATGAGCTTTGAACTTCTTCTTCTTCTTAAATGAGGGTTTGACAACAAGTAAAGTGGTGTTCATCTTTTCCTTCTTCAGTTTCTCCTCCTCGGCAACACATCGAGTGATTAGATCATTTATCGTCCACGCCTCATCCTAGGAACTGTAAGTGGGCTTCAAAATGCTGAATTCTACAGGGAGTGTATTTAGTGCCTGATGCACTATCAAGGCTTTAGGGAGAGTAATCTCCATCTCTTGCAGTTTGGTCTGGTAATAGACCATCTTCAGTATATAATCATGGACTCCACCTCCTCCCGAATACCTCATGGAGAAGAGGTCCTTGATTAGAGTCCCAATCTCAGCATTGGAAGAAACCTTATATCTCTGCCCAACGGCAGTCAAAAAATCCCTGGCGATGGTTGTTTCTGGAAGACCACTCAGCAGGTGCTCCGGAATGGAACGCTTCATAGTCAACAAGCAGATTTTTTTCGATTTGTTCCATGCACCATAATGATCCTTCTCAGCTTGAGTGCTAGTCGCTGTGAGGGCTGCAGGCTGGTTAGTATTCATGGCCATCTCTATGTCCGCCATCTAGAGAGCAAACATGATGTCGGACTTCCACTTCTTAAAGTTTGATCCAGTGAGTTTTTCAATGGTCGTCATGTTGTTATGTACTGTAAAGGTGACTGAAAAGAAAGAAAAGAAAAATCAGTGACAAAAGGGCAACAGTGGCTATAAAACCCTAAATAGCACACTAGGCGGAGAATCTTGGCGCGTCAACACGCAACACCTTTGGGCAGACTACGTGTCACGCATTTAGTAATTCTCCACACAAGAACGAGCAACAGTTACGCTTGAGCTTTTCGTAAAACTACCACCTTTGGGTCAATAGATTATTAGAGTCTTGCACTACCGTCCAAATGTCCTTGTGTAACCCTCTGAACCTATTGCGCAAGCACCACCTTTGGGTGAATGATTGTGCACTAGTCTCAGAGAACTCTCTAAAACATGTGAAACCGTAATCTCACAAACCGACTCGAAAAGGCCACTTTGGCGGCTACAGTTCTTATCGATCCACAAGACCCTTTCACACCGGGATATCTGAATATTGCCCTAAAATTAATGTCATGCTTTTTTTGCTTAATGACGTATGGGCTCTTTAATCGTTTATAGAAAACACAACTCCTTTGTTGGGGATTGATTTATGAAAAGCACTTTTGAATATCAATCCCAAATTTCTTTCTCTCTAAATACTTAGTGGGTTTTGAAAGTAGTGTTCTTAATGGAATTAATTAGAAAAATAATTTACTCCAAATCATGAAGGAGACTAATAGGTTTAGGTTAAACCTGCTTTGATACCATCTGTTATAAAAGTTTAGGTTTGGCAAACGCAATGACACATAAGCCTATAGGATCGATTAACCAAACACAACTAGTCTCAAAATGGAGTTTATACTTGATGTATTTTTCTAGATTAAAAACACAAAAATTAAGTGAACTAGAACACACGGTAACTGAAGTGCGGAAATAAATGTATATCGTTTTTGGATTCTTGTTCATTCTTCATCATACCCGCGATTGCCAAGAGCTTTGATGTGTTCTTCCTTATGTAATCTGATGCGTTAGCGGATCTCGCTAACATACAAGTCTAAGATGTTTCTCTACAATTCAAACATATAAGTCAGCACTGCATGTATAGATATATATCAAGTACTATGAGTTTTGAACACAGTGAAGCCCTTTTAATCGAGCATGTTCCAGTTCGTGTATTGGAGCTTAGTTTTTAGATATTTCCGATCTAAATATTCATGAATCAGTTTAGTGTTATGCGTGTGTAATCAAAAGGCATGTCCAAAGAGACATTAAACTAATGTTAAAGGATAACAGCTCCTACATTAATCTCAGAAAAAAAAACGAGAGAGACCGATTCTCTAAAATCATGGACCTAAGTAACATCACTTGCACAAAATCTTTAGAGCCAAAGGAGACTTATACCTGCTTCGGAATTTGACAGGAAGATGTTCAACTAAAAGCCTTCACTAGATTGGGAGGAAGAAGCCCGATACCTTACTCGGTATAGAAGCGTCGTTGTTTTCTGTAGCTTTTCCCGGTGATGGTGATTGGGATGGAGGGCGGCTATAGATCTCTAGAAATCACCGGTGGTGGAGATCGGGATGAAGTCCAGCGGCAGATGCAGAAATGCCTCCGGCAATCTCTTCACCTGTAGCCCGAAAAAAAAACACTGTTCCATCAGTGACGATGCCCTGTTGTAACGTCTTCTTCAAAAGCTGAAGCGGAGGGTAGAGTGCTGGTGGCTGGAGATCGAAAACCAGGCTTGTCGATTGGCTTCTTGCCCTAAGCCCGACGGTTTCCAGCGGTGAAGGCGGAGGAGTGCGTGCAGCCGTTTCACGATGAAGAGGAGAAGAAGAGCAAGCCATTTTCACCCTTATTCATCGATTGAATGAAATCATCCTAAAATGGGTTTTCATTTTGGCTTAATAGGAAGCCCTAAAGGGGGTTACCAAAATTGGGATCGATTAATCCCATAACTCCCAAATTAAAACCCATTAATTAAATCCAAGAATATTAATTTGGATTTAATAATCATTCTTATTCTAATGCCAAGGGTGAGACCGGGTTCGCGACTGAAGTTACGAGACGGTCTGACCCACCTATCACAGGCTTCGACCGTTCACGGGACTGAATTAACGCACGCTTGTAAGAGTCTGAATAGACCAAATATATGCGTACAACTTTAACGGTTCGACTCGATGAATCGAGTCCACCTAACGGAAAATTTCCAACACTCTGTAATTGGAATCTGCTGCAAAAGTTAAATCGTCACCCACTCCTTCATCGGGAGTAGAAAAATGCTTAAATTATAATGCTGTAGAGGAAGAAGCTCAAAGAATCTAGAATGAAGAAGATAAAGAGAACTTGGGCAATGAGACTACTTGTATGGGCGGTGGCTCCTTGATTCTGGGCGGCGGAGTACTGGATTAGGATAATCACCAACATCGGGAGCTATCTCTATCTTCATCGAGAACCTTTTCCCTTTCTCCATGGAGAAAAAGCTCGCCTTTGCCAGAGGAATAAGAAGCTCTGTACAATTGGAATTGGAAGCATCATGTGCAGGTAGGAGTGAGAGAAAAGGGCTTAGTAATAAAATAATCAAAATAGGCTGATTTTGAGAACTATGTACTTATTCAAAGACCAAAACCTGCAAAATGAATGTGGTCTAAGTTGAACTAATAGTTTATCAACCTCAAATGTATTATTTCCTGGTAAAATTTTTTATGTGACTTAAATTTAGTTTAAACTTGACTGAAATTCAATCCCTTGAGGAGAATGTTTGAATAATCTAAAATTGATGCACTTATTATAGTGAGAGAAGTGAGAAACTTGGTGAGACTGATGAATTAACTCAATCACCAACCAATACTTACATGAATGAAGAACTAAAATGTTTAGTCAAATGAGGGTGTTGAAGTAAGCTTTAATGGGATTAAGGAACCACACCATCTTTCACAAGTACTCATGCTAAATAATTTCGACAAACTCTTTATATTTAGAGTTATATTGTTACAAGTAAAGTGATCTATTGGTTACTTTAGCGAGAATTTAAGAGACTAGGTGGAAGTGGAACATATGATAAGAATTTCTAAACTGTAGTAATGATAGTTAGATATTAGGAGAATTACCTAGTTGACAAAGAGTTTTTGTTGCACTCTTATATTAAATCTGTTAACTTCAAAAACAGTAAAAGATTGCAGTATAGTATAACTTATTGTATAAGTTCACATATAAGCTATTGGACAATGTTAACCATGTTGAGTTGGGAGGTCATGGGGTTAGCATTCATGAAGGATGTTATGAGGAAGATAAAGATTTCAAAGAGGCTTGAAAGAATCTTTGTCATACACAAACTACATCGAGTATACCATTCAATATGGGTTCAAATAAATAAAGAATTAACGTGTAATCATCGCTTCCCTTTGACAACAAGTTATTCATCAATTGCATATTAGAAAGTTGGCAACATATTTACTTTGCAATATGTCTACGCTCTGCATATGCCAAAAAGGTCAAAAGGAGGGCGCATAATGCAAGTTGGTATATCATTTCATTCATATCACTAGAGACCTTGTGAGATTTTTTGATAAATTTCATCTTAGGCCGCCCAACCACATCACAAATGCCGGCCTCCGCCAGACGCTTCGAGCACTCAAGGCACATTACGGTGTACCGGACTCCGTGACAACACCACCGATCAGAGATTATTAACTTGTTGGTTGGCCGGTCCTACTCACCACAACACGCATGCTGGGGACATTCCGCCCAAACCACTCAGAAGTGAGAACCTCACAGCAAACTTGAGCATTTAGATCGACCCACCAATGTGGTGCAGCAAGACGGGTCTTCCTCGCGTCCTCCCAAGCCTTGCCACCAATCAACCTCCCAAAACAACCAGGGGAAGGTCAGCCTTTTCTCGTGCTCAAATCGTTAGTAGCGCACCACTTGACGCGGGTCGGCTTTCCCTCCTGATTAGCCGCAGCTTCCGCTCTCTCAGAGCAACTAGCGCTCACAGCGCTCACACCACAAGGAGCTTACGCAAAGCATACAAGATCAACATACAGCTCACGTAGAGCGTACAACACAAGGAGCTTACATTCGCAAGTCATTAGCATCACATCATACACGAAGTCTTCTCCGGTTCACATATAACCATCACCAATCTAGACTAACCATCTGGATGGGCTTCACACAGCATGCATATGTCGTACTAAACATTTTTTGCTCTAGATGCATACTCAACCAAGGAATCACTCACGCTTTCCACCTCTTGGTGGAGAATTTCATGCTTATGCATAAAGAAAGGTCTTCACATGTCTAAGAAGGAGATCGTTACCCTTGACGATCGCTTTGGAGCCATGATCTAGCCCGTTGGAAATCACTGTCATGGCTTTTTCTCCACGAATTTGTCCTCGGCACTCGATTTGGCACGCTAAAGCTCCTCTGGCAGCCGTCTCCCTTCACCCTCTTCCTCCTCCTTCTCCTTGCTATCCCTTATCTCTAGCTCTTTTAGAAAGAGAATGGCCAATAAAGAATGAAGATTAACTTCTCCATTTTGGCCTTAAAGCAGTAAGAAGAAACCTAGGCAATTAGATCCCAGACGAAGGAAATGAATGGCGTCAAAAATTCCCTGAAATGGCTATTTCGGGTCGGACATGCCCTGTGACATGCTCGTGTCACAGGCCATGTACCTTAAGTGGTGCACGAACTGTCTTATCCAGAATAGGACACAGCCATGTGACATGCCAGTGTCGCATGGCTGACATGCATGTGTGACATGACTGACATGCCAGTGTGACATGACTGACATGCCAGTGTCTGGCTTTCGAGACCCACTCGAGACCTACTCGAGACAACCACTCGAGTAGTTGGACAGGAAACGCCCGTATCACATGGCTGACACGCCCGTTTCCCATTCTTACTCGAGACATACCCTCGAGACCTACTCGAGTAATATACATGGCAGGTGACACGCCCGTGTCACATGTGACATGCCCGTGTCACTGGCCGTGTACTTCACTCGACGATCATCGACCAAATTACTCGAGTGGAAATCATCGAACCCTAGGAGGACACGCCCTCTGACACACCCGTGTCGCAAGGCGTGTTCCCTCCCAAAACTTCATCGAACATATTTTGTTGACCACACGCCAAACTGCTCAACCTGAGTAGTACACGCCCGGGGAGACGCCCGTATCCCAGGCCGTGTAACCCCTCCTGTACCCAAATTTGGGATTTGGGATGTTACAGCGGGATTCAAACCTCTCACTCCGACGGATGAAAGGTAAAGCTTGCAGTTCAAATGATCGCACACACAGGTACTCAAGTAGGATATAATGGAAAGTATCAATGGAGTGAACCTCACACCGGGGAAGCTTCTTGTGTTCAACATACCCCAACCAATAAGGAGAGTCGACATGATAATTAGTACACACACACCTTCTAAATGAAGCACCTCACATGTGGTGAGACCGCAACTTTATAAATCCATGTGAGACAATCAATGGTGTGATTAAAACACATGCGATGTTTGTAGATCACTTTGGGATCCACTATTAGAGCAACATTATCCGCCAATCCCTACAAGTTCAGTGCAACTGACTTGGATAGAGGAATTGACTTGATCTGAAAACAAAGGTTTGGGCTACTGATTCTGAAGTAACTCCCATATTCCACAACCTATTTGGAAAAATCAGCAAGGAAAAACTGCTGGCTACAGGAATAATGTTTAAGTTTTGAACAACTCGGGATATAAGGACTGGATTTGGTAGTACCCAAGCATCATGCATGAGTCAACTGGACAAGCAATCCATGGTAATACCACAACACCTCTTTTCGTTGAATTCTCAAAGTCTCTTCCAAGATGTGTGGCTTCTAACAAAGAAGGGTTGAAATTTTTAGATTTGGTGTAATACCCCAAATCAGTACATATTTTTAGTCAACCTGAGATCGACGAAGATCGCCGAGCGGAGCTCGACGAAGATCGCCAAGTGGATATTGTCGAGCTGAGCTCGACGATTCTGGCCTGTTATCAGCCACAATGCGGAGTGGTGACCCGTGTCAGGCGAATAGCACGCTGCCATTGAGCGGTGATTGACCTTTTCAACTCCAAACTGAGTCGTTGCTTGGTTTTGTTGATTGGATCAAGTGGTTGGGTTAGAACCCAAGGCCTTATTTATAGAGGAATGGAAAGATTAAAGTATTATTTCCTTTTCTCTCTCTCTTCCTCGTTGCACGAGTTCTGGAGCAGAAACCTTCGGCTGGTGCTAGGGTTGCTTGCTGCAGAGGATCTTGTGGCTGAAAACAAGATCTGAAGCTATAATCGCGAAGGGGAAAGTGAGGCGATCATTTCCATCCGCATAGAAGCGCTTTCCCATGTATCCAAAGAGATTGTCAAGGTTAACTATCTTTCTTCCTTGGACATGTGACGTCCTTAATTTGGCATATTCATTGAATTCCTCCACCAAAAGGTGGAATATTGAGTAATTTCCCTTGGGTTGTTTCTAGATATCCCCAAGATGTCTTGCATGTAGATCCAGAAATGTGGAGTACGGAATAGGCATACTTTGTGAAGCTCATCTGGACATGTTGGTCTGATTGGTGATATTTTATTTTGCACACTAGAGAATACTCCGCGTTGAAACAAGTATTTTGTCGGGTCGGTGGGTTGTGCCTGTGAAGGGTAGTAGCAGGAAGGACTGGTGTGGAATTCCAGGAAAATACCCGCAACGTGCATGTGTTGTATGCTATGAAAGATGAATGTTTCTGGTACTGTAGGCGGCTGGAGGGATTTCTGGATGGTTAGTCCAGATAAGGTTAGGGTTGGGGACGGAAAGAGATTTCTATCGCTAGCGTCGAGCGATAGTGAATGTCGTTGGTGATGGCTCCTAGCTAACCTGTGATTGTGAAGCTAGTCCTGAGGGGACAGTGTGGCTATTGGGAGCTATGTGAGCTCTGAATAAGGCTTTGTGTAGAACGAATAATGGGATGTCGACCCACATTAGTCTAGTCATTGAACTAACGATTTGAGCAACGGGCAAGGGCTGTGATGTATCTGCGTGATGGTTGTCTAACTTGAGTGCCTCAAAAAGTGGCTTCGTTAGGATCACATCATGAGAGTCTTAGGCATGCGCTCCATTAAGACTAAAGTCTCTGGTTGAAGGATGTGGAGCAAAATGCTCAAGTTTGTCTTTGAGAACGGTGGTGAGACCCTGGTTTTTGGTACACCGAGAAGGTGCCCTGATTGCATGGTCGGGTCGTACGACCGACATTTGTGATATGTTGATGTTGCGTGAGTGCACCTTTTGTGATATATCTGCTTGTGAAATGTGATGCTATAAGATCACGGCAGTGAACCGGTCGCACAAGTAATATAAAATTGGGGTTTTCCCAAGTATCGATCTCACAAGGAACACAATAAGGTGGAGTTAATTTTGAGGAGGACTTGAGATTGAAGTCCTCAGGTCGGAGCTAACTAAGGGGTGGTTTTGATGTTGCGTAAACAGAAAATAAAAGTCTAACACTACTCCTATGCAACGCCGCTATGCGATGCTTCGCCAGATGGGATGGAAGACTAGTCGGGCCGCTATGCACCGAATCACTAGGCGGATCGACGAGAAGGCTAGTGGATGAGGTGATGAGAATGACGGAATGAGGGTCGAAAGCACCTCTTAGCTACGCACGCCACTAGCAATTGCTAGTGTGGCAAGGGTGGATGGTGGTAGATGGAATATGGCGCACCTCAAATTAACAAAAATAAGAAATTACATAGACATGATTTGATACAAATGTATATCAAAATAAGTTCAACTTCATCATACACAAGAGATCAACTATACTATTCAACAACAAGAGAAGAAAAGTGTGCGAAATCGACCGAATACGAAGCCTTGCTGAGGATTCACGGTTGGAGTCGTCGGGTTGTCAATCCGCGTCCAAGCTCGGTCCGCAACTGCGTCCGGGGTAGAGAAGGGCTGTCACCACCTTCCAATGGCCCGTCTTCTTCGTGTCACAATCCAGTGGAGGATGACACATCTTCTCCTAGCTTGGTGAAGAAAGCTAGGTCAAGCTCTTCTTGAAGCTCAAAGATGAAGGAGGAGGCCGAGAGGAAGCTCCGGCTTGGATTTGGCGGTGAAAGCTTGCCCGGAGCACCTCCCTAGGGTGGAAGATGAAGGAGGACGGTGGAATCCCTCCTCAGAGATGAAAACGGCGGAGGAAATGGGCGATCTCTGGATTAGGGCGGAACCTGCACTATTTATACAAAAGCAGAAATGAACAATGCGCACGATCACAGGCGCACGACCAGTGGTCGTGCGCACTATGTCCGTGCTCGTGCGCACTGGCATGGAATATCAGGAAGAAGAACTTGGATAATGCGCACGAGTAGTGGCGTACGACTAGTGGTCGTGCGCACTAAGTCTAATGATCGTGCGATTACCCAAACAGGACTCCAAAAAAGTGGAATCAATGCACACGATCAGTGGCGCACGACCGGTGGTCGTGCGCAATATGTCCAGTGGTCGTGCGCTTACCCCAGGGTAATTCTGGAAAACGAAGAGTAGTGCGCACGATCAGGGGCGCACGACCAGTGGTCGTGCGCATTAGATCCCATGATCGTGCACAGTATTCCTGTTTCACAACCATCCCGGAACACGCACACGACCCCTGTACCGAAAGGAAAACCAATCACTAATCTATGCAGACATTCCAGACAATCACAAAAAGGAGGGCAAACAATAAAAAATATTAAAATACACAACCACGGGCATAAATGTGCACTTCCTATGGAAATAACGATCATATGAAATAGGAACGATAAAGAACTAAAAGTGAAGTGCAACCACGTGAATACTAGCACAGATGAGTCCGAAAATAGGTATAAAACATGGACTCATCACACCCCCAGACTTAACTGTTTGCGCGTCCCGAGCAAACAAAATCTAAGCAGATAGGGAAAAATACTAGTTAACAAAGAAATTGCGATACGAAGTACCATGCGAAGTCGCATGCTCGCGGGCATAAAAATATAATAGAAGAAATTTCTAAGTATACAAAATAGTTTATACTTTTCACAATGCGTATCAAAATTTTATTATTACTCAAAAATGGAACCACGGTGAATCATTCGGTCACGCGTAGGGAGAAAGTAGACTAATCGCTAGGCGAGCATTGCCGAAGATCGGGGCTTCGGATAACCTCCAAAGGAATCCACCAATGTCGGTGACCATATACTTGCATGTTCGCATTCTCTCCACGACACTGGTTTGGTTCACACATGAATCAGTAGGACTTTAGGTGAAGAGATGGGGCTTGGGTTTTGGTGAGGTAAACAAAAATATACAGGAAGGCTACACACCTAACCCAAATGAGCTAGTATGAAAGGAATCCCTCTACTAAGCAAAATACACGCTGGTACACCACACCCCCAAACTTAACTTTTAACATATGGGTGTGTGCACTGCCTACTCCAAAAATAATCACAACTCAAATAGGATTTTCAATTATACTTTTTCTTTTCACTTTTTCACAAATAACATCAATTTTTTTTAACTTTTTCTTTTTTTTTTCTTTTTCAAATTAACTCTCCTTTAACAATTTCAGCAAATATAAGCTTGGAGCACATCCACATATTCACAAATACAAGCACCACATCAACACCCCAACATGAAAAATTGTAAAACTCTAAAGCTCGACTTGGGAGTGCAACTAGGATCGGCTTTGAGGCTTTGGTGAAATAAAGGTGGAGCTGAATCAAAAGGAGAGGTAGGCACAACGGGGCTAGCGAGGATAAGACATTAGGAATCGTATAAAGCTTAACCGGGACAAAATGATGGCCTACATCACACTCGTGCATGACTAACCTATACCCATGCTTCAAGAATAGCTTGGGGCAAGTTCTTAGCCAACGAGAAAGACTATTCCTCCTCCCGACTCAAGCAATACGAACCTAACGGTCGTCTACACACATCCCTAAGCTACCGTCGGATTCACACCGGATTCACCAACTTTTGAGTAGAATAAAAAGTATTTATGCAATTAGAAAAATATAAAACTAAAAGCATACAGAAAAATTAAATCTACTCCAATTTCTACAAGAGACGAGAGCAGTTGACTAGAAACACAACAAGGCCAACATTTTACTCCATCTCACAATCCTATGCCAGCACCATAATTTTCCCAAATCTAACGAAGAAATGAGTTTAACTCGTGGCACGCAAAAAGCTAAGCACATGCTCATGTGGGTGAAGTGGTGTGTGATGCAATGAACTAATCAAAATAAAATAAGAAAAGCTTCTAGTATGCACAAGAAATGTGTGCGTGCAATAGGTATCAGATCTCTCCCCCAGACTTAAACTAAGCAATACAGCAGATGATAGAGAAATTAAGATCATAAAGAGCTAAGGGAAGAGGTTACCCAATGCTCAGCCAGTGAGCATACCAGAAGACGCGTGAAAACCTGAAGCAGGTCTGCCATACGAAGAATTAGAACCCCGCCAATACGAGTTTTCCATGAATACCTGCAGGGGTGAGCTCCGCAAAAACAAAACAAAAATATACAAACTACAAAGAAATACTACAACTAAATAGACATGAAAAATAAAATGCAGAAAATGAAAGATAAGTACTGGGTTTATTGTCATCCCAGCACGACTTATTAAATTCTAAACAGTTCTAGCTAATGGGCCTATGAAAAGAAAAATGCACAGGTAACTATTCCAATACCCGTTTCGGTAACGGGTACTGATACGGTGATAGAGCAGTTACCCCTCTACCTAAATAGTAATTCCTGCCCAACACAGGTAGAGGAAATAGGAAATAGGATGAGGAGGAGGCCTGGTCCTCACTCATCTTATCACAAAAAATATCATCGCCTAGCAAGGCATTGTCAACCACAGGTATGCAGGGTGTGATGGCAATGACAAGAACACCAGGCTCCTCATCATCCCAGCATACCCGTGGAGACTCAGCCTGCACAGGCTCAGATAGAGAAGGGGGATCAAGATTTAAAGGAGACGAAGAACTAAAATAATCAGAAAATGGGAGAGTGATACCGGTATCACTCTCAGCAGGATCCATGCAGAGATCACTGTCGGTGTCATATGAGTCGTACCGAGGGGAATCCGAGAACTCGAGGTCCGTGGTGGTAAGAGGAACGGCCTCATCCAATAAGGAGGTGCAACCCTCCGCATCGGAAAGAGGGTATTCCTCATCCCACCGGGGTGCGTCATAGTGCTCCGAAGATCCACCTTCTCCGTCAGAGATAGAGGAATCATCATCCCACTTCGGCGCAACCTCGGGCACCGAATCATCCACAAGTACGACATCATCAGCCGACTCACACAAAAATGGAGTAGCACAATCCGGCAAAAATTACGGAGGGGCAAGGCTGCTCTCAAAATCAAGCACTGAATGAGCATGCCCCATCGCAAAATCATTCGCTGACGCCACCCCGTCGATGACCTGAACAATCTCATCGTCCCATACAGGAGCGCCCATGAGTTCCTGCTCCTCTTTCTGTTGGCTAACACCAGAGTGATCATCATCACTCAAGGAAAGCTCGTAAAAAGGGATCGAGGGACCCATGAAAGAGTTGTATGCGGCCAGAGATTCTTCTGTAATCTCAACGGGTAAATAATGAGCAAGGTGTGCTATTTCAGTGTATGGGCCAGGCAACACCCTGGTAGGCCTGTCCACAACAGTCTTCCGCGAACGGGAGGTTGTTGTGCACACGCCCTCAGAGGGAGAAGGCTTGCACAAACGAGGGCAATCCTTCAACATGTGGCCCACACCTTGATATAACAAACACCGAATGCAATGCTCGACATTCATAACAACAATGACATCGATGGATCGGCGCAAAGTGTCAAGGATACGGCACTCAGCATCAGAATCCATCACGAACAAAAATAATTGCTGAAAAAGTGCTACACAGCTAAAATGAAAATAGCACGGATCTGCTATCTAAATCAAAAATTAGAAAAAAAGGCAAAAAGAAATAAGCAAAATAAAAATTCTAATAACAAAAGCAAATAAAAAAAAATGATATGCACAAATGGAAAAGGGCTTCTATCTCTTATCTCCCTCTACAAAAACTCACACGACTGTGTTCCCCGGCAACGGCGCCAAAAACTTGATGTTATAAGATCACGGCAGTGAACCGGTCGCACAAGTAATATAAAATGGGGGTTTTCCCAAGTATAGATCTCACAAGGAACACAGTAAGGTGGAGTTAATTTTGAGGAGGACTTGAGATTGAAGTCCTCAGGTCGGAGCTAACTAAGGGGTGGTTTTGATGTTGCGGAAACAGAAAATAAAAGGCTAACACTACTCCTATGCAACGCCGCTATGCTATGCTTTGCCAGGCGGGATGGAAGACTAGTCGGGCCGCTATGCATCGAATCACTAGGCGGATGGACGAGAAGGCTAGTGGATGAGGTGATGAGAATGACAGAATGAGGGTCGAAAGCACCTCTTCGCTACGCACGCCACTAGCAATTGCTAGTGCGGCAAGGGTGGATGGTGGTAGATGGAATATGGCGCACCTCAAGAAATTAACAAAAATAAGAAATCACATAGACATGATTTGATACAAATGTATATCAAAATAAGTTCAACTTCATCATACACAAGAGATCTACTATACTATTCAACAACAAGAGAAGAAAAGTGTGCGAAATCGACCGAATACGAAGCCTTGCTGAGGATTCACGGTTGGAGTCATCGGGTTGTCAATCCGCGTCCAAGCTCGGTCCGCAACTGCGTCCGGGGTAGAGAAGGGCTGTCACCACCTTCCAATGGCCCGTCTTCTTCGTGTCACAATCCGGTGGAGGATGGAACAACTTCTCCTAGCTTGGTGAAGAAAGCTAGGTCAAGCTCTTCTTGAAGCTCAAAGATGAAGGAGGAGGCCGAGAGGAAGCTCCGGCTTGGATTTGGCTGTGAAAGCTTGCCCGGAGCACCTCCCTAGGGTGGAAGATGAAGGAGGACGGCGGAATCCCACTTCAGAGATGAAAACGACGGAGGAAATGGGCGATCTCTGGATTAGGGCGGAACCTGCACTATTTATACAAAAGCAGAAATGAACAATGCACACGATCACAGGCACACGACCAGTGGTCATGCGCACTATGTCCTGTGCTCGTGCGCACTGGCATGGAATATCAGGAAGGAGAACTGGGATAATGCGCACGAGTAGTGGCGCACGACCAGTGGTCGTGCGCACTAAGTCTAATAATCGTGTGATTACCCAGACAGGACTCCAGAAAAGTGGAATCAATGCACACGATCAGTGGTGCACGACCGGTGGTCGTGCGCAATATGTCCAGTGGTCGTGCGCTTACCCCAGGCTGATTCTGGAAAACGAAGAGTAGTGCGCACGATCAGGGGCGCACGACCAGTGGTCGTGTGCATTAGATCCCATGATCGTGCGCAGTATTCTTGTTTCACAACCATCCCGGAACACGCACACGATCCCTGTACCGAAAGGAAAAACCAATCACTAATCTATGCAGACATTCCAGACAATCACAAAATGGAGTACAAACAATAAAAAATAACAAAATACACAACCATGGGCATAAATGTGCACTTCCTATGGAAATAACGATCATATGAAATAGGAACGATAAAGAACTAAAAGTGAAGTGCAACCACGTGAAAACTAGCCCAGATGAGTCCGAAAATAGTTATAAAGCATGGACTCATCAAAATGCTTTGTCTGCAGGGAAGAAATGTCACTGCCCCGGTTAAGGGGCAGGGTCGTTATAAATTTGTCAGCTGAACGCTGACCGTTGACTTCTTTACCACCGTGCGGTGGATTGTCCCCATATAGGTGCTGGAGAGCCGAGTGGAAAATAGGGGGCTGAAACCCTTGCTGTTGATGCTGGCCCTCGAAGGCCGAATGAAGAATTTTATGATTTTCATGTGTGGTCGGCCTGTGTGCCAATGTATGAAATCCACAGTTGTAAAGTTTAACTATAAGGCCATAAGGCCAGACTTGTTGTGTATTTGATGGACATTCCTTTGTGGTGATATATCTAAATACTAGTTTATAGATTGTGGGCATTCATAGATGTTGAGTTCAAATAACTTAAAAGCTTCCGCTAGAATGCTCTGAGTTAGGATGCAAATAGTTTTTGATATTAACCTATAGCCCCGGCCGCACCTTTTATTATATGTCATGTAACAGATGGAGGTGTTATATTTGGGGAACAGCTTGTCTCGGTCTTCCTCTTTCGAATTCGTGGTCGAATTCTTTTATGGGGTGGCGATCACGTGTAAGTGCGACCCGCTTTAACCATAAATGAACTCAAGAATGTCCACTAAGGAAAGCAAATACACATGTTTAAGAAACCTGCATGTTCCTATATTGTTGATGTTACTTGTGCAAAGTCGCTAAAGTGTGTCTTGTCCACCTATAGGTGACTCGAATTGGTGTTAGGCAGTCTGATCCCCAGTGACTCGTCTGTGGAGACTGTTTGCTTGGTTGTTGAGGCGTTGTTTGCCATCATCCAGGCACATCCGACTGGGCAGGCAAGGCCTGCGGTGGTGCTAGAACAGGCGGGTGTGAGGCTCGAACCTGTTGCGGCTGTTGTAGATCACCGAGCAGCTGAACGGCAGTTGAAGCAATTTATGAGCTTCAATCCTCCTACGTTTATGGGGGCGGGATCCCCAACACAAGCAGTGGAGTGGTTGTCCCGCGTTAAATGAATATTGACGGCGATTAAGACAAAGAAAGAATAGAAAGACACCTTAGCCACCTTCCTGCTGGAAGGAGAGGCTCGGCTATGGTGGGATGGGATAGAGTTGCATCACTTGGTAGGCAGGCAACTGACGGAAGACTCGATTGAGGAGTTTTCGAGAGAGTTTTTGGCAAAGGACTTGCCTTCGGCTCAACGCATAGCCATGGAGAATGAATTCTAACATCTAACTCAGGGAGAAAGTAGTGTGGATACCTACTTGCATGAGTTTACGCGGTTTGGACTCAATGCAGGAACGATCTTTGCTGATGAAGAGCGTAAAACCAATCGATTCTACGAAGGCTTGCGGGATGAGCTGAGATTCCTGCTCTCGCATTTGGCGAACCAAGGGTTTCAAGCATTGGTCAATATGGCTTGTGCGTTGGAAAAGGACATGAAGCGAGTACAGGGCAAGAGGGACTTGGCTGTGACAAAGCCCGAGTTCAAAGTGTAGCACCAGGGAAAGCCCAACTATCGAATGAAATGGGGTAAGAGAGCCAAGTCTTCTTCACAGGCTCCCTCGAGTGTTGCGTCTGGAGCAACTTCGAGGCAAGTTTCTCAAACTTGCTATACATGTGGTAGAGTGGGACATATAACCCGGGATTGTAGGGTTAGTCCACCAAAGGTTGAAAAGAAGATAGGAGAGTCATATACTGATATGGGAAAGGCAGTGGTGGAGTCCATTGCATCCCAGCCGCAGCCCCGAGTGTATAATTTTGGCCAGCATGAGGCCATAAAGCAAAGTGACGTTATCACATGTACGGGCTAAGTAATTGATTATTTAATTTTCATACTTCATGCCTTGTATGCAGCTGGTGTATGATGTGTTTGGATTAGGCTTTGTCCTTATTCGATACTGTCCGATGAGAGCACTGTTTGATATTGGTGCTTCTCATTCATTTCTATCTGTGGATTTCATGTCACGGATTGGTGTACCGATTCATATGGTGGCAGATAGTGTGATGGTGTTATTACCAAATGTATGTGTAATGCATGTGGATAGGTCTTGTTTCGTGGAGGTACGGATAGGAAGTCAGGATTTCAGGTTGGAAGCATATGTGCTGTCGATATCAGAATTTGATGTGATCTTTGGTATGGACTGGCTCTCGGAGCAGCGTGTCTCTATAGATTGCAATTCAAAGGAAGTCACGACGGGACAGAACACCGAGCGAGAGACGAAATTCACTGGTATGCGAGGATCGAGGAGGACAATCATGTCTGCTCTCCAAGTCATCGCAGCTGTTTGGAAAGGCGCAGAGTTGTTCTTCATGCTTATTGACACTGTTGAACCAAAAGCCAGTGTGAGTGATGTGCTGATTGTTTCAGAGTTTGCTGATGTGTTTCTGAAGGAGCTTCTGGGGTTACCACCACAGCGGGATATTGATTTCTCAATCGTGTTGCTGCATGTGCAAAATTGTGGCCCGCTCGGCATATCGAGTAGCGCCAAAGGATATGGCAGAATTGAAAGTGCAACTACAAGAATTGCTGGAATAGGGTGATATCCGCGCAAGTATGTCACCTTGGAGCGCACATGTTCTCTTTGTGAAAAAGAAGGACGGTAGCTTGCGGTTGTGTATCGACTATCGCGAGTTAAATAAGCTAACGAAGAAGAACAAGTATCCTATACCTCGAATTGATGACTTGTTTGATCAGCTAGTGGGATCAACCATCTACTCTAAACTGGATTTGAGGTCTGGGTACTACCAATTGCGGATTCAGGAAGGTGACATTCCCAAGACGGTGTTGGGAACATGCTACGGGCATTACGAATTCACTGTAATGTCGTTTGGGCTATGTAATGTGCCATCAGTGTTCATGGATTTAATGTACCATACTTTTAGAGAGTACCTAGATTTATTTGTGATCGTATTCATCGACGATATTTTGGTGTACTCTCAATCGGAAGAAGATCATGCGAATCATTTACGATTGGTGTTGCACACCTTGAGGAAAAATCAGCTCTATGCCAAATTCTCCAAGTGTGAGTTCTAGCTATCGTCAGTGGCTTTTCTTGGCCATGTGGTGAGTGGAGAGGGCATTGTAGTGGATCCGCCAAAGATAAGTGTCGTTCGGGAGTGTCCGGTGTTGTCTTTGGTGGCCAAAGTCAGGAGTTTTCTTGTCCTAGCGGGCTACTACAGACGTTTTGTAGAAAACTTCTCACGGATCGCTTTGCCTCTTACCACATTAAGAAGGAAGGATCAGAAGTTCGTTTGGACGCCAGAGTGCGCGCGTGCTTTTGAAAAGCTAAAGAGTCATTTGACCACGACGCCCGTTTTGACGTCCCCATGTGGTACAGACGGCTATGAGATCTATAGTGATGCCGCAGGGAGCGGCTTAGGCTGCGTTCTTCTTCAATTTGCAAAGGTGATCACTTATGGCTCACGACAGTTGAAAGTTCCTGAGCAGAACTATCCCGTCCACGATTTGGAGTTGGCGGCGGTAATATTTCCACATAAACTGTGTCGTCATTATTTATATGGCATGAAGGTGGATATATTCACAGATCATAAAAGCCTAAAGTACCTATTTGATCAGAAGGATCTCAATTTGCGACAACGTAGGTGGATGGAATTCCTTGGGGACTACACCTTCCAAATACATTATACTCCCGGGAAGGGCAATGTTGTCACAGATTCCTTAAGTCATGGAACAAGGGAAAACTCGTTGTAGATGTATGATGGACGTCTGCTCTAGGAGTTGGAAGCTTTGGAGATTTCTTGTGTTGACAAGAATTCCACAGCAAATGCATGCTTGCACTGGACGGAGGTATAATGTGACCTTGCGGACAGGGTTCGGCGGGCAACGAACTTGATTAAAGTTTACAATGCTATGCAGTGTATGGAGTGAATGTCCAATTCTCCTGGGATGACGACCTTTTGCGAAAAGATGGTCGTTTGTGCGTTCAAAAGATGGGTAAGGTTAGAGATGAATTGATGTATGGAGCTTGAAAGATATGGTACCTAAACACCTAGAGGGGGGGGGGGGTGAATAGGTGACCTAAACCTTTTTTGACTTTTGTTTGGCAGCACAACAGTTTATAACACAGATTTCTGAATAAGTTATCACAGCACACAGCAATTCTCAACACAGTACAATCACAGCACAGAATACACAAGATTTTATAGTGGTTCCCCAATCTTTGGGTACATCCACTTTCCCCCTTCGCCTATCTAGCAGTGTACTAGATTCGGCCAAACTTCTCCACTAACTCAGAACCAAACTAGGTTCCTACCTCAGGCCCAAAGCCTTACACTCAGCTAAAAGGCCTACACTCAGCCACCCAGGCCTACACTCAGCCAATTAAAGGCCTACACTCAGAGTTCTTCAACTCCTACACTCAGGCACCAAGCCCTACCCTCAGCCTTTATAAAATAGGCTTACAATCACTCAGATCCAATGGATCTTACAAGTTTAAAATAGAATTTACAAATGCTAACTCTACAACTCAGAAAGGATGAGAGGAGTTGAGAGTTTCTTGAGGAGTTCTTGGAAGAACTCAGCTTGATCCAAACTGACTTAGCTTTCTTCAAAGCTTCTTGAGTAGAACTGAATTAGTCTGAATCTTCTGCAGTTGATCCTTGATCTCTGCTTCTTGAAATCCAGATGACTCTGAATTGATCTTCTCAGCCTTAGTTCCAAAGACTGAAACCTTGGTTGGAGCTCTCTCTCTCCAACTACTTAGATCTGCAGTTGGACTGCCTGATCTTCTTGTGTTGATCCTCTATGTATCACTTCTTGATTTAATCTGATCAACCACTTCAATTATTCTCACAACAAGTAATGATTGTGAACAACTTAACCACTTAACAACTTCACCTCCTATTCTGTAAACTGTGGGTGCCTATTTATAGGCTTCCTTCATGGTAACCGGTTGATCCGGTTTATAACAGACTTTTGACTTCTCTGACAGTTGCTATAGACCGGCTGGATTGGCAGCTGTCATGTCAACCAGTCACTTCTTGAAATTCTCTAACTGTCAGTTAGTGTCGAGACTTTCTGTTCTTAAGTGTCGACACTTATAGACCAAGTGTCGACACATGTTGTGTAAGTGTCGACACAAGTCTACAAGGTGTCGACACAATTCCTTGTATGTCTCGACACAGTTTCTTCTGCATGTGTCGACACTGAAATTGAGTGTCGACACAAGTACTTGTACTTCATCCTTTAACTGTATTCTTCTAAGTGTCGACACATCTCCTTTGTGTCGACACATCTTCATGTGTTGAAACTGTCAAGTGTCGACACTGATTCTTGGTGTCGACACAAGTCTTCATTCTTGATTCTTCAGCTGAGTGTCGACACATTCCCTTAGTGTCGACACTTATACTTAGAATATTTTACAACTTTTCTGTTCTTTGCTAAGTGTCGACACAGCTCCTTGTGTCGACACTTTCTTCAAGTGTAGAGTCTTTAACTAAGTGTCGACACATTGTGCTGAGTGTCGACACTTTCTTCAAGTGTTGACTCTTCTGGTTGTGTGTCGACACATTGTGCTGAGTGTCGACACATTCTTCAAATACTGAGTCTTTAGCTAAGTGTCGACACATTGTGTTGAGTGTCGACACTTACTTCCAGTGCTGAGTCTTCTGCATAGTGTCGACACATTGTGTTGAGTGTCGACACTTGTACTTAGATTCTGCAGACTTTTGCTGAGTGTCGACACTCACTTCAAGTGTCGACACTTTCTGGTGTTGACTCAGCTCTTCTAGGTGTCGACACTTCTGCTAAGTGTCGACACAGCTTTTCTGCATTCTTCTACACTGAGTGTCGACACAGCTCCAAGTGTCGACACTTTCTGACTGGTGTCGACTCTTCTTCCCAGGTGTCGACACAATGACTCCAAGTGTCGACACTGCATGTCTGGGTGTCGACACAAGCTTTCTCAAGTGTCGACACTTTGCCTCTGGGTGTCGACACATGGACTTAGAAATTTTCAGCTTCAGTCCAGTGTATACCTAACCTGCACAAGTAACTCAAACAAACATCAAATACATTCTGATGTATATCATTGAGTTAGGTGAGGCTTCTTCAAATCAGGTACATTTGACCAATGTACCCAACAATCTCCCCCTATTTGGAGAAGTCATAACCCTTAGTCAATGATATACACCACTCATAATTAAAAATTATAAAATGATGTAAAGCATATAAATGACAACAGGGTAAACTTGAACATGTAATAAAGCACACATGTATACTTATTAAAACATTGCAGAACAATTAAGAAACACACATATTTCAGAACATTCATACTATATTTAATATACTGTTCCAATAATGTTCCTTATACATTTTCAATGAAGTATTACAATGTTTTTCACTCAACAGATTACAACAAGCATCAAGTTAATTCCTAATCTAGTGCTGATCAGGTTCTTTAATAACAATGCCTTTTCCAGCTTTAACTTGAGCTTTCACAGCAGCAGCAGCAGCAGGCTCAGCTTCAGCAGTCTTCTTCCCTTTAGAATCCTTCTTCTTCTGTTCTTCAGCCTTGATCTTTTGTCTTTCAAAATAATGATAGGGCTTAGGAAAGTACTTGCTAGGCTCCACAGCTGTTGGAGGTAGCTTTCCTAACTTAGCCTTCCTTCTAAATTGGACAATTGCTTCCTGCCTACTCTCATGCTTTCTCCATTCAGCCTCTGAGAACCACTTGTTCCTCTCATGGGCATTGTCCTTGGCAGCTTTCCAGGCTGTGAGAATTATGTTCCTAGAAGTAGGGCTCCACTGTTCAAAATCTGGCTTTTGTTCAGCAAGTTCCCTGAACTTCTTTTTTGACAGCCTAGTTTCTTCTTCTTTGTCCAAAGCCTCTTGCATTGCAGCTGTGATAGGTTGAACAACCTTTTCCAGAATAATATTAGGCTTGCCAGCAGGTGGACTATACATTGTGCTAATATCTGCATGAATCATTTCAAAGTCTGGAGGTGGATAGATTACATCAGCCACTGCTTGTTGCTCACCTCCAAGATATGCTCCTTGAATGCCAGATTCACCTACTTCATTGTCATCACACAGGGGAGGATATCCAAGTGTAGCCCTTATAGAATTTGAAATCCATTTTGCATGCTCAGAACTGGCTTGACTAACACTCTCTCCCCCTTTATGACTTCTTGTGCTACATGATCTCTCACATCATCTTTCTGAAATCTGATTTGGCTATCCAAATACCTTATGCCCTCTTTAAAGAAAGGTCTAAGCTTTGTAAGCTGTTCTGAAATGACCTTCTGTGAGTCTTTTATTGCAGTCTGTACAGCAGCAATCTCTGCTTGAAATATCTTATCAAAATCAGCTTGGCAGCAGCAGTGGAGGTTGAAGGTTCATCTGACTTATTCTTGAGTTCTGTGACTATTGCATTGTGAGAGGCAGTCAGATTATCATTCATCCTTAACTGATTCTCCAGCACATAGCCTTGCTTGAGTGCTATATCATCCACTTTCTCTTTAATTGTTTCTTGATGTAGCCAGATATACCACAGCATTAGCACCCTTGGTAAAACAGTCAGTCATTTCCCTTTTATTAAGGTTCATTTCAAACCTTATGGACTTGATTTCCTGGCCCAGATCAGATTGTAGTGCTTTGTGCCCTTCATCAACATAAGATTCTAAGGCTTTCCTTTGTTCATCCATCTTGATTTGCATTGCAAGTAGTAGAGCACTATAATCAGTGGATGGAGCTTGTTGGACCAGTGAGTGTTGAGCAACAGTTTGGAGAGCCTTCTTGTAGCTCTGGCTTCTCCTTTTGAAAACAAAGAACTTCTTTTTCTGAGCTTGCTCAGCTTCATCATCTTCAGACTCAGATGTACTGGCTATATCCACCCTATCCTTAGGGCTGGATTGTTTTTCAGTATGCACATCTTGTGCCTTCTCAGTATTAGCCTTATAGGCTCTTCTTGAATTTCCAAAGTTTCCCCCTCAGCAGCAGCATCCTTTACTGCATCAGCAGCATTCTTGTCCATATCAAAATCTTCTTGATCTAAGTTCAAAAAGAGATCTTCCATTGTATATTCTGCTGGAGACTGTGCAGGAGATGTTCTGGTTTCTTCAACCACTGTATCAGGTATCACAACAGATGTGTCTGGAAGAACAACATCTGGTTCTTGGTTTGCTGGCTGATTTTGCTGATGGACATCAGACAATTCAGAATCTATTACAGAAAAATCTAATGTATTAAGGTCAGAAAGTACCTCTTGGATGATGAGAGTAGCCTGCTCACTATCCAGTGTAGATGGATGTTCTACAGCTGGAGGCTCCCCCTGGATATCAGCTGGCTCCTGAGGAGCAGGTGACTTTCTGCAGTCACATCTACTGGACTGTCAGGAGTGAAGACCACATGTTCTTCACTGCCTGAGCTGCTTGAGGACTCTTGAGGCTCAGCAGCAGTCTTCCTCTTCTTCCTGGGAGGAGAGTCTCTCTTAGAAGCTTGTTTCTCAGGGGTGGTCAATTCCTTTGACACCAGCACCCTTTCCCATCTAGAGAATATCCTGGAGTCCATTCTCCTCATATGATTGATCTTAGATCCTGCAGCAGAGCTCATTACCTCTGGAATTGATCCAGCCAGGTAGAGACTTATTATCCTGCCCAAATTGGGCTTTTCAGGCTTTCCTTTACTTTCTCATAAACCACCATTGACCAATCTGTCTTCAGAGTGAAGATGATTCTGGTCATGATATTAAACATAGAGGCTGACACCCTGTCATGCCCTCCTGGTTTGCTTAGAAGAACCTTGCCTACAACTTCAGACAGGAATTTGCCTTGATTGTTCATCCCCTTCCTGTTGAAGACTGATCCCACTTTCATCTTTGGATCCAGTCCACACCAAGTAAGAGCTTCCCTGGTCTTAGAAGCAGTTACTTCCTCTTCTTCTTGAATCTTAGGTAGCTGAAGTACCTTTCTTAAAGATTTGGGTGATAGTTTGACCTTGGTGCCATGCACCCTTGACTTAATCCTGAAGCCTGAGTCATCTATGGACGCACCAGAAAGGAATTCAATGACTTCCTTCTTCCAGATTTTCGTTGGTTCTGAAACCAAGAACTCCAATCCTGAATTGGCAATTAGGGTTATCACTGATTTGAATTCCTGATCACTGTCGTCGAAGGCGCCTCGCACGAGCTCATAGCCCTCGTTGACGTTCTCTTCCAGCTTGGGAGCCATTAGGGTTTGAAGATTTAGTCTTGAGATTAGAGAAATGTCGACACAAGAGTTTAGGTCTCGAAATTTGAAAGCGTGTCGACAAACACAAACAGAACCCTATTTATACCTTTCTTGATTGAAGACGAACAGGCGGGATGAATTTCTAATGATGTGTCGACACTGTCAATAAGTGTCGACACTGACTTATAATGTCTCGACACACATGTGTCGACACAAATTTAGTCAACAGATTTTATGTGTCGACACTTGGTTAAGTGTCGACACCACTATACTCGACATGTGTCGAGACTTTACTTAGAAAAATTCTGAGTAAAACTTAAGTGTCGACACTTTATTGGATGTGTCGACACCTACTCGACATGTGTCGACACTAACATTCTGAAGTGTCGACACTAACTTCCTAGAGGTGTCGACACTCACATTCTGAAGTGTCGACACTTACTATTCTGTGTCGACATAGACTTGTCTATGTGTCGACACCTTTTTACTTAGCCAATTTTTGTTCTGTATACTTAGTCTAAGTTTATCATACCTAGTTCAATTTTGAACCTATTAAACTTAGCTTCTTCTAAGGGCTTAGTAAACATATCAGCTATCTGATTATCTGTTTTAACATATTCAAGTGCAATATCATTTCTTTCTACATGCTCCCTAAGAAAGTGATATTTAATCTCAATATGTTTAGTTCTACTATGTGATACAGGATTATTAGCTATGGAAATAGCACTAGTAGAATCACAATAAAGTGGAGTTCTACTTACCTGACATCCATAGTCTTCTAGCTGATGTTGAATCCACAGAAGTTGAGCACAGCAACTTCCTGCAGCTACATATTCTGACTCAGCTGTGGAGATGGCCACACTGGTTTGCTTCTTACTACTCCATGAAATGAGTCTTCCACCTAGGAATTGACAGGATCCAGTAGTGCTCTTTCTATCTTCTTTGCATCCTGCAAAGTCTGCATCTGAATAACCTGTTAGATCAAAATCTCCATTCCTAGGGTACCAGAGGCCTAGATAAGGTGTGCCCTTTAGATATCTCAAGATTCTCTTGACTGCAGTCAAGTGAGACTCTTTAGGGCAGGCTTGATACCTGGCACAAACACATGTAGCATACATAATGTCAGGTCTACTTGCAGTCAAGTAAAGTAGGGAGCCAACTATCCCTCTATACAAGGTTTCATCCACAGGTTTCCCTGCATCATCCTTGCTTAGAGACATACTTGACCCCATAGGAGTCTTCATGGTACTGGAGGAATCCATACCATATTTCCTTATGAGTTCTAGGGTGAACTTAGACTGACATATGGATAATCCACTTTCAGTCTGTTTAACTTGGAGACCCAAGAAAAACTTCAGCTCTCCCATACTACTCATTTCAAATTGACTCTGCATAAGCTTTGCAAACTTTTTGCAAAGGCTACTTTCAGTAGACCCAAATATAATGTCATCTACATATATTTGGACAAGTATTACTTTGCCTCTAGATTCCCTAAGGAATAGAGTCTTATCTATTTTCCCCTTGTGAACTTGTTCTCAATGAGGAAACTAGATAGGGTTTCATACCAAGCTCTAGGAGCTTGCTTTAACCCATACAATGCTTTCCTAAGTCTATAGACATAATGTGGAAGAGTAGGATCAACAAAACCTGAAGGCTGCTCCACATATACTTCTTCTTTTAAATTACCATTAAGGAATGCTGACTTCACATCCATTTGGTATACTTTGAATCCTTGGTAGGTTGCATAGGCCAAGAACATCCTGATGGCTTCCAGTCTGGCTACTGGAGCAAAGGTTTGATCAAAATCAATACCTTCTTCTTGCCTATATCCTTTTGCAACCAATCTTGCCTTATTCTTAATGATGACTCCTTGTTCATCTAACTTGTTTCTGTAGATCCATTTTGTTCCTATCACATTGTGATCTTTAGGCTTAGGAACTAAGTCCCAAACCTTGCACCTCTTGAACTGGTTTAGCTCTTCCTGCATAGCTTCAGTCCACTGTGGATCTTGTATTGCTTCTTCAAATTTCTTTGGTTCTATTTGAGACAGAAAACTTGAATATACTGCAGCATTCTGATTTCTGCTCCTTGTCTGAACACCTTGTCTTGGATCTCCAATGATCAGCTCCACTGGATGATCTCTTAGATGTCTGTTGGCTGGAGGCATCCTTACTTCTGGTTGTACTTCTTCAGCATCTGGTACATGTAGTTCTCCCCTGGACATGAGCCATCTTCTTCTTCTTGCTGTCTTGCAGCAGGTACATCTTCCATGGTTAGCTTGTCCATCTTCTTAGAAAGACCTGAGGGGCTGCACACACTACTAGACAACTCATTGTTAATTAGTTGTGACTCATCAAAAACTACATGCACAGATTCCTCTACAACTTGTGTAGTCAAGTTGTAGACTCTATAAGACTTACTATTACTGCTGTACCCAACAAACACTCCCTCTTGGGATTTGGCAGCAAACTTAGTTAAGTAAGTCTTCCCATTGTTAAGTATGAAGCATTTACAACCAAAAATCCTGAAATAGGATAGATTTGGTTTCCTGCCTTTCACTACTTCATAAGGGGTCTTGTTTAACCTTTTAGTGATGGTAGCCCTATTTATCACATGGCATGCAGTGTTTACTGCTTCAGCCCAGAAATATTCTGGCAGTGATGAATCACTTAATAGAGTTCTACCAGCCTCTATCAAGGTTCTATTTTTCCTTTCAGCAATGCCATTTTGCTGAGGTGTTCTAGGTGAAGAGAATTCTTGAAATATCCCATAGTCTTCACATAATTTTGTCATGCTTTCAGATTGAAACTCTGTACCATGGTCACTTCTAATTTTGACCACTGTACAGTTCAATTCATTCTGAATTTGCCTAACAAAACTGTGGAAGACACTAGGTGTTTCAGATTTCTGCTTTAAGAAGAACACCCAGGAAAACCTTGAGTAGTCATCAACAACTACAAAGGTGTAGACCTTCCTACCTAAGCTGTGAACTGGCATTGGACCAAATAGATCCATATGCAAGAGGTATAAACACCTCACAGCATCCTTGTTGTCAATGCTTCTAAAGGTGGATTTAGTCTGCTTGCCCTTTTGACAAGCTGAGCAAATGCCATCTTTGACACACTTAACTTGAGGACCATTCCTCACTAACTCTTTACTAAAGAGTTTGCCAATAGTCTTGTAATTAAGATGAGCAAGCCTCTTGTGCCACTTGACACATTGAGAGACTGTCTCATCAGCTACAAGACAAACTGGAGAACTATTGTTCTCAACCATAATGTCTAAACAATAGACATTTCTCTTCCTATAACCTGTCAAAATGATCTTTTGATCACTTGACCTCTTGATATGACAACCATTTTTAACAAATGAGATGTCATACCCTACATCACTTAATTGACTTATACTAATGAGGTTATGTTTCAAACCTTTAACATAAGCCACTTGAGTAATGGTAACAAGGTTAGAAGAAATGTTACCAAACCCTTTGATGATTCCTTTTTCAGAACCACCAAAGGTCACCTTTGGACCATTTTTGATAGGGATGTAGTCCTTCAGTAGTCCCCTAGTTCCAGTCATGTGTCTGGAACATCCACTATCCAAGTACCATGTATGGGTATGGCCACTTGGATTCTCCTGCAAAACAAATTAATGAACCTTAGAACCCAATGGTTTCTTGGGTCCTTGGTAACTGTTAGCTTGGAACTTAATAAGGCTACCTACAGGCTTTCCATCAGGTATCTTGTTACTACCTTTGGCACTAACATTGTGCCAACAGTCCAAAGCAAAGTGGCCAATTTTGCCACAGCACCAACATTCAAATTTGTTGTACCTTTGCTTAGGTACAGACTTGGCTGTCTTAGTGAATGTTGGGGCTTTGCCCTTGGACTTGGACTGATTCTGAACAGTCCTAGCTGGATTAACAAATCCCAGTCCAGTCTTTCCTTTATGATGAACAAAATCATCAATCAAGGGTAGCACTGATTTAGGTTTTGAAAACCTAGCTACTAGCTCTTTCTCCTTCTGAAGATTAATCTCCAGTTTCTTAATTTGATCATTCTTGAATGTAATAGTACCCATCTGAATCACAGTAATGTGTTTCAGCCTAGCCACTTCATTCAGTTTTTGATCATAATTCTTCTCATAATCTATTGCAGCTGCCTTGAGATCAGCAATCTCCTTGGCCAAATTTTTGGCTAGGGTCTTGCTTTTCTTATAGGCTTGCAATAGTACTTGATATTCATCTAGGAGTTGATGAATATCTCCCTCAGACTCAGATATATTCTCATCACTTGATGAAGAATAATCTGACTCTGAACTAGAACTGGAATCAGAACTTTGAGTTAAACCTTGTACCTGACTGGGTCCTGGCTGCTCCAGGTTTTTGGTACTTTCAGTCAAAGCCATCAGTCCTTGGCTTTGACAGTCTTCTTGCTCATAGATAGATTCCATGATCTGCATAAACTCTTCTTCTTCTTCAGCAAATAGCCCAATATAGGCTTCAGCATCTGTCTCTGTGTCTGAAGAAGACATATCTGAAAGAGTCTTCTCATTCTTTGCAACAAAGGACTTTTCCTTCTTTCCTTTGAAGTGAGTTTTCTTTTTGTCACTGGATTCCTTCCTTCTTTCAGGGCAGTCTGCAATAACATGGCCCTGTCTATTGCAGCAGTAACAAATTATCTTGGATCCAGTTGCCTTACTAGTCTTGGTCCTTTTCTTGTCCTTCTTTGAAGGCTTCTTTTCCTGATACTGAACCTCTTTCCCTTTGGAAGATGAAGGTCTAGACCTCCACTGTTTCTTCTTAAGGAACTTCTGAAAATGTCTGGTGAATGCAGCAAAGTCTTCATCACTTTCACTGCTTGTAGATTTTGTACTTTCTGACTCTTCAGATTCTGATTCAACTACCTCAGGAGGAGGAGTTGATGACTTGGTCTGCTCTTTCTGGGTACATCTGACTTAAAGGCAACAGTCTTTTCTCTGTATTCAGTCCTTGTTGACTTTTCTTCTTCTTTTCTCACTGACAATTGCATCTCATAAGATAACAACTTGCCAAAAAGTGTGGGAGGAGGAATTTCTCCCAACTTTGCCATTTCTCTGATGGCACAGATCTTGGTGTCCCAGTCTTTGGTGAGGGACCTTAAGAATTTATCATTCAACTCATAGTTTGTGAACTCTCTTCCATATGACATGAGTTCATTTACAATTCTATAAAATTTCTTGTAGCATTCAGTGATGCTATCCCCTCTTCCTTGCCTAAAGCTTTCATATTCTTGATTAAGCAAGGACTTCCTATCTTGCCTTACTTCTTCAGAACCTTCCATATAGACAATGAGGGTGTCCCACATTTCTTTTGCAGTTTTACAGTGAATAAGGTTCTGGAAGGTGGCATCATCAATTGCACTAACTATTATATTCTGTGCTCTTTTGTCCATGGTTGCTAGGACAATCTCATCCTTGGTCATTTCAGAGAAATCCTTTGGAGTCCTCTGATTTGCATCCAATACTGAAATCTTCATGGGCACATATGGCCCTTCTTTGACTGTGATGTATATCCTAGGGTCAGAGGCTTCCATAAAAAGCCTAACCCTCTCTTTCCAGATCCCAAAGATCTCTTTTCTGCATATAGGTAGTTTCATTGAACCCAACTCCTTATGATTCTCTGAAGAACCCATGTTCTTGATTTTCTTGAAACTGTTTCCTGTTTCCTGACTTATACTGAATCTGCCAAACTGGATCTCCTCAGACAGTTAGTCCTGATTTTGAGGAACCTCCCTCTGATACCACTTGAAAGATATGGTACCTAAACACCTAGAGGGGGGGGGGTGAATAGGTGACCTAAACCTTTTTTGACTTTTGTTTGGCAGCACAACAGTTTATAACACAGATTTCTGAATAAGTTATCACAGCACACAGCAATTCTCAACACAGTACAATCACAGCACAGAATACACAAGATTTTATAGTGGTTCCCCAATCTTTGGGTACATCCACTTTCCCCCTTCGCCTATCTAGCAGTGTACTAGATTCGGCCAAACTTCTCCACTAACTCAGAACCAAACTAGGTTCCTACCTCAGGCCCAAAGCCTTACACTCAGCCAAAAGGCCTACACTCAGCCACCCAGGCCTACACTCAGCCAATTAAAGGCCTACACTCAGAGTTCTTCAACTCCTACACTCAGGCACCAAGCCCTACCCTCAGCCTTTATAAAATAGGCTTACAATCACTCAGATCCAATGGATCTTACAAGTTTAAATAGAATTTACAAATGCTAACTCTACAACTCAGAAAGGATGAGAGGAGTTGAGAGTTTCTTGAGGAGTTCTTGGAAGAACTCAGCTTGATCCAAACTGACTTAGCTTTCTTCAAAGCTTCTTGAGTAGAACTGAATTAGTCTGAATCTTCTGCAGTTGATCCTTGATCTCTGCTTCTTGAAATCCAGATGACTCTGAATTGATCTTCTCAGCCTTAGTTCCAAAGACTGAAACCTTGGTTGGAGCTCTCTCTCTCCAACTACTTAGATCTGCAGTTGGACTGCCTGATCTTCTTGTGTTGATCCTCTATGTATCACTTCTTGATTTAATCTGATCAACCACTTCAATATTCTCACAACAAGTAATGATTGTGAACAACTTAACCACTTAACAACTTCACCTCCTATTCTGTAAACTGTGGGTGCCTATTTATAGGCTTCCTTCATGGTAACCGGCTGATCCGGTTTATAACAGACTTTTGACTTCTCTGACAGTTGCTATAGACCGGCTGGATTGGCAGCTGTCATGTCAACCAGTCACTTCTTGAAATTCTCTAACTGTCAGTTAGTGTCGAGACTTTCTGTTCTTAAGTGTCGACACTTATAGACCAAGTGTCGACACATGTTGTGTAAGTGTCGACACAAGTCTACAAGGTGTCGACACAATTCCTTGTATGTCTCGACACAGTTTCTTCTGCATGTGTCGACACTGAAATTGAGTGTCGACACAAGTACTTGTACTTCATCCTTTAACTGTATTCTTCTAAGTGTCGACACATCTCCTTTGTGTCGACACATCTTCATGTGTTGAAACTGTCAAGTGTCGACACTGATTCTTGGTGTCGACACAAGTCTTCATTCTTGATTCTTCAGCTGAGTGTCGACACATTCCCTTAGTGTCGACACTTATACTTAGAATATTTTACAACTTTTCTGTTCTTTGCTAAGTGTCGACACAGCTCCTTGTGTCGACACTTTCTTCAAGTGTAGAGTCTTTAACTAAGTGTCGACACATTGTGCTGAGTGTCGACACTTTCTTCAAGTGTTGACTCTTCTGGTTGTGTGTCGACACATTGTGCTGAGTGTCGACACATTCTTCAAATACTGAGTCTTTAGCTAAGTGTCGACACATTGTGTTGAGTGTCGACACTTACTTCCAGTGCTGAGTCTTCTGCATAGTGTCGACACATTGTGTTGAGTGTCGACACTTGTACTTAGATTCTGCAGACTTTTGCTGAGTGTCGACACTCACTTCAAGTGTCGACACTTTCTGGTGTTGACTCAGCTCTTCTAGGTGTCGACACTTCTGCTAAGTGTCGACACAGCTTTTCTGCATTCTTCTACACTGAGTGTCGACACAGCTCCAAGTGTCGACACTTTCTGACTGGTGTCGACTCTTCTTCCCAGGTGTCGACACAATGACTCCAAGTGTCGACACTGCATGTCTGGGTGTCGACACAAGCTTTCTCAAGTGTCGACACTTTGCCTCTGGGTGTCGACACATGGACTTAGAAATTTTCAGCTTCAGTCCAGTGTATACCTAACCTGCACAAGTAACTCAAACAAACATCAAATACATTCTGATGTATATCATTGAGTTAGGTGAGGCTTCTTCAAATCAGGTACATTTGACCAATGTACCCAACAGAGCTCACTTCACGAAGTATTCAATTCACCCAGGGAGCACAAAAATGTATAAAGATATGAAAACGTTGTTTTGGTGGCCATGCATGAAGAAATACATAGCACTGTATGTGGCTAAATGTCAAACTTGTGTCATAGCGAAAGCTGAATGTCAGAAGCCTGGAGGTTTCCTGAAGTCGTTACATATCCCGAAATGGAAGTTTGATGATATTTTGATGGATTTTGTGCATGGTTTGCCGAGGTCTTAACGCCGTAACGATTCTGTTTGTGTGATCATTGACCGGTTGACTAAAGCGGCTCACTTCATTCCAAACAAGAGGGACAATTCAGTGGAAGTCTTGGCAAAGTTTTACGTTGAGCAAATAGTACGATTACATGGGGTTCCCCGTAGCATCGTAAGTGATTGAGACGGGCGCTTTACTTTGAATGATTGGAGGCTAATCCATCAGTTGTTGGGGGAGAAGTTAACATTCAGCATGACCTTTCATCCACAAATCGATTGTCAAACTGAGAGGACCAACAGAATGATGGATGACATGCTCCGAATGTGCGCGTTGGATTTCGGAAAGAGATGGGAAGATGATCTTTATATGGTGGAATTCGCCTATAATAATAGCTATCAAGCTAGTTTAAATATGGCACTTTTTGAAGCTTTGTATGGTATGAAGTGTCGTACACTGTTTGCTTGGGCGGAAATCGACAAATTTAAGTTATATAAGGGTAAGGAAGTCGAAGAGTCTACTTCGATAATATACACTATTCGGGAAAGGCTACTGATAGCCCAGGATAGACAAGCCAAATATTACAACGTCAAGCACCGAAATGTGGAGTTTGCAGTTGGCGAGTGTGTCTATTTAAAGATCAAACCATTCAAAGGCGTATACAGCATTCGACGCTTGAAAAAGCTGAGTCCAAGATATCTTGGTCTGTTTGAAATGGTGGAACGAGTTGGCAAAGTTGTATATCGGCTAGCTCTTTCGGCAGAATTGAGTGGATTACATGATGTGTCTCTCATCTCAGTGCTTCGAAAAGCCATAAAAGATCCAGCCCGAGTGATTGCGAATGATCGCATACCAGTCGAATTTGGGCTAACAAAGAAGGTTACGCCCATTCGGATCGAGGATAAAGTGGATAAGCAGCTACAGAATAAGACAATTGGGATGGTTAAGGTCCGGTGGGGTATTTGTGGTCGTGAGTAGCTAACATGGGATGTTATAACAAATTTTGTTGCAGAAAAGTTCTGTTATAAACTCTTGGTGGTTGTTTCCTGAGTACTGTATGCAAATTTGAGGACGAAATTTCTTGTAAGTAGGGGAGGATTATAATACTCCAAATCGGTACAGATATTTAGTTGACCTGAGATCAACGTTTGTCGAGCGGAGCTCGACGATGATCGTCGAGCAGAGCTCGATGAAGATCACCGAGCGAAGCACCACGAAGATCGCCCGCAGAGATCGTCGAGCTGAGCTCGACGATTCTGGCCTGTTATCAGCCCCAGTGCGGAGCGGTTACCCATGTAAGGTGAATAACGTGTGGCCATTGAGCGGTGATTGACCTTTTCAACCCCAAACTAAGTCGTTTCTTGGTTTTGTTGATTGGATCAAGTGGCTGGGTTAGAACCCAAGGACTTATCTGTAGAGGAATGGAAAGAGGAAAGTATTATTTCCTTTTCTCTCTCTCTCTCTTCCTCGCTGCCTGAGTTCTGGAGTAGAAACCTTCGGCCGGTGCTAGGGTTGCTTGCTGCAGAGGATCTTGTGGCCGAAAACAAGATCTGAAGTTATAATCGCGAAGGGGAAAGTGAGGCGATAATTTCCATCCGCGTATAAGCGCTTTGCCATGGCTCCAAAGAGATCGTCAAGGGTAACTATCTTTCTTCCTTGGACATGTGAAGTCCTTAATTTGGCATATGCATGGAATTCCCTGACCAAAAGGTGGAATATTGAGAAATTTCCCTTTGCTTGATTCTGGATATCCCCAAGATGTCTTGCACGTAGATCCGAAAATGTGGAGTACGGAATAGGTATACTGTGTGAAGCCCATCTGGATAGGTTGGTCTGGATTGGTGATGTTTTATTTTACACACCGGAGAAGACTCCGTATTGAAACGAGTATTTTGTGGGGTCGGTGGATTGTGCCTATGAAGGGTAGTAGCAGGAAGTACTGGTATGGAATTCCAGGAAAATAACTGCAACGTGGATATGTTGTATGCTATGAAAGATCAGTGTTTTTGGCACTGCAGGTGGCTGCATGTATTTCTGGATGGTTAGTCCAGATAATTTTAGGGCTGGGGACAGAAGGAGAGTTCTGTCGCTAGCGTCGGGCGATAGTGAATGTCGTTGGAGATGGCTCCTAGCTAACTTATGATTCTGAAGCCAGTCCTGAGGGGACAGTATAGCTATTGGGAGTTATGTGAGCTCTGAATAAGGCTTTCTGCCGAACGGACAAAGTGTTGCCGACCCATGTTACTCTAGTCATTGAACTAATGATTTGACAACTGGCAAGGGCTGAACTGTATCCTCGTGATGGATGTCTAACTTGAGTGCCTCAAAAAGTGGCTTCGTTAGGATCACATCATGAGAGTATTTGGCCTGCACGCTATTAAGACTAAAGTCTCCTGCTGAAGGCCGTGGAGCAAAATGCTCAAGTTTGTCGTTGAGAACGGCGGTGGGACCCTGGTTTTTCGGTACACTGAGAAGATGCCCTGAGTGCACGGAGCGTCGGGTCGTGTGACCGATGTTTTTGATATGTTGATGGTGCGTGAGTGCACCTTTTGTCATATATCTTCTTGTGAAATGCTATACCTGCAGGGAAGAAATGTCACTGCCTCGTGTAAGGGGCAGGGTCATTATAAATTGGTCAGCTGAACGCTGACCGTTGCCTTGTTTACCATCGTGCGGTTAATTGTCCCCATACAGCTGCTGGAGAGACGAGTGGAAAATAGTGGGTTGAAGCCTTTTCTACTGAGACTGCTGGCCCTCGAAGGCCGAATGAAGAATTTTATGATTTTCATGTGTGGCCGGCTTGTGTGTCGATGTATGAAATTCATAGTTGTAAAGTTTAACTATAAGGCCAGACTTGTTGTATATTTGATGGACATTCCTTTGTGGTGATATATCTAAATACTGGTTTGTAGATTGTGGGCATTAAAAGATGTTGAGTTCAAATTACTTAAATGCTTCCGCTAGAATGCTCTGAGTTAAGATGCGAATAGTTTTTGATATTAACCTGTAACCCCGCCGTTTGTTTGTGATATATGGTGTGGGGCCCAGGCCGGACCTTCTATTATATGTCATGTAACGTATGGAGGTGTTATATTTGAGGAAGCTCAAAACATGCCTAAAAGAGACACAATACTTCTGTAACACCTCCTGAACAATAAAAGCATTCACCATCGTTGCTTTAGTGACAAGGAGGCTCAGAGCATTCACCCTCAACCATTGATTATTTGACAGCTTGGAAGGTCCAAATGATCTTGATAAACCCTACTGAATTGTGCATGTTGGCTTCAATATCATTTCCTATGCCAAAGAATAGATCTATGGGTAAGGGAATATTTAGGTAGGTGCATGATAATGGTTGGAGATGACAATAAAATAATATTCTTGAATGGATCTCCTTCCCCTGCGTTTGGAATCAGACATAAAATAACATTTTAGGGGATCGAAAGATTCAAATGGAGTGTGACTCCGTGAGAATTGCCCATGAATGCATGTGCAAAATATTTAGACCCACTTGTGAGGGTATATGGTATGCCCTTGGAGAAACCGAAGTGAAATGTAAGATTTTGAGCATCATTGGACTACACATGTCCAGGTACAAACTCGACAACATGAATGACATATTCAGAATTCTGTAAAAAATGAAAATGCACAACCTAACACACGACCAGAACACACACTCGTGCATGATAATGTGAACACCAACGATGTTGATAAGAGAATGCATGGTCAGGAGCACACCATACCTGTAGGACCATTTTCCTATAAATTCGGCGTTCGCTCACCTGTGCTATTTGACACATGCAAGTGTGACTGGCAATAATTTTACTTAACCTACCTTGTTTTGTTCCGTAGGTCGTGAAGGCTTCAAAACTGACGACTTAAGATCAACTCTGGGATCCTTTAGGTCACGAATTGGGGATCGAATACTTCATTTAGTTAGCTCTACTTTTTGAGAGAGGAGGATTAGAAATAAGGTGTTTAGGACATAAGGAAGAAGATGTCATTTGAGGAGCTTGTAGCTTGGATTGATAATCTTAGTCTGTAGAAACAAAAAGCTTCCTTCTTCGGTCATTACCTACCAATTAGTTTAAGATTTCCATGAATCTGAGGAGAACTTCAATGGTAATTTCTCTCCTTCTATCTTAGGATCAATTTTATGATTTATTGTATATGGTTGTTGCATTGGATGAGTTCCTCTCTCACTGATTAGTGGAGGAACGACCACCTATGGTTCTTTGGAACTCCAGTTTGTGGGTTGCTTCCCCATAATGACTTGCATTAGAAATTCATCTATCGATTCTAGATTAGGCATATTGTATGAAACCTTTTTGTGGTTTTGTGCCTGAAAAGGTCATGTTTATACGATGATTGCATTTAGGTCATTCCATAGTTCCCTATATCAGAGGGATATTCATGTAGTCATTAATTTTATGTGGCACCATGGACGCAGGGTGAATTTTAGTTATCCCTTACGTATTTCCAAGATTAATAATTATAAGGCGGAGAGCTTAGGTCGTTAAGGTATGAATGTATCTAGGACATAGACGTTGTTCAACTTGGTGAAATAATAAATCCATCCATATGCTCAAGTAATAGTTGTACGGGTTTTAAACGGAAGCCAAATTGTCTTTACATGTTGTGAAAGAAAATAATCACAAAAGGGAGTACAAACAATAAAAAATAATAAAATACACAACCATGGGCATAAATGTGCACTTCCTATGGAAATAACGATCATATGAAATAGGAACGATAAAGAACTAAAAGTGAAGTGCAACCACGTGAAAACTAGCCCAGATGAGTCCGAAAATAGTTATAAAGCATGGACTTATCAAAATGCTTTGTCTGCAGGGAAGAAATGTCACTGCCCCGGTTAAGGGGCAGGGTCGTTATAAATTTGTCAGCTGAACGCTGACCGTTGACTTCTTTACCACCGTGCGGTGGATTGTCCCCATATAGGTGTTGGAGAGCTGAGTGGAAAATAGGGGGCTGAAACCCTTGCTGTTGATGCTGGCCCTCGAAGGCCGAATGAAGAATTTTATGATTTTCATGTGTGGTCGGCCTGTGTGCCAATGTATGAAATCCACAGTTGTAAAGTTTAACTATAAGGCCATAAGGCCAGACTTGTTGTATATTTGATGGACATTCCTTTGTGGTGATATATCTAAATACTGGTTTATAGATTGTGGGCATGCATAGATGTTGAGTTCAAATAACTTAAAAGCTTCCGCTAGAATGCTCTGAGTTAGGATGCAAATAGTTTTTGATATTAACCTGTAGCCCCGGCCGCACCTTTTATTATATGTCATGTAACAGATGGAGGTGTTATATTTGGGGAACAGCTTGTCTCGGTCTTCCTCTTTCGAATTCGTGGTCGAATTCTTTTATGGGGTGGCGATCACGTGTAAGTGCGACCCGCTTTAACCATAAATGAACTCAAGAATGTCCACTAAGGAAAGCAAATACACATGTTTAAGAAACCTGCATGTTCCTATATTGTTGATGTTACTTGTGCAAAGTCGCTAAAGTGTGTCTTGTCCACCTATAGGTGACTCGAAGTGGTGTTAGGCAGTCTGATCCCCAGTGACTCGTCTGTGGAGACTGTTTGCTTGGTTGTTGAGGCGTTGTTTGCCATCATCCAGGCACATCCGACTGGGCAGGCAAGGCCTGCGGTGGTGCTAGAACAGGCGGGTGTGAGGCTCGAACCTGTTGCGGCTGTTGTAGATCACTGAGCAGCTGAACGACAGTTGAAGAAATTTATGAGCTTCAATCCTCCTACGTTTATGGGGGCGGGATCCCCAACGCAAGCAGTGGAGTGGTTGTCCCGCGTTAAATGAATATTGACGGCGATTAAGACAAAGGAAGAATAGAAAGACACCTTAGCCACCTTCCTGCTGGAAGGAGAGGCTCGGCTATGGTGGGATGGGATAGAGTTGCATCACTTGGTAGGCAGGCAACTGACGGAAGACTCGATTGAGGAGTTTTCGAGAGAGTTTTTGGCAAAGCACTTGCCTTCGGCTCAGCGCATAGCCATGGAGAATGAATTCCAACATCTAACTCAGGGAGAAAGTAGTGTGGATACCTACTTGCATGAGTTTACGCGGTTTGGACGCAATGTAGGAACGATCTTTGCTGATGAAGAGCGTAAAACCAATCGATTCTACGAAGGCTTGCGGGATGAGCTGAGATTCCTGCTCTCGCATTTGGCGAACCAAGGGTTTCAAGCATTGCTCAATATGGCTTGTGCGTTGGAAAAGGACATGAAGCGGGTACAGGGCAAGAGGGACTTGGCTGTGACAAAGCCCGAGTTCAAAGTGTAGCACCAGGGAAAGCCCAACTATCGAATGAAATGGGGTAAGAGAGCCAAGTCTTCTTCACAGGCTCCCTCGAGTGTTGCGTCTGGAGCAACTTCGAGGCAAGTTTCTCAAACTTGCTATACATGTGGTAGAGTGGGACATATAACCCGGGATTGTCGGGTTAGTCCACCAAAGGTTGAAAAGAAGATAGGAGAGTCATATACTGATATGGGAAAGGCAGTGGTGGAGTCCATTGCATCCCAGCCGCAGCCCCGAGTGTATAATTTTGGCCAGCATGAGGCCATAAAGCAAAGTGACGTTATCACAGGTACGGGCTAAGTAATTGATTATTTACTTTTCATACTTCATGCCTTGTATGCAGCTGGTGTATGATGTGTTTGGATTAGGCTTTGTCCTTATTCGAGACTGTCCGACGAGAGCTCTGTTTGATACTGGTGCTTCTCATTCATTTCTATCTGTGGATTTTATGTCACGGATTGGTGTACCGATTCGTATGGTGGCAGATAGTGTGATGGTGTTATTACCAAATGTATGTGTAATGCATGTGGATAGGTCTTGTTTCGTGGAGGTACGGATAGGAAGTCAGGATTTCAGGTTGGAAGCATATGTGCTGTCAATATCAGAATTTGATGTGATCTTTGGTATGGACTGGCTCTCGGAGTAGCGTGTCTCTATAGATTGCAATTCGAAGGAAGTCACGACGGGACAGAACACCGAGCGAGAGACGAAATTCGCTGGTATGCGAGGATCGAGGAGGACGATCATGTCTGCTCTCCAAGTCATCGCAGCTGTTTGGAAAGGCGCAGAGTTGTTCTTCATGCTTATTGACACTGTTGAACCAAAAGCCAGTGTGAGTGATGTGCTGATTGTTTCAGAGTTTGCTGATGTGTTTCCGAAGGAGCTTCTGGGGTTACCACCACAGCGGGATATTGATTTCTCAATCGTGTTGCTGCATGTGCAAAATTGTGGCCCGCTCGGCATATCGAGTAGCGCCAAAGGATATGGCAGAATTGAAAGTGCAACTACAAGAATTGCTGGAATAGGGTTATATCCGCGCAAGTATGTCACCTTGGAGCGCACATGTTATCTTTGTGAAAAAGAAGGACGGTAGCTTGCGGTTGTGTATCGACTATCGCGAGTTAAATAAGCTAACGAAGAAGAACAAGTATCCTATACCTCGAATTGATGACTTGTTTGATCAGCTAGTGGGATCAACCATCTACTCTAAACTGGATTTGAGGTCTGGGTACTACCAATTGCGGATTCAGGAAGGTGACATTCCCAAGACGGTGTTGGGAACATGCTACGGGCATTACGAATTCACTGTAATGTCGTTTGGGCTATGTAATGTGCCATCAGTGTCCATGGATTTAATGCACCATACTTTTAGAGAGTACCTAGATTTATTTGTGATCGTATTCATCGACGATATTTTGGTGTACTCTCAATCGGAAGAAGATCATGCGAATCATTTACGATTGGTGTTGCACACCTTGAGGAAAAATTAGCTCTATGCCAAATTCTCCAAGTGTGAGTTCTAGCTATCGTCAGTGGCTTTTCTTGGCCATGTGGTGAGTGGAGAGGGCATTGTAGTGGATCCCCCAAAGATAAGTGCCGTTCGGGAGTGTCCGGTGTTGTCTTTGGTGGCCAAAGTCAGGAGTTTTCTTGTCCTAGCGGGCTACTACAGACGTTTTGTAGAAAACTTCTCACGGATCGCTTTGCCTCTTACCACATTAAGAAGGAAGGATCAGAAGTTCGTTTGGACGCCAGAGTGCGCGCGTGCTTTTGAAAAGCTAAAGAGTCATTTGACCACGGCGCCCGATTTGACGTCGCCATGTGGTACAGACGGCTATGAGATCTATAGTGATGCCGCAGGGAGCGGCTTAGGCTGCGTTCTTCTTCAATTTGCAAAGGTGATCACTTATGGCTCACGCCAGTTGAAAGTTCCTGAGCAGAACTATCCCGTCCACGATTTGGAGTTGGCGGCGGTAATATTTCCACATAAACTGTGTCGTCATTATTTATATGGCATGAAGGTGGATATATTCACGGATCATAAAAGCCTAAAGTACCTATTTGATCAGAAGGATCTCAATTTGCGACAACGTAGGTGGATGGAATTCCTTGGGGACTACACCTTCCAAATACATTATACTCCCGGGAAGGGCAATGTTGTCACAGATGCCTTAAGTCATGGAACAAGGGAAAACTCGATGTAGATGTATGATGAACGTCTGATCTAGGAGTTGGAAGCTTTGGAGATTTCTTGTGTTGACAAGAATTCCACAGCAAATGCATGCTTGCACTGGACGGAGGTATAGTATGACCTTGCGGACAGGGTTCGGCGGGCAACGAACTTGATTAAAGTTTACAATGCTATGCAGTGTATGGAGTGAATGTCCAATTCTCCTGGGATGACGACCTTTTGCGAAAAGATGGTCGTTTGTGCGTTCCAAAGATGGGTAAGGTTAGAGATGAATTGATGTATGAAGCTCACTTCACGAAGTATTCAATTCACCCAGGGAGCACAAAAATGTATAAAGATATGAAAACGTTGTTTTGGTGGCCAGGCATGAAGAAATACATAGCACTGTATGTGGCTAAATATCAAACTTGTGTCATAGCGAAAGCTGAATGTCAGAAGCCTGGAGGTTTCCTGAAGTCGTTACCTATCCCGGAATGGAAGTTTGATGATATTTTGATGGATTTTGTGCATGGTTTGCCGAGGTCTTAACGCCGTAACGATTCTGTTTGTGTGATCGTTGACCGGTTGACTAAAGCGGCTCACTTCATTCCAAACAAGAGGGACAATTCAGTGGAAGTGTTGGCAAAGTTTTACGTTGAGCAAATAGTACGATTACATGGGGTTCCCCGTAGCATCGTAAGTGATTGAGAAGGGCGCTTTACTTTGAATGATTGGAGGCTAATCCATCAGTTGTTGGGGGAGAAGTTAACATTCAGCATGACCTTTCATCCACAAATCGATTGTCAAACTGAGAGGACCAATAGAATGATGGATGACATGCTCCGAATGTGCGCGTTGGATTTCAGAAAGAGATGGGAAGATGATCTCTATATGGTGGAATTCGCCTATAATAATAGCTATCAAGCTAGTTTAAATATGGCACCTTTTGAAGCTTTGTATGTTAGGAAGTGTCGTACACTGTTTGCTTGGGCGGAAATCGACAAATTTAAGTTATATAAGGGTAAGGAAGTCGAAGAGTCTACTTCGATAATATACACTATTCGGGAAAGGCTACTGATAGCCCAGGATAGACAAGCCAAATATTACAACGTCAAGCACCGAAATGTGGAGTTTGCAGTTGGCGAGTGTGTCTATTTAAAGATCAAACCATTCAAAGGCGTATACAGCATTCGACGCTTGAAAAAGCTGAGTCCAAGATATTTTGGTCTGTTTGTAATGGTGGAACGAGTTGGCAAAGTTGTATATCGGCTAGCTCTTTCGGCAGAATTGAGTGGATTACATGATGTGTCTCTCATCTCAGTGCTTCGAAAAGCCATAAAAGATCCAGCCCGAGTGATTGCGAATGATCGCATACCAGTCGAATTTGGGCTAACGAAGAAGGTTACGCCCATTCGGATCGAGGATAAAGTGGATAAGCAGCTACAAAATAAGACAATCGGGATAGTTAAGGTCCGGTGGGGTATTTGTGGTCGTGAGTAGCTAACATGGGATGTTATAACAAATTTTGTTGCAGAAAAGTTCTGTTATAACATCTTGGTGGTTGTTTCCTGAGTACTGTATGCAAATTTGAGGACGAAATTTCTTGTAAGTAGGGGAGGATTGTAATACTCCAAATTGGTACAGATATTTAGTTGACCTGAGATCAACGTTTGTCGAGCGGAGCTCGACGATGATCACCGAGCAGAGCTCGATGAAGATCACCGAGCGAAGCACCACGAAGATCGCCCGTAGAGATCGTCGAGCTGAGCTCGACGATTCTGGCCTGTTATCAGCCCCAGTGCGGAGCGGTTACCCATGTAAGTTGAATAACGTGTGGCCATTGGGCGGTGATTGACCTTTTCAACTCCAAACTAAGTCGTTTCTTGGTTTTGTTGATTGGATCAAGTGGCTAGGTTAGAACCCAAGGACTTATCTGTAGAGGAATGGAAAGAGGAAAGTATTATTTCCTTTTCTCTCTCTCTCTCTTCCTCGCTGCCTGAGTTCTGGAGTAGAAACCTTCGGCTGGTGCTAGGGTTGCTTGCTGCAGAGGATCTTGTGGCCGAAAACAAGATCTGAAGCTATAATCGCGAAGGGGAAAGTGAGGCGATAATTTCCATCCGCGTATAAGCGCTTTGCCATGGCTCCAAAGAGATCGTCAAGGGTAACTATCTTTCTTCCTTGGACATGTGAAGTCCTTAATTTGGCATATGCATGGAATTCCCTGACCAAAAGGTGGAATATTGAGAAATTTCCCTTTGCTTGATTCTGGATATCCCCAAGATGTCTTGCACGTAGATCCGAAAATGTGGAGTACGGAATAGGTATACTGTGTGAAGCCCATCTGGATAGGTTGGTCTGGATTAGTGATGTTTTATTTTACACACCGGAGAAGACTCCGTATTGAAACGAGTATTTTGTGGGGTCGGTGGATTGTGCCTATGAAGGGTAGTAGCAGGAAGTACTGGTATGGAATTCCAGGAAAATAACTGCATCGTGGATATGTTGTATGCTATGAAAGATCAGTGTTTTTGGCACTGCAGGTGGCTGCATGTATTTCTGGATGGTTAGTCCAGATAATGTTAGGGCTGGGGACAGAAGGAGAGTTCTGTCGCTAGCGTCGGGCGATAGTGAATGTCGTTGGAGATGGCTCCTAGCTAACTTATGATTCTGAAGCCAGTCCTGAGGGGACAGTATGGCTATTGGGAGTTATGTGAGCTCTGAATAAGGCTTTCTGCTGAACGGACAAAGGGTTGCCGACCCATGTTACTCTAGTCATTGAACTAATGATTTGACAACGGGCAAGGGCTGAACTTTATCCTCGTGATGGATGTCTAACTTGAGTGCCTCAAAAAGTGGCTTCGTTAGGATCACATCATGAGAGTATTTTGCCTGCACGCTATTAAGACTAAAGTCTCCGACTGAAGGCCGTGGAGCAAAATGCTCAAGTTTGTCGTTGAGAACGGCGGTGGGACCCTGGTTTTTCGGTACACTGAGAAGGTGCCCTGAGTGCATGGAGCGTCGGGTCGTGTGACCGATGTTTTTGATATGTTGATGGTGCGTGAGTGCACCTTTTGTCATATATCTTCTTGTGAAATGCTATGCCTGCAGGGAAGAAATGTCACTGCCTCGGGTAAGGGGCAGGGTCATTATAAATTGGTCAGCTGAACGCTGACCGTTGCCTTGTTTACCATCGTGCGGTTAATTGTCCCCATACAGGTGCTAGAGAGACGAGTGGAAAATAGTGGGTTGAAGCCTTTTCTACTGAGACTGCTGGCCCTCGAAGGCCGAATGAAGAATTTTATGATTTTCATGTGTGGCCGGCCTGTGTGCCGATGTATGAAATTCATAGTTGTAAAGTTTAACTATAAGGCCAGACTTGTTGTATATTTGATGGACATTCCTTTGTGGTGATATATCTAATTACTGGTTTGTAGATTGTGGGCATTAAAAGATGTTGAGTTCAAATTACTTAAATGCTTCCGCTAGAATGCTCTGAGTTAAGATGCGAATAGTTTTTGATATTAACCTGTAACCCCGCCGTTTGTTTGTGATATATGGTGTGGGGCCCAGGCCGGACCTTCTATTATATGTCATGTAACGTATGGAGGTGTTATATTTGAGGAAGCTCAAAACATGCCTAAAAGAGACACAATACTTCTGTAACACCTCCTGAACAATAAAAGCATTCACCATCGTTGCTTTAGTGACAAGGAGGCTCAGAGCATTCACCCTCAACCATTGATTATTTGACAGCTTGGAAGGTCCAAATGTTCTTGATAAACCCTGCTGAATTGTGCATGTTGGCTTCAATATCATTTCCTATGCCAAAGAATAGATCTATGGGTAAGGTAATATTTAGGTAGGTGCATGATAATGGTTGGAGATGACAATAAAATAATATTCTTGAATGGATCTCCTTCCCCTGCGTTTGGAATCAGACATAAAATAACATTTTAGGGGATCGAAAGATTCAAATGGAGTGTGACTCCGTGAGAATTGCCCATGAATGCATGTGCAAAATATTTAGACCCACTTGTGAGGGTATATGGTATGCCCTTGGAGAAACCGGAGTGAAATGTAAGATTTTGAGCATCATTGGACTACACATGTCCAGGTACAAACTCGACAACATGAATGACATATTCAGAATTCTGTAAAAAATGAAAATGCACAACCTAACACACGACCAGAACACACACTCGTGCATGATAATGTGAACACCAACGATGTTGATAAGAGAATGCATGGTCAGGAGCACACCATACCTGTAGGACCATTTTCCTATAAATTCGGCGTTCGCTCACCTGTGCTATTTGACACATGCAAGTGTGACTGGCAATAATTTTACTTAACCTACCTTGTTTTGTTCCGTAGGTCGTGAAGGCTTCAAAACTGACGACTTAAGATCAACTCTGGGATCCTTTAGGTCACGAATTGGGGATCGAATACTTCATTTAGTTAGCTCTACTTTTTGAGAGAGGAGGATTAGAAATGAGGTGTTTAGGACATAAGGAAGAAGATGTCATTTGAGGAGCTTGTAGCTTGGATTGATAATCTTAGTCTGTAGAAACAAAAAGCTTCCTTCTTCGGTCATTACCTACCAATTAGTTTAAGATTTCCATGAATCTGAGGAGAACTTCAATGGTAATTTCTCTCCTTCTATCTTAGGATCAATTTTATGATTTATTGTATATGGTTGTTGCATTGGATGAGTTCCTCTCTCACTGATTAGTGGAGGAACGACCACCTATGGTTCTTTGGAACTCCAGTTTGTGGGTTGCTTCCCCATAATGACTTGCATTAGAAATTCATCTATCGATTCTAGATTAGGCATATTGTATGAAACCTTTTTGTGGTTTTGTGCCTGAAAAGGTCATGTTTATATGATGATTGCATTTTGGTCATTCCATAGTTCCCTATATCAGAGAGATATTCATGTAGTCATTAATTTTATGTGGCACCATGGACGCAGGGTGAATTTTAGTTATCCCTTACGTATTTCCAAGATTAATAATTATAAGGCGGAGAGCTTAGGTCGTTAAGGTATGAATGTATCTAGGACATAGACGTTGTTCAACTTGGCGAAATAATAAATCCATCCATATGCTCAAGTAATAGTTGTACGGGTTTTAAACGGAAGCCAAATTGTCTTTACATGTTGTGAAAGAAAATAATCGTTGATTTAAATGCACGTCAGACACGCTTTAAACGCATGCCAAATGAGCTTTAAATATTGATTTTAAAGAATAATCGGAGGGGCACACGTCAGGCAAGCACATGTCAGGAGGCCGCATGTTAGGAGAGCTTTAATAGCATGCTACTTGGCCTTTTAACATTGTCATAAAATATTATTTGAACGAGAATAAATGCTTTGTAATGTTTTTTTGTTCATACATGAGTGCCTTCTACTCCAATGATGTGTGCAAGTTTTATTAGACTCATGTGATGTTCCATTAGGGTTGTGTTGAGCATCTTGACGGACCCAACTCTGTCATGATGCAACATATGCCACTTTTATTTTACACACTCAACATAGTAATTGTGTGATGTCTGAGATACGACATGTGTAGAGTATTTTGTTTACTCTTTGCTTTATTATACATATTGTATGTTTATTCATTTATGTGAAAAATGGACAAAGAGCTAGATAAACCGCAAATTTTATTACTCAAAAAGGATAATCATTACATAGGTATGCCCCCTTATTTAGAGAAATTAAGGGAGATGAGAGAATACAACAACCGATGTGGGACTACATACAAGTCGGGGGCATACACAGTTTGACACAGTTAAACCGCCCACTATACAACAAATAATAAAACTCCAATCGACAACTAGAAAAGTCTCATGTCTGCCAACGAAGATCGTTGAAACATGCTGCTAGAGCGCAACTGCGGGTTGCCACCAGACCGCAGTTGAGGATACCCACCATACCGCAGCAGCTGCAAGCTATCAGACTATAACTGCGTTGCCACCAAACCGCAGTTGCGGCTAAACATCTGTCAGCTGCTGCGGATTCAACCAGAACATTGCGGCTAACTGACAGACCACTATTGCTCCTCTCTGCCAGATCGATGTAGATTCGTTCAGACCGCTGTGGTTAACCGACATCACGCTACTGTGGCTTTCTGCCAGACTACTGCGACCCCTCAAACCACTGTAGCTATCCTCCAGACCGCTGCTGCGGCTAACACTCAGACCTCCACTGCTGCTTTCCACCTGATCGCTGGACCAAACCACTAGGTTGCTTAGACATAAAGACCGGTGCGGTTAGACAAATGTCCGCCCGGTCTCCTCAAGCTCCAACACTCCCCCTCAAGCTAGTGCATATATATCTACTATGCTCAGCTTGCTGCAAACCTCCTCAGAAGGTGTAACTAGCTTGGTGAAGAAAACAGCCAGTTCTCTCTCTGAGGTAACAAACAGAGTGCATAAAAGATTCTTCAAAATCTCCTCTCTAATGAAGTGGAAATCAACCTAGATATGCTTCATCCTCTCATGGAAGACAGGATTCCTCAAAAAATATATTATTTCCTTGTTGTCACAGAACATTGACAAAGGATGATTATAAAACTCTCTGAAGTCCAGCATTAGTGTCTGTAACCACTTCAGCTCGCAGGTAGTTAGAGCCATGCTCCTATACTCAGCTTTTGCGCTTGACCTGGAGACAATAACTTGTTTCTTGATCTTCTAACTGACCAAATTCCCTTCAACAAAAGTACAAAACCCATATGTGGACTTCGTATCTTCCTTATCATCTACATAGCTTGCATCACAATATGCCTCAACCTTCAAATGCCCCCTTTTTGAAATAAACTCCCTTTCCCTAGAGCACCTTTCGCATACTCTAGAATTTTCATTGCCGACTATAGATGACACTCCTTAGGAGCTTGCATAAACTGACTCAGTCTTCCTATTGTATTGTAGATATCCCTTCTTGTGACTGTTAAATAAATGAGTTTCCCAACATTCCATATGTACCTGGTGACATCCTCAAGAGGAGGTGAGTCCTCACTCCAACACTTGTCATCTCCAACCGATATCGGAGAACGAGTCGGTTAATCCCCAAGAAGATCTATCTCTTTTAAGAGGTCCAAGGCATACTTTCTCTAATAAAAAATAATAGACCCTGGTTTCCTGGATATTTCAATGCCCAAGAAATATTGCGGTGATCTCATATCTTTAGTTACGAAATGCTTAAAAAGACGCTTCTTGGTCATTTTCACACCTCTATCGTCCCCTGTGAGAAGAATATCATCCACATAAACAGCAAGGATAACGAGACCAGCCGACATCTTGTGAATGAATAACGAGTGATCTGCAACACTTCTAGCAAACCCAACCAACGAAATAACCTCATTAAACTTATTAAAATAGGCCCTGTGACTTTGCTTAAGATCGTAAATTGCCTTTCGCAGTTTACAGACCTGAGACTCCCTTAGAGCAACATACCCAGGAGGTTGCTCCTTATAGACAGTTTCCTGTAAATCACAATAAAGAAAGACATTCTTCACATCCAGATGAGACATTTCCCAGTCTCTGTTGACGGCCACCGAAAAAAGCACACGGATTGTAGTAATCCGTGCCACATGAGATAAAGTGTCAAAGAAATTCACACCATAAGTCTGCATAAAACCTTTGGCAACAAGCCGGGCCTTATAATGATCAATAGATTCATCAGGTAGAAACTTAATGATAAAGACCTAGCAATATCCAACAATGTCAGGACCGGGAGGGGTAGGAACAAGAGTAAAAGTACCTCGTTCAATAAGAGTACGCATCTCTTCATCCATAATAGCCTTCCACTGAGGGATAACAAGAGCATCTTGATACGAAGTAGGAAAAACATTGACCGAGAGGGCCAAAGCAATGCTTCTAGACGAAGGAGAGAGCTGAGCATAAGAGACCACAATCTGAATAGGATATTGGGTGCAGGTGCGAACACCTTTTTGAAGAGAAATCAGAAGATCTAGATATGGCATGTCTACTGTATTAGCCCCATCCAAAGAATAGACCACTGGCATGAGAGATGGTTGTAGTGGCTAAGGAGAAGAAGCAGAGATAGTAGAGGAGCCAGAAGGATAAGAATCAGAAAGAGGAGAACAAGAAAGAAGGGCAAGCTTTGGAAGTTGTTCCAGAACAACGGGAGAATGGGAAGAACTATCAGAAGAAGAAGAAGGAAGAGCGGGAGAAGAAAGAAGGGAGCATTCTCGAAGAAAGTAACATCCGCCGACACCTATTAATTCCGAAGAACAGGATCAAAACATCGATATCCTTTCTGTGTTAGACAATAGCCCAAAATGATGCACTTCACAGAATGAGGAGAGAGTTTGTCACGTCCAGAAGTCGGAGTGTGAACAAATGTTGCGCAACTAAAGACACGATGATGTAATGGAAAGGGTGTCCCATCGGGATAGATAATAGAAAAGGGAGTTTTTCCATTGAGAACTGAATATGGAACTCAATTAATGAGAAAACATGAAAGAAGAACTGCATGAACCCAATAGGACCGAGGAACATGCATATGAGTAAGAAGACGACGATCCACATCTAAAAGATAGTGATTCTTACGTTCAGCAAAACCATTCTATTGCGAAGAATAAGGGCAAGTAGTTTGATGGACCACACCATGATCCAAATAAAACGAAGTAAACTGATGACTAAGATATTCCTTAGCATTACCAGTATGAAGAATGTTAATAGGGGTATTAAAGTGTGTACATATTTCATTATAAAAGTAAAAAAACCGAGAAAATCTTATAGCATTTACGGATCAAATATAACCATGTACACCTGGAAAAATCATCAATGAATGTAACAAAATATAAACTACCCCTACCAATAGTCTGAAGGGGAGCAGGTGTAACGCACCCATTCGTCACATGCCATATAACGGTGGGTCCGGCCGGGGCCCCACGCCATATGTCACAGACAAGTAGTGGAATTACTTGTGGAAATCAAAGTCTATTTGCAGCATGTTTTCAGAGGAAGAACTAAGCTCAGAGAATGTCCACTTCTATATAAACTCCACATTTATATAGCAACACCAGGAATGTATACAACACACACACACTGGCCTTAAGGCCTTACAAATTTCTCTTTTCACACAATTACATTTTCGTACATCGGCATGTAGGCCGGCCACACGTGAAATCCAAACACACTTCTTCACATGTCCTTCAAGGGCCTTTAGCAGCAATCCATCTCTTCTGCTCATTTCATTTTTAGCAATACCTGCAATTTCCCATCCAATCCAATTCTTGGGATGTTACAGCAGGACCCCAAACATAAAAAATGAACTAAATCAAAAGGGCGAGAAGAACTGTCACCTTGCTTAGCAGGAAAAGAAGATCGGTGATGCTTTCTAAACTGACAAGCTTTGTAATCTGGTGTAGAATCGTCGTGAGGTAAATCTAGCAAAAGTTGATAAATAATCCAAGGAGGAGGATTCCCAAGGCGAAGATGCCACTGAAGTAGAGAAGAAGAGGTAGAAAAAGCAGAAGCAATATCAAGGTAGAACAAGTCGTTGCTCTCAGTCTCAGTAGCAATCACCTCCTTGGAATGAGAAATCTGAAAAACACAAGTAGAGGCAGTAAAAATAGCTTCACAATGCAACTGTTTACAAAGTGCAATAACAAAAAGAAGACTGCATGTAAAATTCGGGACAAAAGGGGTGTCCTGCAGCTGAAGATAGTGAGTAATATGCATATTGCTGAACCCACACACAGGTGAGGGAGAACCATCTGCAATAAGAATCGGAGGTAACCAGTTGTTATGGTTAAGAGAAGAAAAAAGGCGAGAATTGCTGGTCATATGATTTATTGCACCAGAATTAATAATCCACCTACCCGCAGTAGCCAACTGAGTGGTTCCAGAAGTAGCAAGAGAAGACGTGGATGGCTTAGAGGAATCAACAAATGTTGGATGAAGATGAGGATACTTGGTACAACACCGATTAACCAAGTGACCAAGCCGGCCACAATGAAAGCAAATATGCTTGGAGTAACCACATCCACCACCTCAACCACCAGTACTTTTGAAGCCAAAATTTGACTTCAATAAATGTTCGAAAATAGGGGCGTAGCCAACACCTACTCTTCTCAAGCTCTGACCTCTGACTTGTCTTGAAGGACTAGAAACTGACCCAAAATCTCAGCAGGGAGGTCGCACCGCTTACCCTGAAGATCTCTGAGAGCTTCCCCTCCAAAGCCAAAAGCTGGGCTTGGATCTCCTCAGAAAACACAGAAAACTCTTCTACAACGACCAGAAAAAATTGCTTCTGAAGAACCCTTATGGGTTAATTTATAGTTTTCTGAGTTTGCGCTGCCAATAAGCGAACTGAACCGACCTGAAATTACCAAAGTACCCTGGGTTTGGTCTGCCAATAGCCAAACTATGCTGTTCTGAAGAGTTATATGAAGACCACCAAGGGCAAAAGGGTAAAATTACCCGGGGTAGAAGAGTAGAAAACCCACATGGGTGTAGAATGTAAAAATGGCCTTTTTTATGTGGAGAGTGGGGGAGCACCCAGTGGCGAGACGAGCCCTCTCGTTCGTCTCGCAGGCATCCCTTGCTATGGGACCCTCTCGCCGCTAAGGGCCTACTCGCGGCCTAAAAGGAGCTTCTCGCCTACTACAGAGGCCCCCCGTCCTGCTTCATGCGAGTGGACCACGTGATCCCGCTCGCCTATCCAGTACCTCTTGTCATGACCCGCATTTTCTCCGAATTAAGAATTATCAGAGTATGAGAAAACACGTGTCATGATGTCACATCGAGCAGGGGATAACTGCCGACGCTCAGGCAAATAACTATCTACTTTAGTTTATGAAAATTCGTAAGTTTAATGATTTGAAAAAAATCAGTTATACTATAAAGGCCGTATCCCTCGGCTCAGTGAATCATCTAGTCCACAGTTTAAAATTTTACTTATACACAGCGGAAAATACTTTATTTATATTTGACATCCTAAAAGAGTGCATAAGTGCCCCCAAAGGACAACTTATACTATGCAAGACCCTACATTCAATTTATATTATATATAAGAAAATAATCTTTTTATGTTGTTTAGAAAGTAGTGTTGAGTTTAATAAAATATGTTGATCATGAGATATATATACATAATAGTGTTTTTAGGTTTAAAAGTAACTAGCATCTAACATAAATCTTCCCAAGAGCAAGTAGACTATCTCCAGAAAGGTAGCAGTAAAAGAAACATTTCTAGTATCATAAGGTAAAACTACCAGTGGGTGCTAACAAACTGACACGAACCCACTGACAAGTATGTATGTCTATAAGGAAACAGAAAAACTACCTCACAATAGCAAGAGAATGATCCCTACAACTCAAGGGATCACCAACAACACCATAACAAATCTAGCCGCCTACCCGGCTACTAATCAGAACCTGAGGCATTCAGAAAAGAAAAGAATACCTCAGCAAGTAAAACAAGAAAATCAGAATTAGAGCGTTAAATCAAAAAGGAACAAGGAGAGTAAGTAAAGTTGACAGTAAAAGCCAACACTGTCCAAAGTAAGCAAAAGTACACCAAGTATCAGGTAACAACAACAAGCCCTGCCCAAATCCTATAGAGGCTACAAGGAAAAAAGACAAGAAAACTTGTCATAATATGCTGCATTCTACAAGGAAGAAACACCTAACAATCCAAATTTGTGAGTTAATGGAAGTAGTAAACAACATGGACCTGAGTTGGTGACCAAAAACAGTCACCCAAACAAAGTAGTTCCAACTAAAAAATAAAATTTCACTATGTCAGCACAAAACCACCACAAACCCAGCCCGTACCTAGGATTAAAAGGGTGGCGGCCACAACAATACCCAGACCGTACCTGGGACTAAAAAGTGGCGGCCACGGCTCGCACACAAAACATCCTGCTCCTTTAGAGTGTCAAATACCACTACCTGCCATAACCCACGATTCAGCCCTCAAAATAAAGGAAGAACTGTAACGCCCCGAAACTCAAAAGAGCGACAAGCGGCATTTTGGGCCAAATTTGGAATCTGGCAGGGGGCACACGGCCTGGGACACGGGCGTATCCCAGGGCGTGTCAAGCTGGAGTCGACGATTTTGTCGAGAGTTCGACGATTTTGGAGTCGACGATCGCCGAGCAGGGAACACGGCCTGAGACACGGGCGTGTCTCAGGGTATGTCGAGCCCGTGTCGACGATCGACAGGGGGAGTCAACGAATTTCGCTCGACGATGTGTCGAGACAAGGCACATGGCCTAAGATATGGGCGTGTCCAAGGCCGTGTCAGGCAGTCGAAGAACTTCGCTCGAAGAAGTGTCGAGACAGTGAACAAGGCTTGTCACCCAGGCGTGTTCGGGTTTGACACGGGCGAGGACACGGGCGTGTCCAAGACCCGTGTGAGTCTCCGGTTGTTTTCGGGGCTGTGTCGATCGGGGCACACGGCCGACCACACGGCTGTGTCAGTTGGAACACGGGCGTGTTAGGTCGAACACGGGCATGTCGGATGCCCGTGTGCTATTCCAGGCGCGTCGATTTTGACGGCGAATGGGGGATACGGCCCTGGACACGGGCGTGTCGCAGGCCGTGTTCGGCCCAGTTTTAGCATTTCAGGCCCGAATCAAGGTCGTTCGTTTCTTTAATTTGGGATCCAACGACTGGGGGTTATTCCTGATGGGATATACCCAGGATTGGACCCTTGAAACCCTCATTTCTTTTAAGTGGTTCTCTTTCTAAGTCAAGAGAGAGAGGAGAGCAAAGGAGGAAGAAGAAGCTTAGAGCCGTCCATTGGAGGAGCTTCGAAGCTCCAAATCACGAGCCGACTTCGGATCTACGGAAGCAAAGAGAGTGCGGTGCTTTTCATCTACTTACTTTTCCATGGTGCTAAGGAAGAACGCTAGGGTAGTGATTCTCTTCTTGAGCATGTGAAGCTCTCCTTCTTTGCATAGGAAGCCCGCTCTCGCGAGTTTGCGGTGAGTTGGAGGCGTTCCTTTGGGTAGATATGTAAAGTCCCTGTTGTTTAGAGTCCGTATTCGAGAACGGACATATGCATGATGTGTGAAGCCTACCCAGATATGTTGGTCTGGATCGGTGATTGAAAGAAAACGGTTGTCAACCTAAATCACCTAGAGGGGGGTGAATAGGTGATTTGTGCCTCTTTTGCGGAATAAAAAAATAGTTAGAGCACAGCACAGAAATATTTACCAATATCACAGACGACACAAGATTTATATTGGTTCCCCAACCTTGGGTACATCCACTTTCCTTCACCGATCTAGCAATCAACTAGACTCGGCTACTCCACTATCTCGGATCAAAAATCGATCCTACCCTCGGAACAAAGTTCCTACAAACTCGATCCAAACAAAAGGATCTACACCTCGGAAGATAACACTTCCTACAAACTCGGAGTGAAAAACTCCTACACTCGGAGAAACTTTCTCCTACAAGATTAATAAAGTGTTGAAAATTATACAATCAGTAAATCCAATCAGATCTGAAGAAACGGCCAGAAAACTTCTTCTTATGGACTTTGCAGCACTATCAGAAATCGGTGAAGAGAGTCTCGGCCCAGATCTGGATCTTCTTGCTTTTACAGAATTAGAGAGAGAAGATGAATGGTGATGTCGATCTTGATCTGAAACTTTCTTCAGAATGAATCCTCTGACCTTAGAAGCAGTGGCCGGAGAAGATGGTGTCGGCGGCGGCTGCCGTTTCGTGAAAACAGTGAGGAGTCGGCTGAAGAACTTTATCAAAATAGAATGACAAGAAAGCTTGGAGAATACTTAGAGTTTTTCATTTTCTGATAATACCTTATATAGAAGAGACTAACGGTCATAATCGGTCATAATGATGTACACGTGGACCAATCATGTCGCGTGATTTTAAAATCCCGTCAGAAAAAGGACTTAGACAAATTTCAGAAAAGGTTCAGCCATATACACGGGTAAGTGAATAGCTACTCGAGTAGTTGAATAACTACTCGAGTACATGAAGGAGAACATACTCAGGTATATAAAGATAGGCTACTCGAGTAGGTGGAAATTAACTACTCGAGTAAGCAGACAGAACTACTCAAGTATGTAGAGTGACTTACTCGAGTACATAAAGGATCTACTCGAGTATATTATATAAACTACTCGAGTACATGAAGTACTACTCGAGTGGGATACTTAGAATGAATTCAGAAGATGTCAGTAAGAGCTACTCGAGTAGTTGAACTAAACTACTCGAGAGGAAGTAATCTACTCGAGTAGGTGAAAGTTCTACTCGAGTAAAAGACTTAGAAAATTCTGGAGTAAGAAAAATTCAAGATACATGAGTGAAACATGATCTACTCGAGTAAGTATAATGAACTACTCGAGTATGATTCTATCTACTCGAGTATGTGAGTATACTTACTCGAGTCCATGAATTAGAAAAATTTTGATGAGTGAACTCTTTAATACTCGGGTATAAAGAGTAATCTACTCGAGTATATAAGTATGCTACTCGAGTATATGACTATGTCTACTCGAGAAGGTGACATAGCTACACAAGAGATACACTAAAGTACTCGAGTACAAGGTTCCTTTACTCGAGTAAATTATACCCAAACTACTCGAGTAATTATAGACCTACTCGAGTAAAAGACTTAGAAAATTTTTGTTGCTGGAAAACTTTTTCTTCTAATGTAGTCAACTTCCAATTCTTTTTCCAAAGTCCATTAGCTTGAATATGAAGTGTATCCCAATAGAGAGACCACACCTGAGTCAACACCTTGGAATATGCAATGAGGGATTACATTGCACAATTCCTTTGTTTGGTGACCCACTGTATGCTGACATTGGTCTACACTTCCCAGTGAAATTCCTGCAAACATATAACTCAAACCAAGCATTAAATACAACTTAATTCATCTTAGTTCCAGGGTGACTTCATCAAATCTGGGTTAATGTGGATGTAATACCCAACAATCTCCCCCTATTTGTTGAAGTCAGAACCCTTTACACTAAGGTGAATTATGGACATAAAAGAAACTAAGTAGAAAAACATGAGCAGGTAAGCAATAGACCATGAAAAGGATAATTAGATATGAATGAAGAATTGTATATATGTAAGTTTCCAAAAACATCAAGTCTACAACTTGTCATTTCGATCTCTCATCATCTTTTAGGTTTAGGCTTAGGATTGCTGCTTATCCATCTTTTCTTGTTGTCTTCTTAGATAGCTGAATGGCTTAGGGAAATATCTAGGAGGCCTTGGAGGAGCAGCAGGGTTATTTCTCCCCAACTCTCTGTCATGGATCTTCCTTTTTAGCATTGATTTCTCATATAACTCGCATTCCTGGGAACTGTAGTGAATGCTCCTGTTCTCGTTGTGATCCATAACTAGCCTGAGTGTGTCCAAAATTAGAGATTTTGAGGTTGGAGACCAAGCTTCAGCATGTTCAGGGGCTTTGGAAGGAGCAGTCCTGCTAGTAGAGGGACCTTCACCATACTTCATTTTCTTCTTGTGGAATCTGATCTCTGGAGGAGCTTGAAGGAATATATCAGTAGGATCTTCTTCTTCCCAGCCTGGAACATAAGTATCTGGAGGAGAAACTGAGGCTCCAGGCTTGGGAGAGAAGGTAGGCTGCAGAGGAACAGCTAGGGCAGTGACATATATAGCTAGAGGGTTGAGATGATGGGGAATGATATTTTGGTCAACTGCAAGATCTGGCAAGATCTGATTGTGCATCCAGACAACAGTGTCATATGTGTGAAATTTGACACTCTGTATTTGGGCTAGCACATCAGCATGAATGGTCTTCACATAAGCTTGCCATTCATCTGTCTTCTGAGCAGTAAAGTTTTCTACCTGTTCTCTGAGTTCTTTTATCAAACCCTCCCCCTTTCTGATTTCAACAGATAGCTGGGCTATAACATCATCTTTGAAGATACCCACTTCTTCACAGATCTTCATCTTGTTGGCTTCATTCCTCTTGTCTAGTACCATCTGATTGTTGGCCAGGGTGACACCTTGTTCCATAACATTGCCCACACTAGTGATAGTATGGTCAAGGGCTTTGCCACCAAGTTGAAATAAGTACCTGAGCTTGTCAGTGTTATGCTGAATTTCAGCAAAGCCTCTACTCATCTCAATCTGAAGAGCAGTTACCTTGTTAGTGACCACCTTTAGAGAGGTGTCAAAATGATGTCTTTGTTCTTGAAGAAGAATTGTGATGTATTGCAGCAAATCTGAGGAGGAGGAGACTGTAGCAGCAGCAGTAGAGGGGCAGCAGTAGGGAGAGAAGGAGGTACCCAAGGAGCTAGTTCTTCAAGTATCACAGAGCTGTGAGTTCTGGTGGTAGGAGAGAGAGAAACCCCTTCTTTTGTATCCTGAGGAAGATGGAAGTCTAGATTTCTGAGATGGGCCTCAGCTGGCTCAGGAGAAGGCTCATCAGAAATGAGAATGGTGTCTGGCTTGTCTACTGGAGGATTTGGAGATGATGTTGGATCCCTGGCTAGAGAATGGGTAGGAGACTGTACTGGAGAGAAGTCCTTGTGACATTCAGTGGTTGGAGCTGGAGGAGATAGAGGAGGAGGAGGGAGCACTTCTTCAGAGAGCTCTGCAATCATAGCATTTATGGCAGCAGCTGTGGACAGAAGAGTGTCTTGAGGTACTTGATCTGAAGGAGTGGCTGGACTCTGTGGAGTATCAGGTAGGGATGGAATATCTGGCTGAGGAGAGGGCTGCCTGACTGGGCTAGAAGGAGCAGGCTCCCCCTCACTTGGTGCACCAGAGGAGCTGGCCACAAGATGAGGAGAGGGAGATGGAGTCCTATCGTCTACAGCTGGAACTTCTGGAATTTCTGAAACCTTGGCAGCTTGGGCAGAATTCTTGAGCTTGAGATCCCATCTCTGAATGGAAGAGATGGAGACCTTCTTTATGTGGTGAAGTGGGGTCCCTTTGGAGAAGTTGAAGACTTCAGGATCTGTTTCATGGAGGAGCAGAGAGATAATTCTTGCGTAGTTGGGGGATTTCATGCTGTCCTTGAATTTTTCCAAACTCAGCATACCAAATTCGTATTTCTTGCGGCAGATAATGGCTTGCATTATATCGAAGAAATATGAGGGAATGTCTCGGATGGAGTGAGTCTTGCACAGTAAAATTTTTCCAATAACATCAACCAAGAATTTGCCTTCTGCATTCATATCCGACCTTTTGAAGTATTGTGCATTAGTGGAAAAACCACAGAAAAGGGCTGTCCTGTCGGAATCTTCAGCAACTAGGTGATCTTCTTCATCGACAAGCTGCAAACGGAGAAGCTGAGAGACAAAGGTCTTGGTGAACTTAAGTTTCAAACCCTTTACTTTGGATTTTAGGACTTTCCCATTCCTTCTGACCTTGAGATTGGAGAAGAATTCAGCATCTTCGGGGAATAGAACGCGACACGGTTCCTGGAGAATGAAGAAGAGGCCAGCAGTGTTGAGAAGGATGAGGAGATTTTGGAAATCATCGAAGAGCTCTGCAATACCTGCGGTGACTAATTCTGAGCTGACGCCGATCTTGGAAGAAGTCGCCATGGATGTGATTGACTGGAAGAAGTGTGAGAGGTGACTCTGCAACAGCGACGGAGGAGAGTAGGCGAGTCGGCAGGGTAGGCGAAGAGGCAGAGGGTACTCGAGAGAAAGAAATGATGTCGTGTAGGTTTGAGTTTTCGGAATTTCATATATATAACTCTTAAATTACAGCTAATTAATTTAAAGGAAGAGGCGGCATTTAGCCTTGGGTGGCGAATAGAACAAATTTCAAAATCTGGGAAATAGTACACGAGAAAGAGATAGACTACTCGAGTAGGTAAGTGAGTTACTCGAGTAGGTCGACAGGAGTTACTCGAGTAGGTCTGCAGAGAGTACTCGAGTAGGTGGATAAAAATACTCGAGTAGATAGGTGACTTACTCGAGTAGGTAAATGACTTACTCGAGTAGGTCAGTAGATACTCAAGTAGGCACATTCTTATACTCGAGTAAGTAGAGAAGAGTACTCGAGTATGTCTGTTGTTACTCGAGTAGATCTGTCATGACTCGAGTAGGTTAAGTCACATACTCGAGTATGTCTCATGCTTCTTGAGTTGAATTTTTAAAAAGTTGAGAAAAAGTAGATTTTGACTAACCCCTTGCAATTACTTGCTTCTTAGTCATCCAGCCTTCTTTAGTCCTCTTTGTTGAGCATCCCAAGCTCTGTCTTGAAGAACGAGAACTTGGTCTCGTCCAGCGGCTTTGTGAAGATATCTGCAACTTGCTTATCTGTAGGCACATATTGGAGATCTATGTCTCCATGCTCCACATGTTCCCGGATGAAGTGATACCTTAGCTCGATATGCTTTGTCCGGCTATGGGAGACTGGATTGTTGGCTCTTGCAATTGCGCTGGACGAGTCACAGTATAAGGGAATATCCTTGAACTGTAGGTTGTAGTCCTCGAACTGATTCTTTATCCATAGCAACTGTGCGCAACAGCTGCCTGCAGAGATATACTCTGACTCGGCCGTTGAGATTGCGACACAGTTCTGCTTCTTGCTACTCCAGGAGATTAGCCTTCTTCCGAAGAATTGGCAAGTCCCTGAGGTGTTTTTCCGGTCGTCTTTGCTACCTGCAAAATCTGCATCTGAAAATCCAATTAGTTCGCTGTCATTACTTCTTGGGTACCATAAGCTAAGATTTGGTGTGCCTTTAAGGTATCTCAGGATCCGCTTTGCAGCAGCGTAATGAGATTTCTTAGAGTTCACCTGAAATCTAGCACAAACACATGTTGAAAACATTATGTCAGGCCTACTGGCAGTAAGGTAGAGCAAGGATCCAATTATGCTTCTGTACTTGGTTTCATCAAAAGGTTTCCCTTTTTCATCCTTGTTCAGAGACATAGTTGAGCCCATTGTAGTCCTCATAGAGGTTGCGTTCTCCATTCCGAATTTCTTAATTAGCTCTTTGGTGAATTTGGGCTGTGAGATGAAAATTCCTTCTTCATATTGTTTCACCTGAAGCCCTAAGAAATACTTCAGCTCGCCCATACTGCTCATTTCAAACATCCCTTGCATAAGTTTTGAGAACTTTTTGCAGAGGTTGTTATCTGTAGAGCCAAAAATAATGTCGTCGACATAGATTTGCACTAGCAAAATCTTGCCTTTTATTTCCCTAAGAAATAATGTCTTGTCTATCTTTCCCCTAGTGAACTTGTTCTCAAGTAGAAAGGTAGACAACGTTTCATACCAAGCTCTAGGAGCTTGTTTCAGACCATATTCGCCCTTGTGCAGAAAATAGACATGATCAGGAAAGTTAGGATCAACGAAACCTGGAGTTTGTTCCATATACACTTCCTCCTTTATGTTACCATTCAGGAAGGCCGACTTCACGTCCATCTGATAGACGGTGAAGCCTTTGAAAGCAGCATATGCTAGGAACAACCTTATTTCCTCCAGCCTTGCCACTGGAGCGTATGTCTGGTCGAAGTCGATTCCTTCTTATTGATGATAGACTTTAGCGACGAGTCTGGCCTTATTCTTTATGATAGTTCCGTCTTCGTCCATCTTGTTCCTGTAAACCCATTTTGTTCCAATGATGTTCTTTCCTTTGGGTCTTGGAACCAGCATCCACACATTGCAGCGCTTGAACTGATTTAGCTCTTCTTCCATTGCCATTATCCATGATGCGTCTGAGTTTGCTTCCTCAAATTTCTTTGGTTCAACCTGTGAGAGAAAACTCAAATGAAGATTATCATTAGTTGTACCTCTCCGAGTTCTGACACCATCCCGGGGATCTCCTATGATCTGGTCCATGGGGTGATCCTTCAGATGTCTGAGCTCTAGAGTTCTTGCATCTGGATTATCTTCAAGCACCAGAGTGATTTCTCCATCCTGGATTACTTCTCCATTTTGATCATCAGCCTCTCCAATATGAGTTGGAGTGGTGATTTTAATGAACTTCTTGCCTTTGTCTTCGGACGGATCATCCAAGCTAGTTTCTTTCAGCTTTTCATCTGCATCTTCAGTGAGCACACTAGACGTATTGTTTTGCAGCAAGCTCGTCTCATCAAATACAACATGTATCAATTCTTCCACCACCAGGGTTATTCTATTAAATATCCTATATGCCTTACTATGGCTACTATATCCTACAAAAATACCTTCAAAGCTCTTTTCGCTGAACTTGGTGGTATGATACTTACCATTGTTAAGTACGAAGCATTTACAGCCAAAGATTCTAAAGAGACTGTTGGTTTCCTGCCTTTCAGAAGTTCGTAAGGTGTCTTATTATGGTCTTTGTTTATGAGTGCTCGATTTTGCACGTGGCATGCAGTGTTGATGGCCTCAGCTCAGAAGTACTCTGGTAGTGAAGCATCACTCAACATGGTCCTGCAGGCCTCTATGAGTGTTCTGTTCCTTCTCTCAGCCACTCCATTTTGTTGTGGAGTACGATGAGAGGAAAACTCATGAAAGATACCTAAGCTTTCACAGAATTCTGTCATGGCCCCAGATTTGAACTCTGTTCCATTGTCACTTCTGATTTTGACTATGGTGCAGTTGTATTCATTCTGGACTTGCCTGACAAAATTAGTAAAGATATCAAAGGTATCTGACTTGTGTTTTAGAAAGAACACCCACGCAAAGCTCGAGTAGTCATCAACAATTACCAATGTATAGTCCTTACCTCCCAAACTTCTAATCTGCAGTGGACTAAACAAGTCCATGTGCAATAGATGGAGACATCTGTTAGAGTCTTTGCCAATGATGCTTTTAAAGGTAGCCCTTGTTTGCTTGCCTTTTACGCATGCATGACAAGGTCTGTCTTTGACGCATTTGACATTTGGGGTATCACGTACTAAGTTCATTGAAAAATAGTTTATTAATTGTTTTGAAATTAATACGTGCTAGTCTCTTGTGCCATTGGTCACCAAGAGACACACTATCTTTTGCTAAAATACACACTGGTGTAGAGGAATCTATACAGATGAAATTTAAACAGAAAATATTCCTGCTTCGAGTGTCAGATAGAATCGTTTCCATATTGTCAACGGATTTTATCAAGCACTTATCAGCATGGAACTCAACTATGTATCCTTTATCGCAGAGTTGGCTTATGCTAATGAGATTGTGTTCCAATCCTTCGACATAGGCCACATCCGAGAAGGATACATTGTCATTAGTAATCATACCATAGCCTCTCGTAATTCCACGGTCTGAACCTCCAAAGATGACCTTTGGTCCTTTCACGACTGGAGTAAAGTTTTGAATGAGGCTTTTCGTCCTGGTCATATGCCGAGAGCATCCGCTGTCTAAGTACCAGATAGGTATTTTGTTGGTCTTTGGACATCCCTGCAATCACAATCAATTTGCCTTAGGAACCCAAACACGTTTGGGTCCTTGGTCTCGGGTTAGAGTGCTCCCCCAACGAGTGTTAGCATTATGAGCGGTCTTTCTCATATTGCTGATATGAGGTGTTGCAGCGTTTCTGGAATTGAACTAGCAATCTATGGCAAAGTTGCCAACCTTGCCACAGCACCAACAGTCAATTCTATTGTACCTTTGCCTCGAGATCTCCTGCTTGACCTTTTGGAACTTTGGTCTAGCAGTGGTAGCATTCTAGGAGGAAGATACCTAATGATGATGGCAATCACATGTCTTCTTCTCCTTTATGGGCTTCTCTACAACAGGCTTTGTTTTTGGTGCTTTCTTGAAGTTATGCCCATGATTGAAAGGGCCATAGCTCTGAAGAACACCTTCTTCATAAGGTTCCTTAAAGACACTTTCGCCAAAGTTTCGAGGTCGAGCCCATCCTTGATAGCGGGACTTTGGCTCTACATAAGTAGGCCTAGCAAAGTGCCCATATGATGAGTCAAAATCAAACTCATTTGATGGAAAGATGACCTTTTTGAATGTTGTTTGATTTTGAGGGGCTTTTCCCTTTTCTTCGGCTGAGGCCTCTTTGGCGGCCTTATTTTTCCGTTGATTCTTGTTTCGGCTAGAGGATTTACTAGGAGCTTCTTCATGGCCTAGTCCAGCTCCCTTGGCCTTTGCTGAGAATTCAGCAACGAATGGAAGAACTGTTTTGGGCTTCGAGAAACTCTCAACAAGTTTCCTTTCAGGCGCAAGTTCGGCTTCTAATCCTTTGATGATCTTCTCCTTCAGGTCAAGTTGCTCAAGAGCCCTGTTATATTCTTCAATAGTGTTATTGAAGTTTTCCTCGAGGGAGTCAGTCTTTGCGACCTTCTCTCTCAATTTGCTCTCTTCGGCTTTTAGAGATTTGATCTCTTTAGCCTAAGTCTTAACGACTCGACGACATTTGTCATAAGCCATGATTAACTCCTTGTACTGGGCCATCAATTCTGACTCATCGTCAGAGGAGCTACCCTCGCAATCATGTTCAGAGACTTTAGACTCTGAAAGAGAGGTATGAGAGTTTACCTTCCCAGTGAACTGGGGCTCTTGTTCATCATCTGTTTGAGCCATTAGCCCAAAGTAAGCTTCTTCTTCTTCGCTTGACTCAGATGAGTCGGAGTCACTAAGAGTCTTGCTCCTTTTAGCAATGAGGCTCTTCTCTTTCCTTTTCTTATTGTGTGAGGATTTCTTGTCTTCTCTTCTGCCACCCTCCTTCTTCTTGTGAGGGCAGTCAGCAATGACGTGACCTGGCTTATTACAGCAGTAGCAAATGATGTCAGTTGAAACGTATTTGTTCTGTTTAGTATTATACCTTTCGTGGCTACTTGAGCCTTTTCTTTGTCGATCGTCATCGCGCCGCGATCTTCTGTATGAGGCATCCTTGCCCTTCCATTGTTTCTTTTTATTAAGAAACTTCTTGAATTGCCTTGAGAGCAAGGAGAACTCTCCTTCAGATAGTTCAGACCCTGAGGTGCTAGGTTCTGATGTTTCTTCTTCTTCTTCAACTTCTGGAGCTGGAGCAGGGGATGCAGTCTTGGTCTTTCTGGAGGTATCTAACTTTAGAGCGATAGATTTCTCCTTTAGTGCAGACCTGCCCTTCTCTTCTTCAGCTTTTCTTGTATTGATTTGGAGTTCATAAGACATAAGTTTTCCAAAGAGATTTTGCGGGTCCGTTTCAGCTAGCTTCCTGAACTTCCTGATGGCGCATACCTTGTTATCCCATTCCTTGGTTAGGGATCTCAAGAATTTGTCGTTCAGTTCTTCGTTGGTGAAGACACGGTCGTACACCCTTAGGCCATTTATAATTTTGAAGAAGTTCTCAAAGGTGTCGGCAATTGTTTCCTTATTCCCTTGTCGGAATGCTTCATATTTTTGATTGAGAAGGGATCTTCGATCAAACCTTATTCAGTTCCTTCCATCAAAGTGACTAAGGAATGCCACATCTCCTTAGTTGATTGACAGTGAATCAAATTCTGCAGCATGGAGTCATCGACTACACTTGCTATAATGTTCTTCGCTTTCTTGTCGAGAGAGATAAGTGCAATCTCGTCTTTGTCGAGATCCATTAGCTTTTTGGGAACTTTCTTGGTAGGGTCTATAGTGGACACAGTCATGGGAACGTAAGGACCTTCTTCAACGACATGAAGATCCTTGGATCCACAGCTTCCATGAAAAATTTTATCCTTTCTTTCCACATGGGAAAGTTATTTTTGCTGCACAGTGGAAGCTTGGCGAAATCTTTGCCCTTGTCCATTTTATGGTAGAATCTTTCAGACAATAGATTTGGATCTGATCAAGGTGTTAACCTTTTGACGATCAACCTCCCTCTGATACCAATTGAAAGAAAACGGTTGTCAACCTAAATCACCTAGAGGGGCGGTGAATAGGTGACTTGTGCGTCTTTTGCGGAATAAAAAAATAGTTAGATTACAACACAGAACTATCTACCAATATCACAGACGACACAAGAATTATAGTGGTTCCCCAACCTTGGGTACATCCACTTTCCCTCACCGATCTAGCAATCAACTAGACTCGGCTACTCCACTATCTCGGATCAAAAATCGATCCTACCCTCGGAAAAAAGTTCTTACAAACTCGATCCAAACAAAAGGATCTACACCTCGAAAGATAACACTTCCTACAAACTCGGAGTGAAAAACTCCTACACTCGGATAAACTTTCTCCTACAAGATTAATAAAGTGTTGAAAATTATACAAACAGTAAATCCAATCAGATCTGAAGAAACGGCCAGAAAACTTCTTCCTATGGACTTTGCAGCACTATCAGAAATCGGTGAAGAGAGTCTCGGCCCAGATCTGGATCTTCTTGATTTTACAGAATCAGAGAGAGAAGATGAATGGTGATGTCGATCTCGATCTGTAACTTTCTTCAGAATGAATCCTCTGACCTTAGAAGAAGTGGCCGGAGAAGATGGTGGCGGCGGCGGCTTCCGTTTCGTGAAAACTGTAACGTCCCGAATCGCTCTAGGCCCCTAGTGTGTGTGTTTTTGAGTCAGGATGGTTGACTCCAGTCATGAGAAGTGCAGGGAATTGGACTGCACTTGTGGAGAAGTGGAGAAATCAGTGCAGAGAGGTACGGGTAGTGACACGGGTAGTGACACGGGCGTGTCCCTACCCGTCTGCATCGAGTTGAGCTCGACAGACCGTGTCGAGACTGACGAGCTGTGTCGACACCAAGTGACACGGGTAGTGACACGGGCGTGTCCCTACCCGTGTGCATCGAGTTGAGCTCGACGAGGCATTTCGAGATCGTCGAACTGTGTCGACACCAAGTGACACGGGTAGTGACACGGGCGTGTCCCTACCCGTGTGCGTTGAGTTGAGCTCGACGAGACGTGTCGATATGCAACCCGAGAAGGACACGGCCAAGGACACGGCCAGGCACACGGCTGTGTCATGTGGACATGGGTCGGGACACGCTTATGTCCCTACCCGTGTCAAATACTGAACCGACATGGAAACTGTCGTTGTCGCTTCGCCAGGCAGGACACGGGTAAGGACACGGCCGTGTCCCTACCCGTGTCACATTTTATATATAAGGCGGAGAGAAAACCCTAGCCATTTTCATTCTCATTTCATCCCCTATTTTCTGTGAGAACTACTAGTGAGAGGGAAACTACTGGAGCAAGATCTACGGGAGGAGATCCGCCATCGCCGTGAAAGAGAAGATGCCGCCAAGGAGAACTACGAGATCCATGGCCGGAAATGGTGTTACCGCTGGAGCCAATGTGAGTTTCCTACCCTCTCCCTTGGTGCTAGGTCTATAGATATTATCCTAGGCGAGACATCGACTCAAGAGAGTCTTGATGGAGAGGAGAAGTTTTCTAGGAAAGGCCATGCTAGGACTTGTGTTCTAGATTTTAGATCTCTTCAACCACTCTCTTCTTCTATGTGATGATAGAGGATGGTTTCGTGAAGAATAATGGACTCTTGAGGTTGAATAAGGGTGGAGGAAATTCTGGAATGATTTTGGAAGATCGCCTTGAGGAGGAAGATGAACCGATGTCGTTCATTCCGCCTTAAGATGCGTGTAGAATCTGTATTCTGCGCGCAACGAACTTCGTGACCATTTTTAAGTGTGTTATGGTCAGATCTGTGCTTTCAACTAAACACGAAAGTTGAATCCCTTAAAATTGCCTTTCCAACGAATGGTTGCACGACGTCTAGAGAAGTCTGTAGCCATGGGAAAGTCTAAACGAAAATGGTGTTCAATAGATCATGCATGCAGAAACTGTGTTCTGTACGCAGCGGACTTCAAGTCCGATTTCAAATAGGATAATTTCAAATCTGGGTTGAGCTCTGAATATGAAAGATGTACTCCATGGAAATACCTTTCCATCGAGGGGTTACACGACTTCACCGGATTCCTGTAGCCTCAGGAATCTCCGGTCGAATTTGCTATCCAGATTCAACCTGCGCCTAAATTCTGGGCTTAATGAAAGATGGATTTTGATTCGGTGGAATTAATAATGCATGATACTTGACTTGGATGGACCCTTATGATTAATCTGTTGTTGCATGGTTGAAGTAGCTTATTAATCAGATTTCATATTATCAAATTGTGAAACAATCTTATTTAAACGAATCGAATTGGTAGGAATTGAAAGATTGATATTGTGCACTTCATGTTTAAATTATGACATTATCAAGTGGAAAGTATGATAGACCTTATATGTGCATCATGTTTATATTACATTATCATCATTTGGGAAGTCATATAGATGAATAGATCATGGCCATGGATATGTTTGATTAATGAAATGAGTCTAGTGGACCAATACTTAGAGCGTCGTCTACCTACGGGTAGTATTGTGAAGGGATGTAAGTGCGGGGTTGACCGCCACTTGTTTTGGTTGTGTTGAGATAAGGTGTGGATGGATGGTTGGGCTGTGTCCTCGTATTTACTTTCGAGGCCACATCCATGTTATGTTGATGTGATATTTGCATGTGGTGTGAGTCGACACGCGGTGTCGTAATCCCGGGTTAAGGATAGTGTGGCAGGTCTACGGGCTCGCCAGTCGTCACACCGACGGGAGTTGGCAGTTAGACTTGGTCGGTTTGGGATTTGTCCTAGGTGTTCACGTCCCGAGGCCCCTCCGGCCATGTGAACAGTTGGGCTGTGTACTCGTGCTTTCTTCCGAGGCCCCTTCTGGGTCACGCAAGGCCAGTTCGGGCTGTGTTCTTGGTGCACATCTACCCAAGACCCCACTGGGACATAGTACGCATGGGCTCCGCTGTTGTGTTATTAGTGTTGAGGCGTACGGAGGCCTAGGTGAAGTAGTGTGATACCCGCCTAGTAGTAGAAGTGCATGTTCTACTGTCACCGCCTGGCCACGACAGCTGATGCCTGAGAGGTTAGCTACCTGCTCGAAAAGTGGGAACTACAGTCTGTGTCGACATAGCAATTGCATGGGTGTGCATGGGTGAGTCATTGCATAGCATTCATAGCATTTCATAACATTGCACAACAAGATCCTCATCGTATAAGTTTGTATGGGACTCTTATATGATGAGTTACTTTATGCAAATCGATCCTTAACATATAAGCTTGTATGGGCATCCTTATAAGTTAAGTTACTCTCCTGCTGTAGATTTTCTTACACTTGTTACTATACTTTGATGGCTCTTGTAGAATTGTTAGTTTATATATTGATAGCTTGTAGAACTGCTAGTATACATTGATACTTATGTACCTTGTCACCTGTTTGTACTTTTATACTCATTAAACATATAATGTACTTTTGTTCTCTTTCTCCGCCCGGTGCCGAGGAGTCACCGGGGGAGCGGATGTGAAACCACTTAGTCGTTTCGACTAACGGTTGCTACGTCTTCCTTTTTAGGAGGTCACGCCGCAGGTAGAGCAGCCGCAGATTACACAGCAGGACAGCCAGGCCAGGGCGACAGGGCCTGAAGTGACGGTGCCATCGATACCATCGGTTACCGATGTTAGTTTCGATTTCTCTGATGTAGCCCGTTTGGGCAATGATTAGCTGCACTCTAATATATTGTAGAAGCATGTTTTAGCTTCTCCTTATTGATGTATTTGGACATTATAACTTATTGTGGATTTGACTTCTGCTTGTTTATTTATTTGGTTGGGTTGGCATGATATATTGATATTGTTGTAGCCGGCGGAATAGGCGTCTTGTGGTACAGGTTAGCTCGTGTGCTAATGCTACCGCAAGGCGGCTGTTTCGGGCATAAGACTCCCCCTTCGTGCCGTGTTTTGGGATCCGGGAGGGGGGGTCTTACAAATGGTATCAGTTTGCCACGATCCTCAACTAAGGAAGTCATTCAACAATGGTGCCACCCCCATTTGGTTAGTCAGTTTGGGGACAAAATGACTTAGCGGAAGCAGTGGTGTGCCCATATGTAATTCACGTTAAGTTTGTCCAACTTTGACCTTGATTTTAACCAACCTGACCACAAATTTGTCTTGTACGTGTAGGTTCCACTGCATGTTGAGCCGATGGGGGGTACTCCTACCCCTCCCATACCCACTCAGTTCCAACAGTCTGAGTTGGGGCAGACGCTCACCGCCATTCTTGATGCTTTTAAGGCACAGCAGGCTCCGGTGCAACAATAGGCCCCGAGCTCCAACTGGCTGAGTAGCTTCCGGGTTCTCTACCCTCCCGTCTACCTTGGGACCGAGTCATCCATACGTACAGAGGAATGGCTAGACACGGTACAAGAGTTGTTGGCTGGTATCCGTTGCCCGGCCAACATGGCAGTGACATTGGCAGTGTCCGTCTTGGACTTACATGCGAAGAGGTGGTGGAAGTCCCTCATGGGATCTACCTTCCAAGGCCGGATCTACACAGAGAAAAGTTGGAGTGAATTCTCAGGTGTTTTCTTGGAGAACTTTATCCCTACGTCGGCCCGAGATGAGCTTGAGCAGAGGTTTCTTCTATTAAAGCAAGGATCAAAGTCGATTACGGAATACCAGCGGGAATTCCAGCATCTCGCAAGGTTTGCGGATTCTTACGAGTTGGATGACAGAGGCTATGCCAAGCGCTTCTACAAAGGGCTGCGAGATCCCCTAAGGCAGTCCCTTTTGTTTATAGCGGATGGTAGCTTGGCGGAGATCATTGATATGGCAAAAAGATTGGAGGCGGACCACCTGGGATGTAGTAAGAGGCCTGTGAAGGACGTGATGGAAACCGACCCATGGAATAGAAGGAGGCGAGACTTCAGAGGAGGAAGAGGACACCAAAGAGGTGGAGGGCGTGTCCACCGAAACTATAGGGTGGAGCATCCAGTTCCGCAGTAGCCTGCGTTGCCTCCACCCCCACGGCCTCAACAATTTCAACAACCTGAAGGGCGTCGTGGTCTGGTGTGCTTCGAATGCAACCAGTCGGGCCACATTCGGCATTTCTGCCCGCAGTTATTTGGGAACGTCCCTCCTGCTCTCCCTCCCGCTCTCCCTCCAGCAGCTCCTCGAGGGCGGGGATATATGCGTGGTCGAGGACGAGGACCGCCAAGAGGTAATCCCAGCCCTGCTAGGGATCAAGTGTATGCGCTTGACATGGCGCAGGAACGGAACCCCCAAGATGTGATTGCTGGTATGATTTAATTAATTCACATATTTGCATGGTCTAACAAGAATTGATTAGAACTTATTAGACACTAGCAATAAGTTTTGGTTGTTAGCACTTAGGCACCGTGATTATTGGCGGGAAGACGGCCTATGCGATGTTCGATACCGGTGCCTCACACTCCTTCGTGTCTGAGGATTTCATAAAAGACGTGGAGGATGTATAGTACTTCACTGGCATAGCCCGACGTGTACGCCTTCCGGACGGCTCGGAGATGATCGCGACCTCCAAGTGCGAGTTGGAGTTATTTATTGATGGGAAGGCCTTTGATACACCGGCCACGGTTCTGAGAATGCCGGAGTTCGACATCATTTTGGGCATGGCATTGCTGGACTGGCACTTCGCGAGGATCGACTGCGCGGAGAAGTAGATCTATTTGAGACATGGAGACTCTGACGTCATCTTCCAAGGTATTAGCTTCGCGCCGCGTATGATATTATCTTCTGTTCAGGCTGTAAAGGCTCATATGAAGGGGGATGAGGTCTTCATGATCTGGTTCGAGTTGAAGGAAGCAGCGTTGGAATTAAAGGATGTATGGGTAGTGCGGGATTTTCCCGAGGTATTTCCTGAGAAGCTGCCAGGATTGCCCCCGCATAGAGAGGTTGATTTCCAGATTAATCTAGTACCAGGTGCCAAGCCTGTATCCAAGGCTCCGTATAGAATGGCCCCGAAAGAACTTGCAGAATTTAGAGTTCAACTACAGGAACTAGTGGATTCAGGGTTCGTTCGCCCCAGTTCATCACCATGGGGAGCCCCTGTGCTGTTCGTGAAGAAGAAGGATGGAACCCTGCGATTGTGCATAGATTATCGGGAACTCAATCGGTTGACGGTGCGGAACACTTATCCGCTACCTCGGATCGACGAGTTGTTCGATCAATTAGTGGGAGCACATTGGTTCTCTAAACTGGACTTGCGCTCTGGATACTATCAGTTGAGGTTACAAGAGGGGGACATTCAGAAAACAGCCTTCAGTTCGAGATATGGTTTGTATGAGTTCACAGTAATGCCGTTTGGGCTCACAAATGCCCCTTCGGCCTTCATGAGCCTGATGAACAAAGTGTTTGAACCATACTTGGACATCTTCATTATTGTTTTCATCGACGAAATCTTGGTCTACTCAAAGACGGAGGAGGAGCATGTCGAGCACCTGACCTTGGTTTTGAAGAAACTGAAGGAGCACGCCTTGTATGCCAAGTTTAGCAACTGTGAATTCTGGCTTAAGGAGGTTGCCTTCTTGGGGCATGTGATCAGTGGAGCAGGATTAGCAGTGGATCCAGCAAAGGTGCGGGCCATGAAGGTGTGGTCGCCCTAGAAGTCGGCGGGCGAAGTACGAAGTTTTCTTGGACTTGCTGGCTACTACCGCAAGTTCGTGAATGGATTTTCCAAGATTGCCCTTCCTCTTACCTCCTTGACAAAGAAGGGTGTGCCATTTGAGTGGACACCTCAATATGAAGCAGCATTTCAAGAGTTGAAAGATAGGCTTACCTCCGCCCCCATCCTTGCACTTCCGCCGTGGAAGGAAGGATTCCAAGTTTACACGGACGCATCATATCAAGGGATGGGAGCGGTGCTGATGCAGCACGGACACATGATCGCTTATGCTTCAAGGCAGTTAAAGAAACATGAAATCAATTACCCAGTTCATGATTTGGAGTTGGGAGCAGTGGTGTTCGCTTTGAAGGTCTAGAGGCATTACCTATATGGCGTATACTGCGAGATCTTTTCCGATCACAAGAACTTGAAGTATGTCCACACTCAGAAGGAGTTGAACCTGAGACAACGACGGTGGTTGGAATTTCTATGCGACTATGAGTTCATCATGAACTACCACTCCAGGAAATCGAACTCGGTAGCCGATTCCTTGAGTAGAAAAGCGCCAGGCTCTAGCCCAGAGTCTCGGTTGATGAGTATGGAGTTGGCTCTGATGATCGAGGAGATGGAAATTACTCTAGTATTCATGGCTCCTTCGGCAGAGTATGCAGAGTATTTGGGCAACACGAGCATAGTTTGTGATATCCGAGACCGGATTCGAGTGGAGCAAGGAATGGATGCGGCCTTGGCCCCGGCAATCAAGGCAATTGAAGATGGGACCACCGATGAGTACACACTAAAAGACGGCCTCGTTTATTTTCATGGCCGACTCTATATTCCCAAGGGCGGCAAAATTCGGGAAGATATATTAAGAGAGGCACATTCCTCTCAATATTGAGTGCACCCGGGTATTGCTAAGATGTACGCCGGATTGCGGAAGACCATGTGTTGGTCGGGAATGAAGAAGGATGTTCGCTACTATGTTACACATTGCGAAGCTTGCCAAAGAGTGAAGGCTGAATGCAGGAGTCCCGGTGGTTTGTTGCAGTCATTGCCCATCCCCGAATGGAAGTTCGAGGATATCTCCATGGACTTTGTCCATGGGCTACCTCGCTCACGCTCCGGGAATGATTCGGTGTGGGTTATTGTGGATTGACTAACAAAGGTGGCCCGGTTCATTCCAATGAAGAAGGAAGCACACGTGGACATTTTGGTACGCCTTTTTGTGGAGCAATTTGTACGGTATCATGGTGTGCCCAAGAAAATTGTTTCGGATCGGGATGGTCGGTTTACATCCAATGAGTGGAAGGCGGTACATGCGTATTTGGGATCGCGCCTAACCTTTAGTACCGCATTTCATCCTCAGACGGACGGGCAATCAGAGCGGACCATCAGAACACTGGAGGATTTATTGAGGTTATGTGTGCTGGACAGAGGAGAGCCGTGGGAAAGACTCTTGCCCCTGGTGGAATTCTCCTACAACAATAGTCATCAAGCGAGCATTGGTATGGCGCCCCATGAAGACCTTTACGGAAGAAGGTGCAGGACCCCCTTGTCTTGGGTGCAGGATGAAGATCCGAAGGCATTGGGAAATGAATATATAGATGATACTGATGTGGCGGTCAGATTGATACGGGATCACATGTTGGAGGCTCAATGTCGACAGGCAAAATATTACAATAAAAAGCACCGGATGGTGGAGTTCCAAGTGGGCGAAAAAGTGTTCCTCAAGATTCGGCCGATGCATGGAGTGTCGCGGGTGCGTGGAGTGAAAAAGCTCGGGCCAAGGTATGTTGGGCCTTATACTATATTGGAAAGGATTGGCCCGTTGGCCTATCGGTTGGAGTTACCACCAGAACTAGAAAATCTTCACGACGTGTTCCATGTGTCGTCGCTTCTAAAAGCACTATTGCGGCCCGACAAATTTATTCCCACTATTGATGGTGCAGTGGCGTCAGATAGGTCTGTGCGACTAGAGCCGGTGCGGATTGTTGACAGCGAGACAAGAACATTACGCCGCAAAAGTGTTCCCTTAGTGAAGGTGCTATGGTTGAATCATGGGAAGGAGGAGTACACATGGGAGCCAATGGATTTAATGCAGCAACGCTACCCGGAGTTGTTTGCTCATGTTAATCTTATTTAAAAGCATATGTTAAATTTCCTGTTATGCTCTTCTCCCCACAGCCTAAGCCTGATTTCGGGGACGAAATCTTTTATTTTGTTTATAGGATTTGTAACATCCTGAATCGCTCTAGGCCCCTAGTGTGTGTGTTTTTGAGTCAGGATGGTTGACTCGAGTCATGAGAAGTGCAGGGAATTGGACCGCACTTGTGGAGAAGTGGAGAAATCAGTGCAGAGAGACACAGGTAGTGACACGGGTAGTGACACGGGCGTGTCCCTATCCGTGTGCGTCGAGTTGAGCTCGACAGGCCGTGTCGAGACTGACGAGCTGTGTCGACACCAAGTGACACGGGTAGTGACACTGGCGTGTCCCTACCCGTGTGCGTCGAGTTGAGCTCGACGAGGCGTGTCGAGATCGTCGAACTGTGTCGACACCAAGTGACACGGGTAGTGACACGGGCGTGTCCCTACCCGTGTGCGTCGAGTTGAGCCAGACGAGACGTGTCGAGATGCAACCCGAGAAGGACACGGCCAAGGACACGGCCAGGCACACGGCCGTATCATGTGGACACGGGTCGGGACACGGGCGTGTCCCTACCCGTGTCAAATACTGAACCGACATGGAAACTGTCGTTGCCGCTTCGCCAGGAAGGACACGGGTAAGGACACGGTCGTGTCCCTACCCGTGTCACATTTTCTATATAAGGGGGAGAAAAAACCCTAGCCGTTTTCATTCTCATTTCATCCCCTATTTTCTGTGAGAACTACTGGTGAGAGGGAAATTGCTGGAGCAAGTTCTACCGGAGGAGATCCGCCATCGCCGTGAAAGAGAAGATGCCGCCAAGGAGAACTACGAGATCCATGGCCGGAAATGGTGTTAGCGCTGGAGCCAATGTGAGTTTCCTACCCTCTCCTTTGGTGCTAGATCTATAGATATTATCCTAGGTGAGACATCGACTCAAGAGAGTCTTGATGGAGAGGAGAAGTTTTCTAGGAAAGCCCATGCTAGGACTTGTGTTCTAGATTTTAGATCTCTTCAACCGCGCTCTTCTTCTATGTGATGATGGAGGATGGTTTCGAGAAGAATAATGGCCTCTTGAGGTTGAATAAGGGTGGGGGAAATTCTGGAATGATTTTGGAAGATCGCCTTGAGGAGGAAGATGAACCGATGCCGTTCATTCCGCCTTAAGATGCGTGCAGAATCTGTATTCTGCGCGTAGCGAACTTCGTGACCATTTTTAAGTGTGTTATGTTCAGATCTGGGCTTTCAACTAAACACGAAAGTTGAAACCCTTAAAATTTCATTTCCAACGAATGGTTGCACGACATCTGGAGAAGTCTGTAGCCATGGGAAAGTCTAAACGAAAATGGCGTTCAATAGATCATGCATGCAGAAACTGTGTTCTGTACGCAGCGGACTTCAAGTACGATTTCAAATAGGATAGTTTCAAATCTGGGTTGAGCTCTGAATATGAAAGATGTAGTACATGGAAATACCTTTCCATCGAGGGGTTACACGACTTCACCGAATTCCTGTAGTCTCGGGAATCTTCGGTCGAAGTTGCTGTCCAGATTCAACCTGCGCCTAAATTCTGGGCTTAATGAAAGATGGATTTTGATTCGGTGGAATTAATAATGCATGATACTTGCCTTGGATGGACCCTTATGATTAATCAGTTGTTGCATGATTGAAGTAGCTTAAGAATCAGATTTCATATTATCAAATTGTGAAACAATCTTATTTAAACGTATCGAATTGGTAGGAATTTAAAGAATGATATTGTGCACTTCATGTTTAAATTATGACATTATCAAGTGGAAAGTGTGATAGACATTATATGCGCATCATGTTTATATTACATTGTCATCATTTGGGAAGTCATATAAATGAATAGATCATGGCCATGGATATGTTTGATTAATGAAATGAGTCTAGTGGACCAATACTTAGAGCGTCGTCTCCCTACGAGTAGTATTGTGAAGGGATGTAAGTGCGGGGATGACCGCCACTTGTTTTGGTTGTGTTGAGATAAGGTGTGGATGGATGGTTGGGTTGTGTCCTCGTGTTTACTTCCGAGGCCCCATCCATGTTATGTTGATGTGATATTTGCATGTGGTGTGAGTCGACACGCGGTGTCGTAATCCCGGGTTAAGGATAGTGTGGCAGGTCTATGGGCTCGCCAGTCGTCACACCGACGGGAGTTGGCAGTTAGACTTGGTCGGTTTGGGCTTTGTCCTCGGTGTTCACGTCCCGAGGCCCCTCCGGCCATGTGAACGGTTGGGCTGTGTCCTCGTGCTTTCTTCTGAGGCCCCTTCCGGGTCACGCAAGGCCAGTTCGGGCTGTGTTCTTGGTGCACATCTACCCAAGACCCCGCTGGGCCATAGTACGTATGGGCTCCGCTGTTGTGTTATTAGCGTTGAGGTGTAAGGAGGCCTAGGTGAAGTAGTGTGATACCCACCTAGTAGTAGAAGTGCCCGTTCTACTGTCACCTCCTGGCCACGGCGGCTGATGCCTAGGAGGTTAGCTACCTGCTCGAAAAGTGGGAACTACAGTCTGTGTCGACATAGCAATTGAATGGGTGTGCATGGGTGAGCCATTGCATAGCATTCATAGCATTTCATAACATTGTACAACAAGATCCTCATTATATAAGTTTGTATGGGCACTCTTATACGATGAGTTACTTTATGCAAATCGATCCTTAACTTATAAGCTTGTATGGGCATCCTTATAAGTTAAGTTACTTTCCTGCTGTAGATTTTCTTACACTTGTTACTATACTTTGATGGCTCTTGTAGAATTGTTAGTTTATATATTGATAGCTTGTATAACTGCTAGTATACATTGATACTCATGTACCTTGTCACATGTTTGTGCTTTTATACTCATTAAACATATAATGTACTTTTGTTCTATTTCTCCGCCCGGTGCCGAGGAGTCGCCGGGGGAGCGGATGTGAAACCACTTAGTTGTTTCGACTAACGTTTGCTACGTCTTGCTTTTTAGGAAGTCACGCCGCAGGTAGAGCAGCCGCAGATTACACAACAGGACAGCCAGACCAGGGCGACAGGGCCTGAAGTGACGGTGTCATCGATACCGTCGGTTACCGATGTTAGTTTCGATTTCTCTGATGTAGCCCGTTTGGGCAATGATTAGATGCACTCTGATATATTGTAGAAGCATGTTTTAGCTTCTCCTTATTGATGTATTTGGACATTATAACTTAGTGTGGATTTGACTTCTGCTTGTTTATTTATTTGGTTGGGTTGGCATGATATATTGATATTGTTGTAGCCGGCGGAATAGGCGTCTTGTGGTACAGGTTAGCTCGTGTGCTAATGCTACCGCAAGGCCGCTGTTTCGGGCATAAGACTCCCCCTTCGTGCCGTGTTTTGCGATCCGGGAGGGGGGGGGGGGGTTCTTACAAAAACAGTGAGGAGTCGGCTGAAGAACTTTCTCAAAATAGAATGACAAGAAAGCTTGGAGAATACTTAGGGTTTGTCATTTTCTGATAAGACCTTATATAGAAGAGACTAACGGTCATAATCGGTCATAATGATGTACACGTGGGTCAATCATGTCGCGTGATTTTAAAATCCCGTCAGAAAAAGGACTTAGACAAATTTTAGAAAAGGTTCAGCCATATACACGAGTAAGTGAATAGCTACTCGAGTAGTTGAATAACTACTCGAGTACATGAAGGAGAACATACTCGGGTATATAAAGATAGGCTACTCGTGTAGGTAGAAATTAACTACTCGAGTAAGCAGACAGAACTACTCGAGTATGTAGAGTGACTTACTCGAGTACATAAAGGATCTACTCGAGTACTGGAAAAACTACTCGAGTATATTACATAAACTACTCGAGTACATGAAGTACTACGTGAGTGGGATACTTAGATGAATTCTGAAGATGTCAGCAAGAGCTACTCGAGTAGTTGAACTAAACTACTCGAGAGGAAGTAATCTACTGGAGTAGGTGAAAGTTCTACTCGAGTAAAAGACTTAGAAAATTCTGGAGTAAGAAAAATTCAAGATACACGAGTGAAACATGATCTACTCGAGTAGGTATAATGAACTACTAGAGTATGATTCTATCTACTCGAGTATGTGAGTATACTTACTCGAGTCCATGAATTAAAAAATTTTGATGAGTGAACTCTTTAATACTCGGGTATAAAGAGTAATCTACTCGAGTATATAAGTATGCTACTCGAGTATATGACTACGTCTACTCGAGTAGGTGACTTAGCTACATGAGAGATACACTTAAGTACTCGAGTACAAGGTTCCTTTACTCGAGTAAATAATACCCAAACTACTCGAGTAATTATAGACCTACTCGAGTAAAAGACTTAGAAAATTTTTGTTGCTGGAAAACTTTTTCTTCTAATGTAGTCAACTTCCAATTCTTTTTCCAAAGTCCTATAGCTTGAATATGAAGTGTATCTCAATAGAGAGACCACACCTGAGTCAACACCTTGGAATATGCAATGAGGGATTACATTGCACAATTCCTGTGTTTGGTGACCCACTGTGGGCTGACATTGGTCTACACTTCCCAGTGAAATTCCTACAAACATATAACTCAAACCAAGCATCAAATATAACTTAATTCATCTTAGTTCCAGGGTGACTTCATCAAATCTGGGTTAATGTGGATGTAAAACCCAACAGTGATGTTGTATTGCATAAATGCCGGAGAAGACTCTGTGCGATTGTTTGTTTTCGGGTTTTCTACGTAGTAGATTGCAATAGGAACCTTGGGGATTAACCCAAAGGTGCACCCGGAAAACTGGGTAGATGAGTGATCTTGCCAACTTGGTGGCCTGAGAGTCAACTTGAACCTAACTTGGTCATGTAATATTGTGCGTTCGATTCACGGGCTTCGGGGAAACTTAACTCGTGTCGATGATATTAAAATGTTGTGGCAAGTGAGCAACGGGTTGAGTGGAAGCGTTCCTGCTTTATGCCGAGGTGATAGAGGTCGGGTATTTGCCGTCGATGATATTAAAATGTCATGACATAGGTTGTTGATGATATTAAAGTGTCGTAACATCTGCCTCAAAGACCAAATTGCTCACGAGAGATTGTCGTCCTGGGGATGGTGGTGAGTTAATGGGCTTAGACTGTGATCACCGAGAATGTGCCCTGAGTGCATGGGGCATGTGGCCATGCATGCCAATGCCTGTGATGCAATGAATTTCTAAACTACTTGGTTGTGCTAATAAAATGCAGGGAAGGATCATCGCCGCCCCAAATTGGGTGCAGGATCGTTATAATTTGGTCAGCATTGCTGACCGTTGCCCTTTTGTTTGCCACCGTGCGGTGGTTTGTTGCTTGTAGGTGCTGCTGGACCAAGCGGTCAATAGCGGGCTAAAGCCCAAATTGCGAAGTCGGCCCTCGAAGGCCTAATTAGAGTATTTATTGCTTTTATTCATGTATGACCGGCCTACGTGCCGTGGTTTGTAAATCATGTAATATTAAGTAAACAATTTTGTAAGGCCTTAAGGCCAGTACTTGTGTATGTACTACATTCCTATTTGGTTTATTAGTGGACATTCGTGCTCTTTGTGCTGGGTTCTTAATTGCAACTTATATAAACTGCTTCCACTAGAATGCTCTGTGTAGGACGTCCGATTGGTTGTATGATTTCCATTGTGTAACCACTCGGTCTGTCTGTAGTATATGGCATCGGTCCCCGGCCGGACCTACTGCTATATGCTATGCGACGGATAGGGGGTGTTACAATTTGGTATCAGAGTTCTGGTTTTGGTCGGGCTTAAAATGAATTCGTGGATGAATTCTTTTTAAGGGGTGGTGAGCATATGTGTGTGCGTCATCGTTATAACAGTAAAAGAACCCATGAATGTCCACTTAGGAATGAAAATACACGTGTTTGGGGAACCTGCCTGTTCCTATAATTGCTTTTGCAATTTTGTTTGGTCGCTTAATGGTGTTTTGCACCACTATAGGTGACCAGAACTGGTGCTGGGCCGTCGAAACGTTGAGTTTCTGAGGCTAGCAGTGCACCATATGTTGCTCCTGCAACACCTCCATTGGCTGAGACCATACGATTGGTGGCCGAAGAGTTGTTGGCCATGATGAATGCGCAGCCTACAAGGCAAATGCAGCAGCCTGCTCCTGCGGTGGAGTAGGTGGTAGTGGAGCCATTGGTGCCAAGGAGGGCATCCGAGAGACAGCTCAAGCATGTCATGAGCTTTAATCCTCCGGTATTCTCGGGGTTGGGAACCCCATCTCAAGATGAAGACTGGCTCTCTAGGGTGAAGAGAGTGATGACAACAACGGAGACGGAGGAGTGGCAAATGACCATCATTGTTACATTCCTTTTGGATGGTGAAGCGAGATTATGGTGGGACGGATTGGAGCTGCACCTATTGAGATGTAGGCAACTTGTTGATGTCTCGATGGAGGAGTTCTCGAGATTATTCTTGGCTAGATACCTCCCTTCGGCGCAGATGATAGCGTTAGATAACGTGTTCCTGAAGTTGGTTCAAGGAGACAATAGCGTGGATGAATATCTCCGCGAGTTTACCCATTTGAGTCGATATGTTATCTCCACCATTGCGGATGAGGAGCGCAAGACGAATCGATTCTACGAAGGGCTGAGAGATGATTTGAGGTTACTACTCTCGGGGTCGATGACGCAGGGTTTCTTGACCTTGGTCAACGCAGCCCGATTCTTGGAGAAGGACATGAAGAATGTACAAGCAAAGAAAAGCTTGAGTGATAAGAAGTCCGAGTTCAGAGTGCCGAACTCCTCAAAGTCTGTGTTTCAGAAGTGGAACAAGAAAGCTAGGACTTCGGGTCCAGCTCCTTCTGGTGCTTCTGGGGCGACTACAGGTCGGATCCCGGGCACATGTTACAACTGTGGGAAGCCGGGGCATTATGCCCGTGAGTGTCGGAGCGGACGTCCCAAGTCCGAAAGAAAGCTGGGAGCAACTTATGAAGAAAAGGGCAAGGCGGTGGAGTCGACCGCGTCCCATTATGCTCCGACCCAACCAATGGTGTATAATCTTGGCCAATAGGAGGCCATCAAATAGGCAGATGTGGTGACAGGTACGGTTTAATTTATAGCACGTTAATTTCTTTAAATACTTGTTATGCACATGTTACCTTACCACTGCTTGCTTAGGATTTGTTTTGATTTGTGAAAATCCGGCAAGAGCACACTTCGATACAGGAGCTTCACACTCCTTCTTGTCCGACGGATTTATATCATGCATCGGAGTCCCTTCTTCGATGGCGAAGGATAAGTTGGATGTGTTGTTTCCCAATGAGTGTTCTATGCACACGGATAGAATCTGCGGTGTTAAGATTCGTATTGTGAATCAGGAGTTCGATCTGCAAGCGTCGTTACTTCCGTTGGTGGAGTTCGACGTTATATTTGGCATGGACTGGCTCTCGGAGAAGCAAGCCAATATTGATTGCGGTCGCAAGGAAGTCAAGTTGGGAGCAAGTCGTGAGACGACTTTTATGGGCTTGAAGGGGTCGAGCAAGACGTTGATGTCTGCTCTTCAGGTGGTTAAGGCGGTTCGTGCTGGTGCAGAACTGTTCTTTACACTAGTGGAGGTTGCTAAGCCAAAGCCTACATTGGAGAGTATTTCAGTGGTATCGGAGTACCCTGATGTGTTCCCTAGAGATCTTCCTAGAGCCCCGCCTCTGCGGGAGATAGATTTCATGATTGTGTTAGTGTCAGGTGCAAAGCCTGTGTCACGATCTTTATATCGGCTAGTGCCTAAGGAAATGGCAGAGCTGAAGGTGCAACTGCAAGAGTTGTTGGAGCAAGGGAATAAGCGCCCAAGTTCTTCATCTTGGAGAGCACCGGTCCACTTTGTTAAGAAGAAGCATGGAAGCTTGAGGCTATGTATTGATTATCGGGAGCTCAACAAGTTGACGGAGAAGAACAAGTACCCGATTCCCCGGATCGATGAAATTTTTGATCAGTTGGTCGGGTCGACGGTGTACTCAAAGTTGGATCTCAAGTCCGGGTACTACCAGCTGCGAATAAGGGAGAGTGATATCCCGAAGATAGCGTTCAGTACGAGATATGGGCATTACGGGTTTATGGTCATGCCGTTTGGGCTGACTAATGCGTCGTCAGTGTTCATGGATCTGATGAACAGGACCTTCAGGGAGTACTTGAACCATTTTATGATCGTCTTCATCGCTGATATTTTGGTGTACTCGCAGAGTGAGGAAGATTACTTCAAGCATCTTCATTTGGTTTTGGAGACGCTAAGGAGGAATAAATTGTATGCCAAGTTCTCGAAGTGCGAGTTTTGGTTATCCTCAGTGGCGTTCCTCGGTCGTATAGTGAGTGGAGAGGGTATTGCAGTGGATACGGCGAAGATTGTTGTGATACGGGAGTGGCCTGAGCTTTCTACGGTAGCGGAAGTTCGGAGATTTCTGGGGCTTGCCGGCTATTATAGGCTCTTCGTAGAGAACTTCTCGCGGATAGCGTTACCTCTCACTACTTTGACGAGGAAGGTGCAGAAGTTCGTTTGGACGCCGGAGTGCACACGAGCTTTTGAGAAGTTGAAATGTCGGTTCACCACGGCGCCTGTGCTGAGTTCACCGAGTGGGACCGAAGGATATAAGATTTATAGAGATGCTTCGGGCAGCGGTTTGGGTTGCGTGCTACTGTAACACGGAAATGTAATAGCTTTTGCTCGAGATAGCTAAAAGTGCACGAGAGGAATTATCCGGTCCATGACTTGGAGTTAGCGGCCGTGATTTTTTCCTTGAAGCTGTGGAGGCATTATTTATATGACGTGAAGATTGTTATCTACACCGATCATAAGAGCCTAAAGTATTTGATTGATCAGAAAGATTTGAATATGCGGCAGCGTAGATGGATGGAGTTCCTGGGGGACTATACATTCAAGATCCACTACGTGCCTAGTAAAGGTAATGCGGTTGCAGACGCGTTGAGTCGCCGGGCCCCAGCTCAAGCCAATTGGCTATCGATCCATGTCGAGCGGTTGGTTCGGGAGCTGGAGGCGTTGGACATTGTTTGTGTGGATAAGCAATAAAGTGCTGAAGCAGTATTGAATTGGGCTGAAGTCCAATATGACGTGGCTGATCGGATTTGGCAGGCTTTGGATATGTATGTCCATATGAAGTAGTTCATGATAGAGGCTCTGGATGGGTCAAATTCCCAATTCGTTGTGGAGGACGGATTGCTTTGGAATGATGGTCGTCTGTGCGTCCCAAGTTTGGGCAATTTGCGGGTGGAATTACTGTACGAGGCACACCATACCAGGTACTTGATTCACTCGGGGATCATGAAGATGTACCGCAATGTAAAGAAACTGTTTTGGTGGCCGGGTTTGAAGAAGGATGTGGCGCTCTACGTGGCAAAGTGCCAAACTTGCGCCTTGGTGTAGGCGGAATGCCAAAAGCCGGGAGGATTTTTGAAGTCCTTGCCTATTCCGGATTGGAAATTCGACGACATCTCTATGGACTTTGTGCACGGTTTGCCAAGGATGCAAAAGGGGAACGACGCCATTTGGGTGGTCATAGATCGGCTAATGAAGGTGTCGTATTTCATTCCGCATAGGAAGGATGATCCGGTGGAGAAGTTGGCAAAACTGTATGTGGATAATATTGTATGACTTCATGGTGTGCCCCGCAGCATCGTGAGTGACCGAGATGGGCGGTTCACATCCAATGATTGGAGGCTAGTGCAGCAAATGTTGGGAACAAAGTTGAAATTTAGCACAGCCTTCCTTCCGCAAACAGATGGGCAGATCGAGAGGGTCAATAGAACTATGGAAGACATGATCCACATGTGTGTCTTGGACTTTGGAAAGCAATGGGAAGACCATCTTTATTTGGTGGAGTTTGCGTACAACAATAGCTACCAAGCAAGTATTCAAATGGCGCCCTCCGAGGCCCTATATGGTAGAAAATGTCGCACGCCGTTGTCTTGGCTAGAAACGGGTAAGTCAAAGTTATATAAGCGATTAGAAGTGGAGGATGCTACTTCGTTGGTGCCAACCATTCGGCAGAGGTCGCTTATCGCTCAGGACCAGCAAGCGAAGTACTATAATGCCAAGCACAGGAACGTGGACTTCGCTGTGGGCGACTATGTGTACTTAAAAATCAAGCCATTCAAGGGTGTCTCGCGGGTGCGGCGATTGAAAAAGATAAGCCCGAGGTACCTTGGGCCATTTGAGGTTCTGGAGCGGGTTGGTGAAGCAGCCTATCGGTTGAAGCTTTCAGTGGAGCTTAGTGGTTTACATGATGTATTCCATATTTCGGTGCTTCAGAAGGCAGTGCAAGAGCCTACGCAAGTGATTGCGGTCGATCAAATGCCGATTGATAGTGGTAGATGACAAAAGTCAAGCCCGTGCGGATTGAAGACTCGGAGGTCAAGCGGTTACGCAATAAAGAGATCAGGATGGTTAAGGTCCGATGGGACAATTGCGGTCGAGAGGAGCTCTCTTGGGAATGAGAGCAGACTATACTTGACGAGTATCCAGAGTTGTTCCGCTCAGGTACAATTTTGGTTTTGTACTTATCTTTCCTTATGTAATTTCTTGGACGAAATTCTTTTGAGAGGTCGAGAGTTGTAACGCCCCGAAACTCAAAAGAGCGACGAGAGGCGTTTTGGGCCAAATTTGGAATCTGGCAGGGGGCACACGGCCTGGGACACGGGCGTGTCCCAGGGCGTGTCAAGCTGGAGTCGACAATTTGGTCGAGTGGTCGACGATTTTGGAGTCGACATTCGTCGAGCAGGGAACACGACCTGAGACACGGGTGTAACACCCTGAAACTCAAAAGAGCGACGGGGGCATTTTGGGCCAGTTTTGGGTTCTGGCAGAAGGCACACGGCCTGGGACACGGGCGTGTGCCAGGGCGTGTCAGGCCTGTGTCGACGAGTTGGTGGAGAGGTTGATAAATTTCGGTCGACGAAGTGTCGAGACACGACACACGGCCTGCGACACGGGCGTGTCGCAGGGCGTGTCGACCCGTGTTGACACTCAGCCCGCGAAGTCGACATTTTCTGCTCGACAAAGTTTCTAGACATGGCACACGGCCTGCGACACGGGCATGTCGCAGGGCGTGTCGACCTGTGTCGACACTCGTCCCGGGGAGTCGACGAATTTTGCTCGACGGTGTGTCGAGACAAGGCACACGGCCTAGGACACGGGCGTGTCCAAGGCCGTGTCATGAGGTCGATGAACTTCGCTCGACAAAGTGTCGAGTGTCGAGACCGTGAACATGGCCTGGAGCCCAGCCGTGTTCGAGTCGACACGGGTTAGGACACGGGCGTGTCCAAGAACCCGTGTAGTTCTCGGGTTGTTTTCGGGATAATAAGAAGAGGGCATACGGCCGAACACACGGCCGTGTCAGTTGGAACACGGGCGTGTCAGGTCGAACACGGGTGTGTTTGATGCCCGTGTAATGTTCCAGGTGCGTCGATTTTGACGGCGAATGAGGCACACGGCCCTGGACACGGGTGTGTCCCAGGACTTGTTCGGTCTAGATTTTGCATTTCAGGCCTGAATCAAGCCGTTCGTTTCTTTAATCTGAGATCCAATGGCTGGGGGTGGTTCGTGATGAGATATACCCAGAATTGGACATTAAAACCCTCATTTTTACATGAGTGGTTATCTTTCTAAAGCTTAGAGAGAGAGGAGAGCCAAGGAAGGAAGAGGAAGCTAGATCCGGCCATTGGAGGAGCTTCGAAGCTCCAAATTGCGAGCCGACTCCGGATCCTCGAAGGCAAAGAGAGTTTGGTGCTTTTCATCCACTTACATCTCCATGGAACCAAAGAAGAACGCTAGGGTAACGATCCTCTTCTTGTGCATGTTAAGCTCAACTTCTTTTGCAAAAGGAAAGCCCGCTCTTGCGAGTTTGCGGTGAGTTGGAGGCATTCCTTCGGGTAGACATGAATAGTCCTCGTTGTTAGAGTCCTTAAGAGAGAACGGACATAGGCATGTTGTGTGAAGCCTACCCGGATATGTTGGTCTGGATCAGTGATGTTGCATTATATAAATGTCGGAGAAGACTCCGTGCGATTGGGTGTTTTTCGAGTTTTCTACAGGGTAGATTGCAACAGGGAGCCTTGGGGATTAACCCTAAGGTGCACCTGGAAAACGGGGCGGGTGCGTGATCTTGCCAACTTGGTGGCCTGAGAGCCAACTTGAACATAACCGGGTTATGTGAAATGTGATGGAAATGGGACTCGGGAGAAGTTTGACCCGCGCATATGGCTTAAACTGTCGTTGCGATGTATGCACGGGTTAGATGGAACCGTACCTATTCTATGTCGTTCGGTTAAAGAGACCTAAGGGTATGTGGCACTTGCCGTTGGCATAGATTAGGGTCTTCGGTGGTCAATGGCCTAAATTGTCGTGACCCAGGCCAAGAAGACAAATTGCTCTTAGGTTTGGCCGTCATAGTGGCGGTGGTGAGATCGGAATGTCTATGGCTTTAATTGACGTGACATCGACCGGTTCACCAAGAATGTCGCCTGAGTGCACGGGGCGTATGGCCGTGTGAGCCAACGCCTGTGATGAAATGAATATTGGTAAATTGCTCGCTTATACTAATGAAATGCAGGGAAGGAGCATCGCCGCCCCGAGTTGGCGGCGGGATCGTTATAATTTGGTCAGCATTGCTGACCGTTGCCTTGTTTTGCCACCGTGCGGTGGTTTGTTGCTTGCAGGTGCTGCTGGACCAAGCGGTCTATAGCGGGCTAAAGCCCAAAGTGCGAAACCGGCTCTCGAAGCCCTAATTGGAGTGTTTATTGTTTTTATTCATGTATGACCGGCCTGCGTGCCGTTGTTTGTAAATCATGTAACATTAAGTAAACCATTTTGTAAGGCCTTAAGGCCAGTACTGGTGTATGGACTTCATTCCTGGTTGGCTATTTTAGTGGACATTCATGCTTTAATGTTGGGTTCTTTATTGTAACTTATATAAACTGCTTCCGCTAGAATGTTCTGTGTAGGACGTTGGATTGGTTGGATGGTTTCCATGAGTAACCACCGGGTCTGTTCTGTGATATATGGCGTCGGGCCCCGGCCGGACCTACTGTTATATGCTATATGACGGATAGGGGGTGTTACAATTTGGTATCAGACTACTAGTTTTGGTCGGGCTTAAAGTGAATTTGTGGTCGAATTCTTTTTAAGGGGTTGTGAGCACATGTGTGTGCGTCATTGTTATAACAGTAAAATACCTCACGAATGTCCACTTAGGAATGAAAATACACTTGTTTGAGAAACCTGCGTGTTCCTATAATTGTTGTTTGCAATTTTATTGGTCGCTTAACGGTGTTTTGTACCACTATAGGTGACCAGAAGTGGTGCTGCGCCGTCGGAACGTCGAGTTTCTGAGGCTAGCAGTGCACCTAATGAAGCTCCTGCAACACCTCTATCGGCTGAGACCATAAGATTGTTGGCCGAAGCAGTGTTGGCTATGATTAATTCACAGCCTGCAAGGTAAACGCAGCAGCCCGCTCCTGCGATGGAGCAGGTACCGCTACAGGCGGCGGAGCCGAGGAGAGTGGAATAGGTGGTAGAGGAACCAGTGGTGCCAAGGAGGGCAACCGAAAGGCAGCTTAAGCATGTTATGTGCTTTAATCCTCCAGTATTCTCGGGGTTGGGAACCCCATCTCAAGCTGAAGACTGGCTCTCCAGGGTGAAGAGAGTCATGACAGCAACGGAGACGGAGGAGTGGAAAATGACCACCATTGCTACGTTCCTTTTGGACGGTGAAGCGAGAATTTGGTGGGAAGGTTTGGAGCTGCATCATTTGAGAGGTAGGCAACTTGTTGATGTCTCGATGGAGGAGTTCTCGGGACTATTCTTGGCAAGGTACCTCCCTTCGTCGCAGAGGATAGTGTTGGAGAGCGAGTTCCTGAAGTTGGTTCAGGGTGAGAAGAGCGTGGATGAATATCTCCACGAGTTTACTCGTTTGATTCGATATGCTAGCTCCACCAACGCGGATGAGGAGCGCAAGACGAATCGATTCTACGAAGGCTTGAGAGATGAGTTGAGGTTACTACTCTCGGGGCCGATGACGCAGGGTTTCTTGACCTTGGTCAACACGGCTCGGTCCTTGGAGAAGGACATGAAGAATGTACAAGCAAAGAAAAGCTTGGGTGACAAGAAATCGGAGTTCAAAGTGCTGACTACTTCAAAGTCCGGCTACCGAAGGTCCTTCAAGAAGCATAGGACTTTGGGTCCACCTCCTTCTGGTGCTTCTGGGGCGACTACGGGTCGGACCCCGGGTGCATGCTTTACTTGCGGGAAGCCGGGGCATTTTTCCCGTGACTGTTGCAGCGGACGTCCCAAGTCTGAAATAAAGCCGGGAGCTACTTACGAAGAGAAGGGCAAGGCGGTGGAGTCAACCGCGTCCCACTATGCTCCGGCCCAACCAAGGGTCTATAATCTTGGCCAACAGGAGGCCATCAAACAGGCTGATGTGGTGACAGGTACGGTATAATTTATGGCAAGTTAATTTCTCTAAATACTTGATATGTACATGTTACCTTACCACTGCTTGTTTTAGATTTGTTTTGATTTGTGAAAATCCGGTAAGAGCACTCTTCGATACGGGAGCTTCACACTCCTCCTTGTTTGAGAGATTTATATCACGCATCGGAGTCCCTTCTTCGATGATGAAGGATAAGTTGGATGTGTTGTTGCCCAATGGATGTTCGATGCGTGCGGATAGGATCTGCGATGTTTAGATTCGCATTGGGAATCAGTTGTTCGATCTACAAGCGTCGTTACTTCCGTTGGTGGAGTTCGACGTTATATTTAGCATGGACTGGCTCTCGGACCAACAAGCCTATATTGATTACGGTCGCAAGGAAGTCAAGCTGGGTGCAAGTTGTGAGACGACTTTTACGGGCTTAAAGGGGTCGAGCAAGACGTTGATGTCTGCTCTTCAGGTGGTGAAGGCGGTTCGTGCCGGTGTAGAGCTGTTCTTTACACTAGTGGAGGTTGCAAAGCCGAAGCCCACGTTGGATAATATTTCAGTGGTATTGGAGTACCCTGATGTGTTCCCTAGAGACCTTCCTGGAGCCCCGCCTCAGCAGGTGATAGACTTCACGATTGAGCTAGTGCCAGGTGCAAAGCCTGTGTCACGATCTCCTTATCGGCTAGCGCCTAAGGAAATGGCGGAGCTGAAAGTTCAACTGCAAGAGTTGTTGGAGCAAGGGTATATGCGCCCAAGTTCTTCGCCTTGGAGCGCGTCGGTCCTCTTTGTTAAGAAGAAGGACGGAACCTTGAGGCTATGTATTGATTATCGGTAGCTCAACAAGTTGACGGAGAAGAACAAGTACCCGATCCCCCGGATCGATGATCTCTTTTATCAGTTGGTCGGGTCGACGGTGTACTCGAAGTTGGATCTCAAGTCTATGTACTATCAGCTGCAGATAAGGGAGAGTGATATCCCGAAGACAGCATTTAGTACGAGATACGGGCATTATGAGTTTACGGTCATGCCGTTTGGGCTGACTAATGCGCCGTCAGTGTTCATGGATTTGATGAACAGGACTTTCAGGGAGTACTTGGACCATTTCGTGATCATCTTCATCGACGATATTTTGGTGTACTCGCAAAGTGAGGAAGATCACTTCAAGCATCTTCATTTGGTTTTGGAGATGCTAAGAAGGAATCAGTTGTATGTCAAGTTCTCGAAGTGCGAGTTTTGGCTATCCTCAGTGGAGTTCCTCGGTCATATAGTGAGTGGAGAGGGTATTGCAGTGGATCCAGCGAAGATTGTTGCGATACGGGAGTGGCCTGAGCTTTCTATAGTAGCGGAAGTCCGGAGCTTTCTGGGGCTTGCCGGCTATTATAGGCGCTTCGTAGAGAACTTATCGCGGATAGCTTTACCTCTCACTACTTTGACGAGGAAGGAGCAGAAGTTCATTTGGTCGCCGGAGTGCGCGCGGGCTTTTGAGGAGTTTAAATGTCGGTTGACCATGGCGCCTGTGCTGAGTTCGCCGATTGGGGCCGAAGGATATGAAATTTATAGCGACGCTTCGGGCAGTGGTTTGGGTTGCGTGCTACTGCAACCCGGGAGTGTGATAGCTTATGGCTCGAGACAGCTAAAGGTGCATGAAAGGAACTATTCGGCCCATGACTTCGAGTTAGCGGCCGTAATTTTTGCCTTGAAGCTGTGGAGGCATTATTTGTACGGTGTGAAGATTGACATCTACACCGATCACAAGAGCCTCAAGTATTTGATTGATCAGAAAGATCTGAATATGCGGCAGCGTAGATGGATGGAGTTCTTGGGGACTATACATTTAAGATCCACTACGTGACTGGTAAGGGAAATGCAGTTGCGGACGCGTTGAGTCGCCGAGCCCCAGCTCATGCCAATTGGCTATTAGTGCATGATGAGCGGTTGGTGCGTGAGTTGGAGGAGTTGGAGATTGTTTGTGTGGATAAGAAATCGAGTGCTGAAGCAGTACTGTATTGGACTGAGGTCCAATATGACCTGGCCGATTGGATTCGGCAGGCTTTGGATATGGATGTCCATATGAAGCAGTTCATGGTGGAGGCTCTGGATGGGGCAAATTCCTAATTCGCCGTGGAGGACGGATTGCTTTGGAAGGACGGTCGTCTGTGCGTCCCAAGTGTGGGCAATTTGTGGGTGGAATTGTTGTATGAGGCACATCATACTAAGTACTCAATTCAGCCGGGGAGCACGAAGATGTACCGCGATATAAAGAAACTGTTTTGGTGGCCGGGTTTGAAGAAGGATGTAGCACTCTACATGGCGAAGTGCCAAAATTGTGCCTTGGTGAAGGCGGAGTGCCAAACGCCGGGAGGATTTCTAAAGTCCTTGCCTATTCCGGAGTGGAAATTCGATGACATCTCTATGGACTTTGTGCACGATTTGCCGAGGTCGCAAAAGGGGAACGACGCCATTTGGGTGGTCGTTGATCGGTTAACGAAGGTGTCGCATTTCATTCCGCATAGGAAGGATGATCCGGTGGAGACGCTATGTAAAACTCCCCCTACCCGGATCCAAAAATACGGCACGAAGAGGGAGTCTTATGCCCGGAACAGCCGCCTTGCGGTAGCATTAGCACACGAGCTAACCTGTACCACAAGACGCCTATCCCGCCGGCTACAACAATATCGATAAATCCTGCCAACCCAACCAAATAAATAAGCAAGAGAAGTCAAAATCCACACTAAGTTATAATGTCCAAATACATCAATAATGAGAAGCTAAAACATGCTTCTACAAAATATCAGAGTACAGCTAAACATTGCCCAAACGGGCTACAACAGAGTAATAGAACTAACATCGGTAACCGACGGCATCGATGGCACCGTCACTTCAGGCCCTATCTCCCTGGCCTGGCTGTCCTGCTGCGTAGTCTGCGGCTGCTCTACCTGCGGCGTGACCTCCTAAAAAGGAAGACGTAGGAACCGTTAGTCGAAACGACTAAGTGGTTTCACATCCGCTCCCCCGGCGACTCCTCGGCACCGGGCGGAGAAAAGGAACAAGAGTATAGTATATAACAAGTATGCAAGTAAAGGAAGTACAAGCAGGTGGCAAGGTAATGTAAGAGTAACAACATCATAATCAGCATTTAAGTAAGAGCTACACCAAACTAGCAAGTATAAGTAACAACAGGAAAGTAACTTAACTTATAAGAATGCCCATACAAACTTATAAGTTAAGGATCTGGTTACATAAAAGTAACTCATCGTATAAGAGTGCCCATACAAACTTATACGATGAGGATCTTGTGGTGCAATGATATGAAATGCTATGAATGCTATGCAATGACTCACACATGCACACCCATGCAATTGCTATGTCGACACAGACTATAGTTCCCACTTTTCGAGCAGGTAGCTAACCTCCCAGGCATCAGCCGCCGTGGCCAGGCGGTGACAGTAGAACGGGCACTTCTACTACTAAAACAAGCAACGCTAAGAACACAACAGCGGAGCCCATGTGTACTATGGCCCAGCGGGGTCTTGGGTAGATGTGCACCAAGAACACAGCCCGAACTGGCCTTGCGTGACCCGGAAGGGGCCTCGGAAGAAAGCACGAGGACACAGCCCAACCGTTCACATGGTCGGAGGGGCCTCGGGACGTGAACACCGAGGACACAGCCCAAACCGACCAAGTCTAACTGCCAACTCCCGTCGGTGTGACGACTGGCGAGCCCGTAGACCTGCCACACTATCCTTAACCCAGGATTACGACACCGCGTGTCGACTCACACCACATGCAATTTCACAACCTCATCATACCATGGAAGGGGCCTCGGAGTGAGCACGAGGACACAGCCCAACCATCCATCCACACCTTACCTCAACATAACCAAAACAAGTGACGGTCAACACCGCACTTACATACTTACACAATACTACCCATAGGAAGACGACACTCTAAGTATTGGACTACCAAATTCGATCCACTATTCAACATTCACATGGCCATGAGTTATCCTTCTATATGTCATATCAGGTGATTTCAACACAATATATCAAGATGCACATGTATAAAAATCTACTAACTTCTAACAAGTCAAATCATTCAAGTATACTATCTTACAATTCGATCACATGGAATCCGATTAATAATCTTCATCATTTATGCAACTGAATTAATTATTCATAAGAGTTTATCCAAGCCTCAGGGTTACCTGTAATATTAGTTTCTCCGAATCCAAATCCAAATGTTATAAACCCAAATTTTTTTAAGTGCAGGAATAGTCTGGACTGCAACTTCGACCGGAGTTTCCAGAAGTTACAAGAATCCGGTGGAGGCGTGTAACCCCTCGTTGGAAAGATCTTTTCATGATCTACAACTTTCATATTCAGGTCACAACCCAGATCTGACAATAACTTACTCGAAATCGGCTTCAAAGTTCACTGCGCACAGAACACAATTTCTGTGTACAGGAATTGCCGGGCAGCAAACTCGATTAGGTTTTCCCGGGGCCACAGACATCACCTGAAGTCGTGCAACCACTCGTTGGAAAGGTATTTCCAAGGGCTACAACTTTCGTGTTTAGCCAAAAGCCCAGATCTGCACATATCCTACATGAAAATGGCCTAGAAGATCGCTGCGCGCAGAATACAGATTCTGCGCGCATCTTAAAGAAAAATGGACGGCATCGGTCCGTCTTCCTCCTCAAGCGATCCTTCCTAAATTTTCCAGAAATGTCCTCCTCCCTTATTCAACCTCAAAGGCCAAAACTCCTCACGAAACCATTCACCCATCGTCGTATTGAAGAAAAGGGGAAGGGTTGAAGAGATCTAAAATCTAGGATTCAAATCCTAGCATGGCCGAACCTAGAAATCTTCTCCTCTCCATCAAGACTCTCTTGAGCCGATGTCTCTCCTAAGAAAATAACTATAGATCTAGCACCAAGGGAGAGGGTAGGAAACTCACATTGGCTCCAGCGGTACCACCATTTCTAGCCATGGATCTCGTAGTTCTCCTTGGCGGCATCTTCTCTTTCACGGCGATGGCGGATCTCCTGCGGTAGGACTTGCTCCTGCAGTTTTCCCTCTCACAGGAGTTCTCACTGGAAATAGGGGAAGAAAAGAGAATGAAAACGGCTAGGGTTTTCTCTCCCCTATATATATAAAATGTGACACGGGTAGGGACACGGCCGTGTCCTTACCCGTGTCCTGCCTGGCGAAGCGGCAACGACAGTTTCCATGTCGGTTCAATACTTGACACGGCCGTGTGCATGGCCATGTCATTGGCCGTGTACTTCTCGGGTTGCATCTCGGCACTTCTCGTCGAGCTCAACTCGACGCACACGGGTAGGGACACGCCCGTGTCACTACCCGTGTCCCTCTCGACGCATCTCGACGATCTCGACATGCTTCGTCGAGATCATCTCGACGCACACGGGTAGGGACGCGGCCGTGTCACTACCCGTGTCACCTGGTGTCGACACAGTTCGACGATCTCGACACGGCTCGTCGAGCTCAACTCGACGCACACGGGTAGGGACACGGCCGTGTCACTACCCGTGTCACTTGGTGTCGACACAGCTCCTCAGTCTCGACACGGCTCGTCGAGCTCAACTCGACGCACACGGGTAGGGACACGGCCGTGTCACTACCCGTGTCACTTGGTGTCGACACAGCTCCTCAGTCTCGACACGGCTCGTCGAGCTCAACTCGACGCACACGGGTAGGGACACGCCCGTGTCGCTACACGTGTCGCTACCCACGTCTTTTTACACTGATTTCTCCATGTCACCACAAGTGCAGTCCAATTCCCGGCACTTCTCAGGACTCGAGTCAACCCTCCTGACTCAAAACACACACACTAGGGGCCTAGAGCAATTTGGGACATTACAAATCCTATAAACAAAATAAAAGATTTTGTCCCCGAAATCAGGCTTAGGCTGTGTGGAAAAAGCTTAACAGGAAATTTATCATACGTTTTTAAATAAGATTACCTTGAGCAAACAACTCCGGGTAGCGTTGCTGCATTAAATCCATTGGCTCCCATGTGTACTCCTCCTTCCCATGATTCAACCATAGCACCTTCACTAAGGGAACACTTTTGCGGCGTAATGTTCTTGTCTCGCTGTCAACAATCCGTACCGGCTCTAGTCGCACAGACCTATCTGACGCCACCGCACCATCAGTAGTGGGAATAAATTGGTCGGGCCGCAATAGTGCTTTTCGAAGCGACGATACATGGAACACGTCGTGAAGATTTTCTAGTTCCGGTGGTAACTCCAACCGATAGGCCAACGGGCCAATTCTTTCCAATATAGTATAAGGCCCAACATACCTTGGGCTGAGCTTTTTCACTCCCCGCACCCGCGACACTCCATGCATCGGCCGAATCTTAAGGAACACTTTTTCGCCCACTTGGAACTCCACCATCCGGTGCTTTTTAGTGTAATATTTTGCCTGTCGACTTTGAGCCTCCAACATGCGGTCTCTTATCAATCTGACAGCCATATCAGTACCATCTATAAATTCATTTCCTAAAGCCTTCGGATCTTCATCCTGCACCCAAGACAAGGGGGTCATGCACCTTCTTCCGTAAAGGGCTTCATGGGGCGCCATGCCGATGCTCGCCTGATTGCTATTATTATAGCAGAATTCCACTAGTGGCACGAGCCTTTCCCATGGCTCTCCTCTGTCCAGCACACATAATCTCAATAAATCCTCCAGTGTTCTGATGGTCCGCTCTGACTGCCCGTCAGTCTGAGGATGAAATGCGGTACTAAAGGTTAGGTGTGAGCCCAAATACGCCTGTATCGTCTTCCACTCATTGGATGTAAACCGACCATCCTGATCCGAAACAATTGTCTTGGGCACGCCATGATACCGTACAAATTGCTCCACAAAAAGGCGTACCAAAACATCCACGTGTGCTTCCTTCTTCATTGGAATGAACCGGGCCACCTTTGTCAGTCGATCCACAATAACCCACACTGAATCATTCCCGGAGCGTGAGCGAGGTAGCCCATGGACAAAGTCCATGGAGATGTCCTCGAACTTCCATTCGGGGATGGGCAATGACTGCAACAAACCACCGGGACTCCTGCATTCAGCCTTCACTCTTTGGCAAGCTTCGCAATGTGTAACATAGTAGCGAACATCCTTCTTCATTCCCGGCCAACACATGGTCTTCCGCAGTCCGGCGTACATCTTAGCAATACCCGGATGCACTGAATATTGAGAGGAATGCGCCTCTCTCAATATATCTTCCCGAATTTTGCCGCCCTTGGGAATATAAAGTCGGCCTCGAAGATAAACGAGGCCGTCTTTTAGTGTGTACTCATCGGTGGTCCCATCTTCAATTGCCTTGATTGCCGGGGCCAAGGCCGCATCCATACCTTGCTCCACCCGAATCCGATCTCGGATATCACAAACTATGCTCATGTTGGCCAAATACTCCGCATACTCTGTCGAAGGAGCCTTGAATACTAGAGTAATTTCCATCTCCTCGATCACCCGAGCCAACTCCATACTCATCAACCGAGACTCTGGGCTAGAGCCTGGCGCTTTTCTACTCAAGGCATCGGCTACCGAGTTTGCTTTCCCGGGGTGGTAGTTCATGGTGAACTCATAGTCGCATAGAAATTCCAACCACCGTCGTTGTCTCATGTTCAACTCCTTCTGAGTGTGGACATACTTCAAGTTCTTGTGATCGGAAAAGATCTCGCAGTGTACGCCATATAGGTAATGCCTCCAGACCTTCAAAGCGAACACCACTGCTCCCAGCTCCAAATCATGAACCGGGTAGTTAACTTCATGTTTCTTTAACTGCCTTGAAGCATAAGAGATTACATGCCCGTGCTGCATCAGCACCGCACCCATCCCTTGATATGATGCGTCCGTGTAAACCTGAAATCCTTCCTTCCCCGACGGAAGTGCAAGGATGGGGGCGGAGGTAAGCCTATCCTTCAACTCTTGAAATGCTGCTTCACATTGAGGTGTCCACTCAAATGGCACACCCTTCTTCGTCAAGGAGGTAAGAGGAAGGGCAATCTTGTAAAATCCTTTCACGAACTTGCGGTAGTAGCCAGCAAGTCCAAGAAAGCTTCGTACATCGGCCGCCGACTTCAAGGGCGACCACTCCTTCACGGCCCGCACCTTTGTTGGATCCACTGCTAGCCCTGCTCCACTGATCACATGCCCCAAGAAGGCAACCTCCTTAAGCCAGAATTCACACTTGCTAAACTTGGCATACAAGGCGTGCTCCTTCAATTTCTTCAAAACCAAGGTCAGGTGCTCGACATGCTCCTCCTCCGTCTTTGAGTAGACCAAGATGTCGTCGATGAAAACAATGACAAAGATGTCCAAGTATGGTTCAAACACCTTGTTCATCAGGCTCATGAAGGCCGAAGGTGCATTTGTGAGCCCAAACGGCATTACCGTGAACTCATACAAACCATATCTCGAACTGAAGGCTGTTTTCTGAATATCCCCTTCTTATATCCTCAACTGATAGTATCCAGAGCGCAAGTCTAGTTTAGAGAACCAATGTGCTCCCACTAATTGATCGAACAACTCGTCGATCCGAGGTAGCGGATAAGTGTTCCGCACCGTCAATCGATTGAGTTCCCGATAATCTATGCACAATCGCAGGGTTCCATCCTTCTTCTTCACGAACAGCACAGGGGCACCCCATGGTGATGAACTGGGGCGAGCGAACCCTGAATCTACTAGTTCTTGCAATTGAGCTCTAAACTCCGCGAGTTCTTTCGGAGCCATTCTGTACGGAGCCTTGGATACAGGCTTGGCACCTGGTACTAGATTGATCTGGAAGTCAACCTCTCTATGCGGAGGTAATCCTGGTAGCTTCTCAGGAAATACCTCGGGAAAATCCCGCACAACCCGTACATCCTTTAATTCCAACGCTTCCTCCTTCAACTCGAACCAGATCATGAAGACCTCGTCCCCCTTCCTATGAGCTTTTACAACCTGGACGGAAGATAACATCATGCGAGGTGCGAAGCCAATACCTTGGAAGATGACGTCAGAGTCTCCATGTCTCAAATAGATCCGCTTCTCTGCGTAGTCGATCCTCGCGATGTGCCAATCCAGCCATACCATGCCCAAAATGATGTCAAACTCCAGCATTCTCAGAACCGTGGCCGGCGTATCAAAGGCCTTCCCATCAATAAATAACTCAAACTCGCACTTGGCAGTTGCGATCATCTCCGAACCATCCGGAAGGCGTACACGTCGGGCTATGCCAGTGAAGTACTGTACATCCTCCACGTCTTTTATGAAATCCTCGGACACAAATGAGTGTGAGGCACCGGTATCGAACAGCGCATAGGCTGTCTTCCCGCCAATAATCACGTTGCCTAAGTACCAACAACCAAAACTTATTGCTAGTGGCTAGTAAGTTCTAATCAATTCAAGTTAGACCATGCAAATATGTAAACTAATTAAATTATACCTGCAATCACCTCTTGGGGGTTCCGTTCCTATGCCATGTCCAGTGCGTACACCTGATCCCTAGCAGGACCGGGGTTACATCTTGGCGGTCCTCGTCCTCGACCACGCATATATCCCCGCCCTCGTGGAGCTGCTGGAGGGAGAGCAGGACAGAGAGCAGGAGGGAGAGCAGGAGGGGCATTCCCATATAGTTGCGGGCAAAAACGCCGGATGTGGCCCGGCTGGTTGCATTCGAAGCACACCAGACCACGACGCCCTTCAGGTTGTTGAAATCGCTGAGGCTGTGGGGGTGGAGGCAACGCAGGCGGCTGCGGAACTGGATGCTCCACCCTATAGTTTCGGTGGACACGCCCTCCACCTCTTTGGTGTCCCTTTCCTCCTCTGAAGTCTCGCCTCCTTCTATTCCATGGGCCGGCTTCCTTCACATCCTCCGCGGGCCTCTTACTACATCCCATGTGGTCCGCCTCCAATCTTTTTGCCATATCAATGATCTCCGCCAAGCTACCATCCGCTATAAACAAAAGGGACTGCCTTAGGGGATCTCGCAGCCCCTTGTAGAAGCGCTTGGCATAGCCTCTATCATCCAACTCATAAGAATCCGCAAACCTTGCGAGATGCTGGAATTCCCGCTGGTATTCCGTAACCGTCTTTGATCCCTGCTTTAATAGAAGGAACCTCTGCTCAAGCTCATCTCGGGCCGACGTAGGGATAAAGTGCTCCAAGAAAACCTCCGAGAATTCACTTCAACTTATCTCTGTGTAGATCCGGCCTTGGAAGGTAGATCCCATGAGGGACTTCCACCACCTCTTCGCATGGAAGTCCAAGACGGACACTGCCAATGTCACTGTCATGTTGGCCGGGCAATGGATACCAGCCAACAACTCCTGTATCGTCTCTAGCCATTCCTCTATACGTACAGCCGACTCCGCCCCAAGGTAGACGGGAGGGGAGAGAGCCCGGAAGGTGCTCAGCCAGTTGGAGCTCGGGGCCTGTTGTTGCACCGGAGCCTGCTGTGCCTTAAAAGCATCAAGAATGGCGGTGAGTGTTTGCCCCAACTCAGACTGTTGGAACTGAGTGGGTATGGGAGGGGTAGGAGTACCCCCCATCGGCTCAACATGCAGTGGAACCTACACGTAGACGACAAATTTGTGGTCAGGTTGGCTAAACTCAAGATCAAAGTTGGACAAACTCAATGTGAATTACATATGGGCACACCACTGCTTCCGCTAAGTCAGTTTGTCCACAAACCGACTAACCAAACGGGGGTGGCACCATTGTTGAATGACTTCCTTAGTTGAGGATCGTGGCAAACTGATACCAATTGTAAAACTCCCCCTACCCGGATCCCAAAACACGGCACGAAGAGGGAGTCTTATGCCCGGAACAGCCGCCTTGCGGTAGCATTAGCACACGAGCTAACCTGTACCACAAGACGCCTATCCCGCCGGCTACAACAATATCGATAAATCCTGCCAACCCAACCAAATAAATAAGCAAGAGAAGTCAAAATCCACACTAAGTTATAATGTCCAAATACATCAATAATGAGAAGCTAAAACATGCTTCTACAAAATATCAGAGTACAGCTTAAACATTGCCCAAACGGGCTACAACAGAGTAATAGAACTAACATCGGTAACCGACGGCATCGATGGCACCGTCACTTCAGGCCCTATCTCCCTGGCCTGGCTGTCCTGCTGCATAGTCTGCGGCTGCTCTACCTGCGGCGTGACCTCCTAAAAAGGAAGACGTAGCAACCGTTAGTCGAAACGACTAAGTGGTTTCACATCCGCTCCCCCGGCGACTCCTCGGCACCGGGCGGAGGAAAGGAACAAGAGTATAGTATATAACAAGTATGCAAGTAAAGGAAGTACAAGCAGGTGGCAAGGTAATGTAAGAGTAACAACATCATAATCAGCATTTAAGTAAGAGCTACACCAAACTAGCAAGTATAAGTAACAGCAAGAAAGTAACTTAACTTATAAAAATGCCCATACAAACTTATAAGTTAAGGATCGGGTTACATAAAAGTAACTCATCGTACAAGAGTGCCCATACAAACTTATACGATGAGGATCTTGTGGTGCAATGATATGAAATGCTATGAATGCTATGCAATGACTTACACATGCACACCCATGCAATTGCTATGTCGACACAGACTATAGTTCCCACTTTTCGAGCAGGTAGCTAACCTCTCAGGCACCAGCCGCCGTGGCCAGGCGGTGACAGTAGAACGGGCACTTCTACTACTAGGCGGGTATCACACTACTTCACCTAGGCCTCCGTACGCCTCAACGCTAAGAACACAACAGCGGAGCCCATGCGTACTATGGCCCAGCGGGGTCTTGGGTAGATGTGCACCAAGAACATAGCCCGAACTGGCCTTGCGTGACCCGGAAGGGGCCTCGGAAGAAAGCACGAGGACACAGCCCAACCGTTCACATGATCGGAGGGGCCTCAGGACGTGAACACCGAGGACATAGCCCAAACCGACCAAGTCTAACTGCCAACTCCCGTCGGTGTGACGACTGGCGAGCCCGTAGACCTGCCACACTATCCTTAACCCAGGATTACGACACCGCGTGTCGACTCACATCACATGCAATTTCACAACCTCATCATACCATGGAAGGGGCCTCGGAGTGAGCACGAGGACACAGCCCAACCATCCATCCACACCTTACCTCAACATAACCAAAACAAGTGACGGTCAACACCGACTTACATACTTACACAATACTACCCATAGGAAGACGACACTCTAAGTATTGGACTACAAAATTCGATCCACTATTCAACATTCACATGGCCATGAGTTATCCTTCTATATGTCATATCAGGTGATTTCAACACAATATATCAAGATGCACATGTATAAAAATCTACTAACTTCTAACAAGTCAAATCATTCAAGTATACTATCTTACAATTCGATCACATGGAATCCGATTAATAATCTTCATCATTTATGCAACTGAATTAATTATTCATAAGAGTTTATCCAAGCCTCAGGGTTACCTGTAATATTAGTTTCTCCGAATCCAAATCCAAATGTTATAAACCCAAATTTTTTTAAGAGCAGGAATAGTCTGGACAGCAACTTCGACCGGAGTTTCCAGAAGTTACAGGAATCCGGTGGAGGCGTGTAACCCCTCGTTGGAAAGATCTTTTCATGATCTACAACTTTCATATTCAGGTCACAACCCAGATCTGACAATAACTTACTCGAAATTGGCTTCAAAGTTCACTGCGCACAGAACACAATTTCTGTGTACAGGAATTGCCGGGCAGCAAACTCGATTAGGTTTTCTTGGGGCCACAGACATCACCTGAAGTCGTGCAACCACTCGTTGGAAAGGTATTTCCAAGGGCTACAACTTTCATGTTTAGCCAAAAGCCCAGATCTGCACATATCCTACATGAAAATGGCCTAGAAGATCGCTGCGCGCAGAATACAGAATCTGCGCGCATCTTAAAGAAAAATGGATGGCATGGGTCCGTCTTCCTCCTCAAGCGATCCTTCCTAAATTTTCCAGAAATGTCCTCCTCCCTTATTCAACCTCAAAGGCCAAAATTCCTCATGAAACCATTCACCCATCGTCGTATTGAAGAAAAGGAGAAGGGTTGAAGAGATCTAAAATCTAGGATTCAAATCCTAGCATGGCCGAACCTAGAAATCTTCTCCTCTCCATCAAGACTCTCTTGAGCCGATGTCTCTACTAAGAAAATAACTATAGATCTAGCACCAAGGGAGAGGCTAGGAAACTCACATTGGCTCCAGCAGTACCACCATTTCTAGCCATGGATCTCGTAGTTCTCCTTGGCGGCATCTTCTCTTTCACGGCGATGGCGGATCTCCTGCGGTAGGACTTGCTCCTGCAGTTTTCCCTCTTACAGGAGTTCTCACTGGAAATAGGGGAAGAAAAGAGGATGAAAACGGCTAGGGTTTTCTCTCCCCTATATATATAAAATGTGACACGGGTAGGGACACGGCCGTGTCCTTACCCGTGTCCTGCCTGGCGAAGCGGCAACGACAGTTTCCATGTCAGGTTCAATACTTGACACGGGTCGGGACACGCCCGTGTCCCGACCCGTGTCCACATGACACGGCCGTGTGCATGGCCATGTCATTGGCTGTGTACTTCTCGGGTTGCATCTCGGCACTTCTCGTCGAGCTCAACTCGACGCACACGGGTAGGGACACGCCCGTGTCACTACCCGTGTCCCTCTCGACGCATCTCGACGATCTCGACACGCTTCGTCGAGATCATCTCGACGCACACGGGTAGGGACACGGCCGTGTCACTACCCGTGTCACCTGGTGTCGACACAGTTCGACGATCTCGACACGGCTCGTCGAGCTCAACTCGACGCACACGGGTAGGGACACGGCCGTGTCACTACCCGTGTCACTTGGTGTCGACACAGCTCCTCAGTCTCGACACGGCTCGTCGAGCTCAACTCGACGCACACGGGTAGGGACACGGCCGTGTCAATACCCGTGTCACTTGGTGTCGAAACAGCTCCTCAGTCTCGACACGGCTCGTCGAGCTCAACTCGACGCACACGGGTAGGGACACGCCCGTGTCGCTACCCGTGTCGCTACCCACGTCTTTTTACACTGATTTCTCCATGTCACCACAAGTGCAGTCCAATTCCCGGCACTTCTCAGGACTCGAGTCAACCCTCCTGACTCAAAACACACACACTAGGGGCCTAGAGCAATTCGGGACACTAGCTGCAGCTCAGTTGGTGATGAGGGAGTGGTGGAAAGCTCTCTTATCAAGGTCCTGGGTTCGAGACCTAGTGGCAACAACCTACCGTGCTGATAAACAGGTCGGAGAGGGGTTGGGGTGCATGGCCTGCAGGCTTGAATGTGAAAGGTTGACTACCAGTGGTGGGCCCGGGTCTGGACCCTGGTAGGCCGGCGGTGCCAGCGGGTTCCCATGGGATGGGCCTGGACCGTTACACGCTAGCAAAGCTTTTTGTGGATAACATTGTACGGCTTCACGGTGTGCCCCGCAGCATCGTGAATGACCGAGATGGGCGGTTCACGTCCAATGATTGGAGGCTAGTGCAGCAAATGTTGGGAACAAAGTTGAAATTCAGCACAGCCTTCCATCCGCAAACGGATGGGCAGAACGAGAGGGTCAATAGAACTATGGAAGACATGCTTCATATGTGTGTCTTGGATTTTGGAAAGCAATGGGAAGGCCATCTTTATTTGGTGGAGTTCGCATACAACAATAGCTACCAAGCGAGTATTCAAATGGCTCCCTTCGAGGCCCTATATGGTAGAAAATGTCGCACGTCGTTGTCTTGGTTGGAAACGGGTGAGTCAAAGTTGTAAAAGCGATTATAAGTGGAGGATGCTACTTCTTTGATGAGAACCATTCGGGAGAGGTTGCTTATCGCTGAGGATAGGCAAGCGAAGTACTATAATGCCAAACAAAGGAACGTGGAGTTCGCTGTGGGCGATTGGGTGTACTTAAATATCAAGCCGTTCAAGTGTGTCTCGCGGGTGTGGCGATTGAAAAAGCTAAGTCCGAGGTACCTTGGGCCGTTTGAGGATCTGGTGCGGGTTGGTGAAGCGGCCTATCGGTTGAAGCTTTCAGTGGAGCTTGGTGGATTACATGATGTATTTCATATTTCGGTACTTCGGAAGGCGTTGCAAGAGCCTTCACAAGTGATCGCGGTTGATCAAGTGCCGGTTGATAGTGGGTTGACGACTAAAGTCAAGCCCGTGCGGATTGGGGACTCGGAGGTCAAGCGGCTACGCAATAAAGAGATCAGGATGGTCAAGGTCCGGTGGGACAATTGCGGTCGTGAGGAGCTCTCTTGGGAACGAGAGCAGACTATGCTTGACTAGTATCCGGAGTTGTTCCGCTCAGTTACAAATTTATGTTTTCTGCATGTCTTTCCTTTATATAATTTCGTGGACGAAATTCTTTTAAGAGGGATAGAGTTGTAACGCCCTGAAACTCAAAAGAGCGACGGCGGGGGGGGGGGGGGGGGGGGGGGGGGGGGGGGGGGGGGGGTGGGCCAGTTTTGGGCCAGTTTTGGGTTCTGGCAGAAGGCACACGACCTGGGACACGGGCATGTCCCAGGGACTGTCAGGCCTGTGTCGACGAGTTGGTCGAGAGGTCGATGAATTTTGGTCGACGAAGTGTCGAGATAGGGCACACGGCCTGTGACACGGGCGTGTCGCAGGGCGTATCAACCCGTGTCAACACTCAGCCCGCGAAGTCGACATTTTGCGCTCGACGAAGTGTCGAGACATGGCACACGGCCTGCGACATGGGCGTGTCGACCCGTGTCGACACTCGTCCCGGGGAGTCGACGAATTTTGCTCGACGGTGTGTCGAGACAAGGCAGACGGCCTAGGACACGGGCGTGTCCCAGGCCGTGTCGTAAGGTCGATGAACTTCGCTCGACGAAGTGTCGAGTGTCGAGACCGTGAACACGGCCTGGAGCCCAGGCGTGTTCGAGTGGACAAGGGTTAGGACACGGGCGTGTCCAGGAACCCGTGTACTTCTCGGGTTGTTTTCGGGATAAAAAGAAGAGGGCACACGGCCGACCACACGGCCGTGTCAATTGGAACACGGGTGTGTTAGGTCGAACACGGGGGTGTTCGATGCCCGTGTAATGTTCCAGGCGCGTCGATTTTGACGGTGAATGAGGCACGAGGCCCTGGACACGGGCGTGTGCCAGGCCATGTTCGGTCCAGATTTTGCATTTCAGGCCCGAATCAAGCCGTTCGTTTCTTTAATCTGAGATCCAACGGCTGGTGGTTGTTCCTGATGAGATATACCCGGGATTGGACATTGAAACCCTCAATTTTACATGAGTGGTTATCTTTCTAAAGCTTAGAGAGAGAGGACAGCCATGGAAGGAAGAGGAAGCTAGATCCGGCCTTTGGAGGAGCTTCGAAGCTCCAAATTGCGAGCCGACTCCGGATCCTCGAAGGCAAAGAGAGTGCGGTGCTTTTCATCCACTTACTTTTCCATGGCACCAAAGAAGAACGCTAGGGTAACGATCCACTTCTTAAGCATGTTAAGCACTACTTCTTTTGCAAAAGGGAAGCTCGCTCTCGCGAGTTTGCGGTGAGTTGGTGGCGTTCCTTCGGGAAGACATGAATAGTCCCCGTTGTTAGAGTCCATAAGTGAGAACGGACATAGGCATGTTGTGTGAAGCCTACCCGGACATGTTGGTCTGGATCGGTGATGTTGCATTGCATATATGCCGGAGAAGACTCCGTGCGATTGGGTGTTTTTTGGGTTTTCTACGTAGTAGATTGCAACAGGGAGCCTTGGGGATTAACCCTAAGGTGCACCCGGAAAACTGGGCGGATGCGTGATCTTGCCAACTTGGTGGCCTGAGAGCCAACTTGAACGTAACCGGGTTATGTGAAATGTGATGGAATTGGGACTTGGGAGAAGTTTGACCCGCGCATATGGCTTAAACTGTCGCTGCGATGTGAGCACGGGTTAGATGGAACCGTACCCGTTCTATGTCGTTCGGTTAAAGAGACCTAAGGGTATGTGGCACTTGTCGTTGGCGTAGATTAGGGTCTTTGGCGGTCAATGGCTTAAATTGTCGTGACCCAGGCCAAGAAGACAAATTGCTCTTAGGTTTGGCCATCATAGTGGCGGTGGTGAGATTGGAATGTCTATGGCTTTAATTGATGTGACATCGACCCGTTCACCGAGAATGTGCCCTGAGTGCGCGGGGCGTGTGGCCGTGCGAGCCAACGCCTGTGATGAAATGAATATTGGTAAATTGCTCGCTTATACTAATGAAATGCAGGGAAGTAGCATCGCCGCCCCGAGTTTTGGGAGAGATCATTATAATTTGGTCAGCATTACTGACCGTTGCCTTGTTTTGCCACCGTGCGGTGGTTTGTTGCTTGCAGGTGCTGCTGGACCAAACGGTCAATAGCGGTCTAAAGCCCAAAGTGCAAAGCCGGCCCTCGAAGGCCTAATTGGAGTGTTTATTGTTTTTATTCATGTATGACCTGCCTGCGTGTCGTGGTTTGTAAATCATGTAACATTAAGTAAACCATTTTGTAAGGCCTTAAGGCCAGTACTGGTTTATGGACTTCATTCCTGGTTGGCTATTTTAGTGGACATTCATGTTTTAATGATGGGTTCTTTATTGCAACTTATATAAACTGCTTCCGCTAGAATGCTTTGTGTAGGACGTTGGAATGGTTGGATGGTTTCCATGAGTAACCACCCGGTCTGTTCTGTGGTATATGGCATCGGGTCCCGGCCGGACCTACTGCTATATGCTATGTGACGGATAGGGGGTGTTACAATGGGCGTGTCCAAGGCTGTGTCAGGTAGTCGACAAACTTCGCTCGACGAAGTGTCGAGACAGTGAACATGGCCTGGCGCCCAGGCGTATTCGGATTTTACATGGGCGAGGACACGGGCGTGTCCAAGACCCGTGTGAGTCTCGGGTTGTTTTCGGGGCTGTGTCAATGGGGGCACACGGCCGACCACACGTCCGTGTCAGTTGGAATACGGGCGTGTCAGGTCAAACACTGGCGTGTCGGATGCCCGTGTGCTGTTCCAGGAGCGTCGATTTTGACGGCGAATGGAGGAAACGGGCGTGTCGCAGGCCGTGTTCGGCCCAGTTTTAGCATTTAAGGCCCGAATCAAGGCCGTTCGTTTCTTTAATTTGGGATCCAACGACTGGGGGTTATTCCTGATGGGATATACCCGGGATTGGACCCTTGAAACCCTCATTTCTTTTGAGTGGTTCTCTTTCTAAGTCAAGAGAGAGAGGAGAGCAAAGGAGGAAGAAGAAGCTTAGATCCGGCTATTGGAGGAGCTTCGAAGCTCCAATTCGCGAGCTGACTTCGGATCTACAGAGGCAAAGAGAGTGCGGTGCTTTTCATCCTCTTACTTTTCCATGGCGCCAAGGAAGAACGCTAGGGTAACGATTCTCTTCTTGAGCATGTTAAGCTCTCCTTCTTTGCATAGGAAGCCCGCTCTCGCGAGTTTGCGGTGAGTTGGAGGCGTTCCTTCGGGTAGATATGTAAAGTACCCGTTGTTTAGAGTCCGTATTCGAGAACGGACATAGACATGATGTGTGAAGCCTACCCGGACATGTTGGTCTGGATCGGTGATGTTGCATTGCATAAATGTCGGAGAATACTCTGTGCGATAGTTTGTTTTTCGGGTTTTCTACGTAGTATATTACAACAGGGAAGCTTGGGGATTAACCCAAAGGTGCACCCAGAAAACTGGGCAGATGCGTGATCTTTTCAACTTGGTGGCCTGAGAGCCAACTTGAAACTAATTGGGTTATGTAATATTGTGCGTTCGATTCACGGGCTTCGGGGAAACTTAACTCGTGCCGATGATATTAAAATGTCGTGGCAAGTGAGCAAAGGGTTGAGTGGAACCATTCCTGCTTTATGCCGAGGGCATAGAGGTCGGGTCTTTACCGTCGATGATATTAAAATGTCGTGACATAGGCTGTTGATGATATTAAAGTGTCGTAGCATCTGCCTAAAAGACCAAATTGCTCACGAGAGATTGCCGTCCTGGGGATGGTGGTGAGTTAACGGGCTTAGACTGTGATCACCGAGAATGTGCCCTGAGAGCACGGGGCGTGTGGCCATGCGTTCCAACGCCTGTGATGCAATTAATTTCTATACTGCTTGGTTGTGCTAATAAAATGCAAGTAAGGAGCATCGCCGCCCCGAATTGGGGGCGGGATCGTTATAATTTGGTCAGCATTACTGACCGTTGCCCTTTTGTTTGCCACCGTGCGGTGGTTTGTTGCTTGCAGGTGCTGCTAGACCAAGCGGTCGATAGCGGGCTAAAGCCCAAATTGCGAAGCCGGCCCTCGAAGGCCTAATTGGAGTGTTTACTGCTTTTATTAATGTATGACCGGCCTGCGTGCCGGGGTTTGTAAATCATGTAATATTAAGTAAATAATTTTGTAAGGCCTTAAGGCCAGTACTTGTGTATGTACTACATTCCTATTTGGTTTATTAGTGGACATTCGTGCTCTTTGTGCTGGGTTCTTAATTGCAACTTATATAAACTGCTTCCGCTAGAATGCTCTGTGTAGGACGTCGGATTGGTTGGATGGTTTCCATTGAGTAACCACCCGGTCTGTCTGTAGTATATGGCGTCGGGCCCCGGCCGAACCTACTGCTATATGTTATGCAACGGATAGGGGGTGTTACAAGAACGAAAGGTCGATAAGACATCCTCGCTAGGAGGTAATCACTCGGGAAGAAAAGAAACTGAAAAGGAATAAATCCCAGCCTACAGGAATCGTCGATCTCCAGCCACAGGGAAATCGTTGAACTCAGCTCTCAGGAAAAACGTCGAACGCAGATGACGGAAAATCATCGAACTCCGTTCGACGATTTGCTGTTGTCGAACACAAGTCACGGGAAAAATCGTCGAACGTCGTTCGACGATTTTCCTTATGTCTAACACTGGCCACGGGAGAAATCGTCGAACGCCGTTCGATGATTTTTCCTTAAGTCGAACACTGGCCACGGGAACAAACGTCGAATGTCGTTCGACGATTTTCCTTACGTCTAACACTGGCCACGTGAGAATCATCGAACTCCGTTCGACGGTTTTCCTTACGTCTAACACTGGCTACGGGAGAATCGTCGAACTCCGTTCGACGATTTTCATCGAACCCAGAACTAAGGCAAATCGACGAGCTCAGCTTGACGATAATCGTCGAACCCAAATCGACGAACTTCGTCGAACTGGCTGCATTGAGTGCACAGCAATCCTGTACCTCCAACTCCGTTTCCGACCAATCTTCTTAGCCTAATTCGATCTTATTACTCGTTTTTTTATAATGAAAACCCACTGCTAATAGTTCTAGGGCTGATAGGTTAATTACTACCCAAACCGAGATTAACAGGGAAAATTTTGAAAAAAAGACAAGACTACAACCATCTAGCCGAAGACTTGGAGTTTCAGAACTTGAGAAAATTGAAAAAAAAAACATAAAGGAGCATTTCTGGTTCAAGGTTCTCATGATTTTTACAGAAAAACAGAGCAAAATAATAATCTTAGGAAACATGAGTGACAACAAGAAAAATGACATGAATAGGAGAAGAAAAACTTGGCAAGGGTAGGAGCGTCATTTGCCTCAAATTCCAGCGATTATCTTGCACAGCCGTTCCTCTCTCTCTCGGCTCCAGCCGCAACAGCACCTAACAGGATTCTAAAGTTTTAATGGCAAAAAAGGGTCAAACCAAAAATTCCGAGACCCCTAAAAACACCACAAAAATTGAATCTCTTACCGTAGGAATGAACGTCAAGGCGAGAGTAATCCAAATCCGTCCTCGGAATCGAATTATGTCCACTAACGCTCCCAGAATCGGCGTCTGAAGGGTAGCAAGTTCGGCGGTTCCGCTTCACATGAACAGTCGCAGGCGGGCAGTTTCTTTTTGGGAGAGACGGTGAACAACACTTCTAAATCTTATTCCAATCCTATATATATTATCTGATACTTAAATCAATAACTAATTAATTAATTAATATATAATAATTAACCTAACCGCCAACCACGCTGCCTCTTATCTAAAATAATAAATAATATCAGACTTATTAAATAGTATTATTTTACATAAAATACAAAACAACGCGAAGACCGAACTTCCTCGGAATTCGACGAAATTCGCACCGTAGCTAAATATCCACGCTACGAACGCAACGGCGAAGTCGAAATCAACTTTTGATGAACAAAAACTCGGGTTATCACTACCCGAAGCCAAAACACAAGCATCTCCCGAGAGGCCTCACCGGTCACCAAAACAGACCCGTCTTGGTAGGGGATCTTGCCAAAAAGGCTACCAACAACCACACAAGGAACCTAAAGAGCTAAGACCATGCTCTAACAAACGGCACCTGCCGGAAACGCGTCAACGTAACGCCAAACGAGAATTAAATAATCGCAGAAAAATCGGGGGCGTTACAGTCACTCCACCTAAAAGAACGTTTCGTCCCGAAACTTTACGTACACAACTTCTACTATAGAAGGGATGTAACAAAACAAGAGCTACTAGAAAGAAACGTACCAATCAAATCAAGGGAACAGATGAGGGTGAGCCTCCCTCGTAGCCGACTCTAGCTCCCAAGTCGCGCTTTCCAAATCCTGATTCTTCCATAAAACTTTCACCATCGGGATAGACTTTGTCCACAACACCCGGTCTTGAGTATCCAAGATGCGGACCAGCACCTCAACTTATGAAAGATTAGGCTCAAACTGGGGCACAGCATCCAAGACTTGCCCACTGCTTCGCACACACTTCCTTAGTTGGCTTACATGAAATACATTATGAACATTTGGGAAGTTTGATGGCAAATCCAGCCTATATGCTGACATGCCAATCCGCTCAACAATCTTAAACTGGCCCACATACCTCGGATCCAATTTCCAGTTCTTACCGAACCTCTTAACACCAACCATCGAGGAAACCTTAAGAAACACAAGGTCCCTTACAGAAAACTCCAGGTCAAACCTATGTCGGTTGGCGTTCTTCTCATATCTCTCCTGAGCTATACGAAGCTTTTCCCGAATAAGCTTCACTGCAACTTCCATTTCCTCGAGCGCATCCGGACCCAGCACAGGCCTCTCACCGAGCTAGGTCCAAAACAAGGGAGTTCTGCAGTGCCTCCCATACAAAGCTTCAAACGGAGCCATTTGCAAGCTCTCTTGGTAACTGTTATTGTATGCAAATTTCATAAGCCGCAAATGCTCATCCCACGCTCCACCGTGGTCCAAGATGTAGTACCTGATCATATTCTCAACTATCTGGTTCACTCGCTCAGTCTGACCATTGGTCTGCGGGTGGTAAGCTGTAGAATACCTCAAATCTGTACCCAAACCCTCTTGTAGACTCCTCTAGACGCGAGATGTAAAACGGGAGTCTCGATCTGAAATGATGCTAACTGGCACACCGTGCAATCTGATGACTTCATTCAAATACAGCTATGCTATCTTTTTCATCAGATAGTCAATCTTGTACGGCACGAAGTGAGCACACTTCATCAGTCTGTCCACTATAACCCAAACAGAATCAAATCCCCTTGGAGATCTCGGCAAGCCCGTAATGAAGTCAATAGAAATACTTTCCCACTTCCAAGTAGGGATCTCCAACGGAGTCAACTTGCCACCAGTACTTCCATGATCGGCCTTCACACGCTTGCAAGTGTGCCACTCAGCAACAAATCGGGCTATATCACCCTTCATCATACCACTAGGCAATCTGCTTCAATTCATGATACATCTTTGTAGATCCTGGATGGTAGGCAACACTGGATCCATGAGCCTCTCTGCAAATCATACCCCTGATGTCTCCAACAACGGGGATGCAAAACCTGCCACGGTACTTCAAAGTACCCGCATCATCGATAGAAAAATCTGACAACTCCCCTCTCTCAGTCCTGAGGTATAAGTGCAGAAGATCTGGATCATCCTTTTGGTGCAACCTGGTAAGTGAAATCCAAGACGGCTCTGCCACTGCCAAACTACTCTGCATGTCACAGCGTCCCACGGAGATATCCATCAGGAGGAACTCTTCCACTAAATGATCGGCGGTGAGATTAAAGATCTTCCCCGTCTTCCAGCTTAGGGCGTCGGCCACCACATTGGCCTTGCCCGGATGATACTGTATATCCACATCATAATCGGCCACATACTCTAGCCACCGCCACTAGCGCAGATTCAACTCCTTCTGTGTGAACACGTACCTCAGGCTTTTATGATATGTGAAGATCTTGCACTATGCACCATAAAGTAAATGTCTCCACAGCTTTAGCTCACCAATCACCGCTGCAAACTCAAGGTCATGCGTTGGGTAATTTCTCTCATGAGTCTTTAGTTGCCTATACCCATACGCAATCACTTTCCCAGCCTGCATCAAAACACAACCCAGACCAACATGCGAAGCATCCACATACACATCATACTCCATGCCCTCAGTAGGTAGGGTCAGAACAGGAGCAGTGCACAATCTGCTCTTTAGTTCCAGGAAGGCTTCTTCGCACTTCTCGCTCCAAATGAAGGCCGCATTCTTCTGAGTCAACCTGGTCAAAGGTGCCGCCAGGGTAGAGAAACCCTCCACGAACCTCCTGTAGTAGCCGGACAACCCTAGGAAGCTTCTAATCTCCTTGGGCGTGCCCGGCCTGCTCCAATCCATCATTGCAGAAATCTTTTTCGGGTCAACTGAGATTTTGTCCTTGTTCACCACATGAACCAAGAAGGAAACCTGGGACAACCAGAATTCACATTTACTCAGCTTGGCGAATAACTGATGGTCTCTCAAGGTAGATAGAACCAATCGCAGATGCTGCTCATGCTCCTCAGCACTGCGAGAGTAGATCAACACATCATCTATGAATACCACCACGAACTTGTCTAGAAAGTCCTTGAACACCCGGTTCATCATATACATGAAAGTTGATGGTGTGTTGGTCAGACCAAACAACATCACTAGAAACTCGAAGTGTCCATGCCTTGATCTAAACGTAGTCCGTGGAATATCTGCCTCACGGATCCTGAGCTGATGATACCCGGAATGAAGATCGATCTTGGAGAACACCGTGCTACCACACAACTGATCAAATAAGTCATCGATCCTTGTTAGAGGGTACCTATTCTTAATGGTGTCTTTGTTCAGCTCCCTATAATCAAAGCACAGCCTCATCGGCCCATCTTTCTTCTTCACAAATAGAACAGGAGCACCCCAAGGAAACGAACTCGGCCTGATAAAACCTTTTGCCAACAACTCGTCCAACTGGACTTGCAACTCCTCCAACTTACGAGGGTCCATCCGATACAGTGCCTAAGCAATAGGACGCGTACCCGGTTCCAAATCAATCACAAACTCAACATCCCGCTCGGGGGGAAGACCAGGAAGGTTATTAGGAAAAACATCAGAGAATCCACGTACAACAGGAATCTCCTCCAAGTGTGGTACACTGACAGCAGTCCCAACCACCGAGACTAAACAAGCAAAACAATCAGAATGAAACAGCTTCTGAGCACATACCGCAGAAATGATAGGAGAATCCTGGCACGGATCAGCATACACACTTCTAGGCTGACCATTGTCATTGATGAAGTCCAAGCGCTTCCCTTTGTACTGAATAACCGCATCATACTTAGACAACCAGTCCATGCCCAGAATAATATCGAAGTCCTCTAGATAAATCATCTTCAAGTCTGCCTTTGCAAGAAAGTCCCCCAACAAAACAGGGCAATCCAAAATGCCCAAATCTGACAACACAGATTCACCAGAAGGGAAGTTGATGCGGAAGGTGTCACAAACTTGATCTAGAATCAACCGATAACTCTCTACAAAAGATCTAGGCACAAACGAGTGGGTAGCGCCAGAGTCGAACAGAACACGCGCCCAACGGTTCTTCACCTTAAATTTCCATATAGGAGTATATAAGCAACTAAGGAACTAACAAAACAAAAACTATAACCATTCTAGAAAATAAAACATTCAGGCTAGGAAAACAACTAACCTGAGATGACCTAAGTCGAGGTCTGAGCCTCCTCGGAAGAGATCACGTTCAGCTTTCCTTTGCCCTTGTCCACACGCTGAGGCGGAGGTAAAGCCTGAAGTGGAACTGCCTGGAGAATAGGCTGGGCTTGTGGACATCTTGTCATGATATGGCCCTTTTAGCCACACTGATAGCAGACTTTATCCTTAGACCAGCACTGGGCAGCATCATGCCTGGGTCGCTTGCAAACAGAACAGGAACCATCCTTCCTAGGAGCACCTTGAATAGCATGAACTTTCTCCTTCTTCTGAGCTCATGTCTTCTTGAAACACCTCTCAACAGGGTGGCCTGACAGGCCACAGAAGCAACACACTACCTTGCTCTTCTTTCCCGAAGCAGCATCGAGTACCTAGGGGTTCTTCTATTCAGCAGACTTCCTCTTGTCCTTCCTGATTTGCTGGCATCTGTTTTTTGTGGTCTCAATGGCCTCCACTTTCAGAGCAGCCTCCACTACCCCTGCATAAGTCACTGATCCATAAGCACTAGCTAACTGCTGAACCTCGTTCCTCAAGCCACCAAGGAATCGCTTGACTCGATCTTCTTCAACACTCACCATCCCAGGGGCAAACCGACTCAACTTGCTGAACTCTATCTCGTACTCACTAACCGTGAGTTGCCTCTGCTTCAGTTGAAGGAAGTCGTTCATTAGTCGGTCACGCTCGACCGAAGGCAAGAACTTCCTCAACAGCATCTCCTTGAATAATCCCCAAGAGCAACCATCCACCAAGCTCTCCTTTTCCCTAAGCCACCAGCTCTTAGCCAAACCCTTTAGCTGATAGGCGGCTATCATCACTCTCTGATCATCTACAATACCGGAGTACGAGAACATCTCCTCCATGGAGACCAGCCAATCATCTATGACCATGAATTCTGCCTTCTCATCATATGTAGGAGGGTTAAGTCTCTGAAACTGAGAGATAAAGGCCATCTCTGCTGGCACCACCACTGGAGGTCTCAGGGGAGCAGGAGGGGGAGGAGCAGCTGACCCCCTGTAGGGGCTTGCACCCCCTGAGTCGGTCCTGCCACAACTGCCACCAGAGACTGGATCTGGGCCTACATCTGCACCATCTGCCTGGTCAAGGAATCGTTGCTCTGTCGTAGGCTCTCGATCACCACATCACTCTGCGCTCCTGAGGACTCACCCTCAGATAGGAGAGTCGACCTGGTCGAAGGACATCTAGCCATCCTAAAACCATAAAAACTGAGTTCAAAACCTAGTACAATAGTTGGAACAAACTACCATTACAGACAATACATACATAAATATGAACTTTTAACTGTTATACTTGCTCTAGGATTTTATTTTTTTTAATAAAAGAAATGTTATGCCTAACCTAGGATGGTTAACCACCATCAACTAACTCTTGTGCCTAGATCGGGAATGCATGAATTTATATTCTTTTTCTTATTTAAAACCATGTGTGTACATATGTCGTCCTGCAAATCTTTAGCTTGGCACGTTGTGCTTATGCAATGTTATGTTATGCATGATTGTGCTATGCATTCTAAAAAGGCCCTAATGCATGTCATGAGCGGCGTACACATGAAAATGTAATGCATCCCATATTACATAACATTCTCATGCAACGAAAAATAAACGTGCTAGTCGCATTCATGTGGTGAGGTTATGTATCCCATACTACAAAACCCTCACATGTTGCCCCTATGGTGGATCCATATACAGACATATATTATGCATCCCATACTACAAAACCCTCACATGTTGCCCCTATGGTGGATCCATATACAGACATATATTATGCCCCGTATACTTCTTGTTATGCTATGAGTGTAGTATTCGTGCTTCAGCCGAGACGTGCTGATGACATATCAGTGTGTGTATGATATGATGCTAAACATCTAATACCTACAAGGAAAGGTTGCCCGACAAATTGTCAAGCAACCTGGCTCTGATACCAACTGTCACGACCCGCATTTTCTCCGAATTAAGAATTATCAGAGTATGAGAAAACACATGTCATGATGCCACGTCGAGCAGGGGATAACTTCCGACGCTCAAGCAAATCACTATCCACTTTACTTTATGAAAATTCATAAGTTTAATGATTAGAAAAAAAAATCGGTTATATTATAAAGGTCATATCCCTCGGCTCAGTGAATCATCTAGTCCACAGTTTAAAACTTTACTTATACGCAGCGGAAAATACTTTATTTATATTTGACATCCTAAAAGAGTGCATAAGTGCCCCCAAAGGACAACTTATACTATGTAAGACCCTACATTCAATTTATACTATATATAAGAAAAAGATCTTTTTACGTTGTTTAGAAAGTAATGTTGAGTTTTATAAAACATGCTGATCATGAGATATACATACATAATAGTGTTTTTAGGTTTAGAAGTAACTAGCAACCTAGCATAAATCTTCCCAAGAGCAAGTAGACTATTTCCAGAAAGGTAGCAGTAAAAGAAACATATCTAGTATCATAAGGTAAAACTAACTGTAGGCGCCAACAAACTGACACGAACCCACTGGCAAGTATGTATGTCTATAAGAAAATAGAAAAACTACCTCACAATAGCAAGAGAAAGATCCCTACAACTCAAGGGATCACCAGCAACACCACAGCAAATTTAGCCGCCTACCCGGCTACTAATCAGAACCTGAGGCTTTTAGAAAAGAAACGAATACCTCAGCAAGTAAAACAAGAAAATTAGAATTAGATCGTTAAATCAAAAAGGAACAAGGAGAGTAAGTAAACTTGACAGTAAAAGCCAACACTGTCCAAAGTAAGCAAAAGTACACCAAGTATCAGGTAACAACAACAAGCCCTGCCCAAATCCTGCAGAGGCTACATGGCAAAAGATAAGAAAACTTGCCACAATATACTGCATTCTACAAGGAAGAAACACCTAACAATCCTAATTTGTGAGTTAATGGCAGAAGTAAACAACATGGATCTGAGTTCTTGACCAAAAACAGTCCCCCAAACAAAACAGTTCCAACTAAAAAATAAAATTTCACTGTGTCGGCACAAAACCACCACGAACCCAGCCCGTACATGGGATTAAAAGTGTGGCGGCCACAGCAATACCCAGCCCGTACCTAGGACTAAAACGTGGCGGCCACGGCTCGCACACAAAACATCCCGCTCCTTTAGAGCGTCAAATACCACTACCTGCCATAACCCATGATTCGGCCCTCAAAACAAAGGAAGAACGAAAGGCCGACAAGACGTCCCCCCTAGGAGGTAACCACTCGGGAAGAAAAGAAACTGAAAAGGAATAAATCCCAGCCTATAGTGTTAAAAGTAGCGAATATGCAACAACAAACAGATAGAATTTTGAATAATTGAAATTTTATTATCCAAAAAAAAGATGTCATTTACAAAGTTATGACCTCCCTTTTATAGAATGGAGGAGATATGAGAGAGTATAAACAAACAATATGGGACTAAACATGTACAAGGCTGAGCGGCTAGAAATAAAGGAGACTGCACAGGCCGCGTGGTTAGACAGATAGGTTAACCGGTCGGCAACTCCAACAGGATAAGAACAAGCCGCAATGGGAGGCCGATAGACCGTCTGGTCTCCAAGCTCCTGAGAGAGACCGTCAGACCGCTCGTTCAACAAACCGCCAGACAAGACCTCAAGGCCGCCCGGTCTAATACTTCAACACTCCCCCTCAAGCTGGAGCATAGATATCAATCATGCCCAGCTTGTCACAACTGTGGAAGAAGGAAGTAGAGACCAGCTTTGTGAAGATATCTGCCAATTCCTTGTCAGAGGTGACAATTTGAGTACAAATCTGTTTCTTCAAAATCTCTTCCCGAATGAAGTGGCAGTCAACCTCTATATGCTTTGTTCTCTCATGGAAGACCGGATTTCTGGATATGTATATAGCGGCCTTGTTGTCACAGAACATAGGAAGAGGATAGTCATAAACCTCTCTTAGGTCAAGCATGAGAGCCTGCAACCACTTTAACTCACATGTGGTTGACGCCATACTCTGGTATTCGGCTTCTGCACTGGATCTGGAGACAACAGGCTGCTTCTTTTTCTTCCAACTCACAAGATTTCCTCCAACAAAAGTACAAAAACCTGATGTGGACTTCGATCGCCTTTATCATCCGCATAGCGTGAATCTGAGTAGGTCTCAACCCTCAGATGATCATTCTTCTGAAAGATTATCCCTTTGCCTGGTGCTGCTTTGACATACTCTAAAATCCTCAAAGCAGACTGAAGATGGCACTCCCTGGGAGCTTGCATAAACTGACTGACCTTCCCTACAGCATAGGAGATGTCGGGTCTAGTCACTGTGAGATAGATGAGTTTGCCTACCAAACGTCTGTACCTTGTGACATCAGATAGAAGAGGCGAGTCATTCGTCCACGTTTTGTCTTCTCCAATAGCCATGGGAAACCGAGCCGGTTTGGCACCTCTCAATCCTGTTTCTTGTAAAAGATCAAGGGCATACTTCCGTTGGGAGAGAACCAACGAGTCAAGTTTTCGAGAGATTTCTATCCCCAAAAAAGTATTTCGGGGAGCCCATATCCTTCGTGACCAAGTGTTGACGGAGGTTCTTCTTCGTCAAGTCCACCCCATCTTGTTCATCGCCAATAAGAAGAATATCATCCACATATACTGCCAAAACCACCAGTCCCGAGGCTGTTTTGCGAATGAATAAGGAGTGATCGACCGAACTTCTTATAAAGCCAATTGTAGCCACAATACCACTGAATTTGTCGAACCACGCCCGAGTGCTCTGCTTTAGGCCATAAATGTCCTTCTTCAAACGACATACGCGTGTCTCCACCTGAGCAACATACCCAAGAGGTTGCTACATGTAGACATCCTCTTGAAGATCGCCATAGAGAAAGGCATTCTTGACATCAACCTGGGAAATAGCCCAATCCCGGTTAACAGCCATATAGAGAAGAACCCAGATGGTGCTGAGGCGAGCAACCGGAGAAAAAGTGTCAAAGTAATCAACGCCGTAAGTCTGAGTGAAGCCTTTGGCCACCAGCCGGGCCTTGTAGCGATCCACAGTGCTGTCGGGGAGAAATTTCACAACAAAGACCCATCGACAGCCAACCACATCAGTGCCCACGGGAGGAGGAACAAGGGTCCAGGTACCCCTTTCAGTAAGAGTAGCCATCTCTCATCAATGACAGATTTCCAATGAGGGATATCAAGAGCCTCCTGGTAGGTACGGGGAGTAGAAGTAGAGGAGATAGCCAAGGCAAGACACCTGCGAGAAGGAGAAAGCCGATCATAGGAAACAACTGCCGCAAGCGGGTGTTGAGTACACGCCAGCACCCCTTTGCGAAGAGCAATGGGAAGATCCAGTGCGACGGGTGCGTTAGCGACTGGAGCGTCCGTGGCGGAGAAGGCTAGCCCGGGACTAGAGAGAGACGTCGCCGGAGAAGAGGGAGGAGGGGTGGGTGGGGAGACGAACAGGGAAGGAGACGATGGAGGAGAGGACGGAAGGGGGGAGATGTCGAGAGGCGTGGAGGGAACGAAGAGAGGCGGTGGAGAAGCAGAGACATCAGGAGGAAGAGAGGAGGGAGGAGAGAAGTAGGAAGCATTCTCAAAAAATGTCACATCCGTGGAGACAAATTGCTTGCGTAGAAGGGGGTCAAAACAGCAATAGCCTTTTGTCTGGTAGAGTACCCCAAAACGACACACTTTGTGGAACGGGGGGAAAGCTTGTCGCGGGTAGCGGAGGGAGCGTGAACAAAAGCCGGACAGCCAAAGACACAGAGAGGGAGAGGAAAAGGTTCCTTGCGGGGGTAGAGAATGGAGAAGGGGGTCTGGACGTGGAGAACTGTGGAGGGAAGACGATTGATGAGATAGCAGGCGAGGAGCACATCGTAGCCCCAGTAGGAGCGAGGTACTGGCATCTGCTTCATGAGAGTATGAGCAACATCAAGCAGGTGAAGGTTTTTACGCTCCACCACCCCATTCTGCTGGGAGGTGTAAACACACGTAGTTTGATGAAGATGACCATGTTGTTGAAAGAAAGAGGAGAACTCATGATTAAGATATTCCTTAGCATTATCAGAGCGTAAAACTTTAATAGAAACGTCAAACTGATTCTTAATCATAAAATAAAATGATTGCCAAACAGAAAAGAGTTCAGAGCGATCTTTTAATAGATACACCCAGGTACATCTTGAAAAATCATCTATAAAAGTGACAAAATAGGAACTACCCCGACCAACAGTGAGGGTAGGAGCAGGACCCCAGACATCAGAATGAATGAGATCAAACGTGCGAGAGGAGCCACGGCCTTGGTTTGGTGGGAAGGAGCAGCGATGATGTTTTCCAAGCTGACACGCATCACAGTTGAGCGGAGGACTGGTCGGAGGTAAGTGGGGCAGAAGCTGTCGAAGAATCCGAGGAGGAGGATGTCCAAGGTGAAGATGCCATTGAAGCAGATCTGTAGAGGAGGAATAGGAGGATAGAGCAGAAACGTCGTCGAGGAAATAGAGGCCGCCGCTCTCAGTCCCAGTAGCAATCGTCCGCTGGGTCCTCGGGTCCTGAAAAGAACAAGAAGTGGGAGTGAATAAGACAGAGCACTGTAGTTGCCGACATAAAGTTGTAACAGATAATAAATTGCATGGGAACTTTGGGACATAGAGATTGTCCTCCAAGCGAAGCGACGGGGTGACTTGAACCATGCCCATCCCGTGCACCGGGGACGGTGAACCATCCGCCACACGAACCGGGGGTAGGCGGTCATGCGTTTCAAGGAGAGAGAAGCAATGAGGGTTGCCAGTCATATGATTTGTAGCACCCGAGTCAATCAGCCATTTACCTTGGGTAACAATGTGGACACTACCTGAAGTCGTGGCCACAGAGGCAGATGGCCGAGAGGAGGCAGAGGTCGAGGAAGGAGCATCACTAGAAGGGCGAAGACGAGGATGTTTCTGCCAGCAACGGTCAACAGAGTTGTCGATACGACCACAATAAGAGTAGAGGAACTTGGACGAACCACGCCCGCAGGAGTGGCTGCGGCCACTAGCCCCCCCCCCCCCCTGAGCTTGGTGAGCATAGGAGTCCTGGGAAGGGGGGAGGCCAACAGAGGACGTTGGAGCAGTGAAGTAATACCGGCAGTGCGAGCCACAGTGGCATCCAAAGTAGGAGATTCCGCCTCACCCAAGATCTGCTGGCGGATCATATCATAGGAATCGGGAAGACAGAGAAGATAACAAACAACCAGGAGTTCCTGGAAGTGTTTGTGCTGGTCAGCCAAGTCCGCGGAGAAGGGACGATTTTGTAGGATCTCGGCACCAAGAGCCTGAACTTGCTGGTAAGCTGCAGCAGGAGACATGGAGGGGCGGGCAAAGAGGTCCGCATAAAGAGTATAAATGCGGGACGTCTGGCCCCCCTTCGAATAGTGAGCAGCAAGGTGAAGCCAGGCAGCCTTGACCGTCTCATCATGGCGAATGACGGGAAGGCACTCATCAGAGAGGCTGTTGGCGAGCCAAGTGCGGACAAGGGCATCACTCGCATCCCAGTCATCAAATTCAAGCGAGGTACGAGGAGGAGGGTTATCGGTGAGGTGATGACGCTTGCGCTGAGAGCGAAGAAGAAAGGTGAAAGAAACGCTCCAATCGGGATAGTTGGAGCCAACAAGCTTAGAAAGCGTGCCAAGGTTGCCTGAAGGAGTAGGTGGAGGAGGAGCTGCTGGAGTGGTGGAGATAACGGGCGTGGAGAGACCGGAAGTAGTCATAGGAAACCGCGCGAGAAGAAGAGAAGCCGTGGGGAGAGGAAGAAGGAGAGCAACCCGCGTGAAACCGCAGCAGTTTAAAGGGAAGAAGCCGCGCAAACACTAGCGGCCAAGAAGCAGACCAAGGTACAGCGGGGAAGAGGTCGCGCATACTGAAAAGTCCGAGCGAACAGAAGAGAAGAGGAAGCAAGAAGCAGCGGCGACAACAACAATTCGCAAGTCGGGCGAACAGAATCAGGCCGCACAGCTAGGGGAAAACAGGCGGCTAGAAGGAAACAGGTCGCTGCGACAATTAAACAGGTCACGGTGACGAAGAGCAGCTAGAGAAGAGAAGCAACAAGCCGCGCGAACAGGGCAGCGGGCGGAAGAGAAGGCAAGCCGCGTAGACAGGTCGCGTGAAGCAGAAACAAGCCGCGAGAGTCAGAGAGCGCACACAATTAGGAGGAAAAGACCGTGTCCTCTGATACCATGTTAAAAGTAGCGAACATGCAACAACAAACAGATAGAATTTTGAATAATTAAAATTTTATTATCCAAAATAAGATGTCATTTACAAAGGTATGACCTCTCTTTTATAGAATGGAGGAGATATGAAAGAGTATAAACAAACAATGTGGGACTAAACATGTACAAGGCTGAGCGGCTAGAAATAAAGGAGAACGCACAGGCCGCGCGGTTAGACAGATGGGTTAACCGCTCGGCAACTCCAGCAGGATAAGAACAAGCCGCATTAGGAGACCAATAGACCGCCCGGTCTCCAAGCTCCTGAGAGAGACCGCCAGACCACTCGGTCAACAAATCGCCAGACAAGACCGCAAGGCTGCCCGGTCTAATACTTCAACATACATGAATCGTAGATCTCCATCCACAGGGAAATCGTCGAACTGAGCTCTCAGGAAAATCGTCCAACACAGATCACGGAAAATCGTCGAACTCCGTTAGACGATTTGCTGTTGTCGAACACAAGTCACGGGAAAAATCGTCGAACGCCGTTCAACGATTTTCCTTACGTCTAACACTGGCCACGGGAGAAATCGTCAAACGTCGTTCGACGATTTTTCCTTAAGTAGAATATTGGCCACGGGAACAATCATCGAACGCCGTTCGACGATTTTCCTTACGTCTAACACTGGCCATGGGAGAATCATCGAACTCCGTTCAACGATTTTCGTTACACCTAACACTAGCCACAGGAAAATTGTCGAACTCCGTTCGACGATTTTCCTTACGTCTAACACCGGAGATGGGAGAATCGTCGAACTCCGTTCGATGATTTTCATCGGACCCAGAACTAAGGCAAATCGACGAGCTCAGCTCGTCGATAATCGTCGAACCCAGATCGACGATCTTCGTCGAACTGGCTGCATTTAGTGCAAAGCATTCCTGTACCTCCAACTCCGTTTCCGACCAATCTTCTTAGCCTAATTCGATCTTATTACTCGTAATATAAGAATGAAAACCCACTGCTACTAGTTCTAGGTTTGATAGGTTAATTGCTACCCAAACCGAGATTAACAGGGAATAATTTGATAAAAGACAAGACTACAGCCATCCGGCAAAAGACTTTGAGTTTCAGAACTTTAGAAAAATGAAAAAAAAGAACATAAAGGAGCATTTCTGGTTCAAGGTTCTCAAGATTTTTACAGAAAAATAGAGTAAAATAATAATCTTAGGAAACATGAGTGACAACAACAAAAATGACATGAATAGGAGAAGAAAAACTTGGCATGGGTAGGAGCACCACTTGCCTCAAATTCCAGCGATTATCTTGCATATCCCTTCCTCTCTCTCTCGGCTCCAGCCGCAACAGCACCTAACATGATTCTAAAGTTTTAATGGCGGAAAAGGGTCAAACCAAAAATTTCGAGACCCCTAGAAACACCACGAAAATTGAATCTCTTACCGTAGGAATGAAGCTCTAGGCGAGAGTAATCCAAATTCGTCCTCGGAATCGAATTCCGTCCACTAACGCTCCCAGAATCGGCGTCTGAAGGGTAGCAAGTTCGGCGATTCCGCTTCGCATGAACAGTCGCAGGCGGGCGGTTTCTTTTTGGGAGAGACGGTGAACAACACTTTTAAATCTTATTCCAATCCTATATATATTATCTGATACTTAAATCAATAACTAATTAATTAATTAATATATAATAATTAACCTAGCCGCCAACCACGCTGCCTCTTATCTAAAATAATAAATAATATTAGACTTATTAAATATTATTATTTTACATAAAATACAAAACGACGCGAAGACCGAACATCCTCGGAATTCGACGAAATTCGCACCGTAGCTAAATATCCGCGCTACAAACGCAATGGCGAAGTCGAAATCAACTTTCGACGAACAAAAACTCGGGTTATCACTACCCGAAGTCAAAACAAAAGCATCCCTCGAGAGGCATCACCAGTCACCAAAACAGACCCGGCTTGCTAGGGGATCTTGCCAAAAAGGCGACCAACAACCACACAAGGATCCTAAAGAGCTAAGACCACGCTCTAACAAAAGGCACCTACCGGAAACGCGTCAACGTAACGCTAAACGAGAATTAAATAATCGCAGAAAAATCGGGGGCATTACACCTCTCCCCATCCTCTCCTGCTCGCTCCCTGAGGGCCTCTCGCGAGCCCAAGTTTGTACATAATCCCCGCTCTTTTCGAGGTTGGCACAAGCTCGGAAAGAAAGTTCAACTGAGGGTCGTGTCCTTAAAGCGTGGTTGAGGCATATTTACGAGAGAATCTTTGGTGAGGCCCTCCACCGAAGCCTATAAATATAGGGTTCCTACCCCAAATAGAGGATACCCCTTTGCACACTTCCTCCTTCCTTGGCTCGAACTGTTGAGCATGTCTCACAGCTAGAGCTTTCGCGAGCGCCTTGCAATGGTGCGCAAACAAAACAAGGCCAACGTGGCTTCCCCGACCACAACTCTAGTTTGCACCCTACCCTCTTTACCGTCCTCATCGTCTCGCCTAAAGAGGGTAAAGATAGGTGGCCCCTCCTCCTCGGCCGAGGAGACATCTCGCGCAGTCCTGGAAACCTGCCCCACTCCTCCTCCCGCATCTCCTAGAGAGAAGAATGTGAGTTCTTGCTTTTGTCTCTATTACCTCTTCAATATCTATATTTGCCTTTTTATTATTTGCTTCTTCAGGGAGCCCCCGCAGCTCTACAATGACCGAAAAGTCCGCGAGACGACACCGTCGTCCACCGTGAAGATTCTGACTCGCAACAACCTTCCACTCCTCCATCTACTCCTCCTAGCGAGAGGAGGGACGACACTTCCCAGGCCGCCAGGACCTCCCGTCATCCTGGTAAAAAACCTTCTCTCTCGCTTCTCTGTCCCACTAGGTACTCTCGCACCCTCCTGCGAGAGCCTCTCTTACAATGCCCCTCGATTCCTTGCGTAGGCACCCCGACCGACCCGCCTGCTGAGGAGCACTTTAGGCGACTCGCCGTATCGCCTCATCCCCCTATAAATGGGATTGAAGACTACCTGAGCGACCGTACGGACCCGGTGGAGATGAAGCGTAAGACGACCGAATTGTTCTGGAAGCTCGCATGCATCATCCATTCGCTGGCACAAGACAAGCAGGCGGCGGATAGGCGCCTCGAATGCCTGGAGAACGAGTGCGCTCGCTTATCTTCCGAGGTTGATACCGAGATAGATGTCGATGGGACCAACCCCCAGGCCATCATCAGCGAGGTCGACATGGAGCTCCGTCTCGCTCGTCGTGGTCTTGACGCCGTTCGCGCCTTCCACACGAAGAGTAGGCCCCCCTGCGCGGGAGCTCGTAGTGGCTGCTGGAAATGGATACCGTATTAAATGTCGTTCGTCTCGCCCTTTTCTTATTTTCCACTACGTGTTGTAACACTTTGTAATATATATTATGTGTTCGTCTCGCCAATAACCCGTGGTTTGTGAACATGGTGCCCGCATTACGCGGGACGACACATTTTTTTAAATTTCCATGGTTGGCTTAATATCTTAATTTCTTTAATTTCTTTAATTTCTTTCATTCTTTTTTATTTATTCTGTCTTGCTGAGGAAGTTTGCGATGGGCCACGCGAATCGAGATTTAGGAGAGAGTGAACCGCCAGCCGACTCTTCCCTTTCCTGCATATCTTTCTTTCCCACCCATTTCATATTTGTCCATATCCGCTATAAATACCTCAGCCACGGGTCAGAAGGATATCCGCGCTTTTTAGCCCTGACGTGTCCAAGCTCTTGCCCGATTGCTCCTTCTGTCTCGCCAATCCCTCTCGCTCTTTCCTCCCCGGCCATCTCGCCAATTCTCTTTCTCCCCACTTCTTTTCTCCAACCGTCTCTCCTTCATCTGTCTCGCCAAAAATGGGAAAGAGGAAAGTGGAGTATGGCGAGGGGCGCAGTCGCTGTGGGGAGCGGTTCACTGACCACGACTTCGCGCTCGGCAGGCTTTCTGAAGAGGACTGTCGCAGCTTCGTTCGTGAGTATCTGGGGGAGGGGCTCGAATCGCGGTCCCCTAAGGTCGGCGAGGCAATCAACTTATACTACCCTGGTGAGCTCGCCTTCCACGTCTCTCAATTTGAGGCGGGGTAGAGATTGTCTCTCTGGCCGGAGGTAAAGCAGGTCTTCAAGTAATTCAGTGTCGTCCCGACGCAGTTTAACCCGAACGCAATTTCGGTGTTAATCGCTTTTGCCTGCTATATGCGTCGGGAGCGAATCGAGTTCAGCTTGACGGTTTTCCGCAAGCTTTTCATCTACCACGCCAACGCCAACGACGTCTCGTATTTCACCGGACAAGGGCTCAAGGTGTGCGAGATGCCAAATAAGAATCATCATTGGCTCACTCGGTTTGTGTTCATCTGCGGCGACTTCGGGGGCGTCCCGCTCGCGCCGGTGTCACCCACCGCGATCTTTTATGCTTCTCCCTAGGTGGGCGGTCCAGAGAAGTTGTTGTACAACTTCTTCGTCAGCAAAAACTTTGAGGTCAACTTCCTGCGGCGAGGCCTCGACTCGCTGCCTCTGGTGCTCCCTGTCGAAGGTATTCTCGCTTTCTTGTATTGAATTTTATTACTTTTTTGTCTCGTCATCCCATCGCCTTCTTGCATGTTTTTAGGGGAGCGAGTCGTACCCGTCCACCCCCCTTACAAGAGCAGCATCCATCTAACCAAAGGCCTCAGTCTCGCCAGCGCGGCAGCTGAGGCGGCGAGAGGGTCCCTAGATCCTGCCCCTCCAAAGAAGACAACAGGTGACAGCGTCCCGTCTCATTCCAGCCCTCAAAGAAAAAAGATGAGAAAACGGTGGACATTTCTAAGGAGAAGAGGAAAGCCCTGAAAGAGAAGAAGGAGATGTCGAGGTCCTTGAGCCCCATCTCCGTAGGGGAGTCCCAGTCGCCCCGCTCACCTCCCCATCAGGCCGTCTCGCCCGCCCGCGAGACGGCCCTCCTCGACCAGCCTGCCGCCACTTCCAACCAACCGGCAGCCACCACTCCCATTCAACCGGCTGCTGTAACGCCCCCGTTTTTTTTTCACTGATTTTATTGGTTTGGGCAACGTCAGATTTATGACGTCGTGACGTTACCTTTAACGTCGAGTTGACGGCACAATGCCGTTAAGACATTTCCACGTCTGTACGGTCGAGTAGGCCAAATTCTTGTTGTAATGGGAAAATTTTGCATTTAAAATTTAAGATAAGTAATTTTGAACTTGCTCGTCAAGTTTCGTCGCAATACGAGCATTTTTGGAGTCTCGGAGTGCGATTGAAGTTTTGGATTTGTTTATGTTCGCCGTATACTTCGAAGATTAATATCTCGGGAATGGCTCGTCGGATTCTGGTTTTGACTTCGTCGTTGTGTTCGTAGCGTCAGTGTTTGCCTACGGTGCGAGTTTCGTTTAATTTGGTGCGCGTTTGGGCCTCCGTTTTGATCTCGTAGTTTCCTTATTCAAAATATATAAAATATGAATATTTTATATTAAAATACTATTCAATAATGAAAAAACAATATTCATTCATATAGTTTGATTTCTTGGGTATATTTGTAAAGAATTTTCAGATTTTGCAATTTCTGATTTCTACCTACTCGAGTGAATATGATTCTTACTCGAGTGATCTTCTGAATATACACGAGTGATTTTGTCCGACTCGAGTGAAACTTTTCATATACACGAGTGACTTCTGTGCATACTCGAGTAAACTTTTTTCACCTACTCGAGTAAATTCTATTTCGCCTACGCGAGTAAATTTGGTTCTTACTCGAGTGCTGTTCTAGATCTACACGAGTACTTTTCCTTCTTACTCGTGTAAAATTTCTGACCTACTCGAGTAATATTTCTACCTACTCGAGTAATTCTTCTTACCTACTAGAGTAATATTTCTACCTACTCGAGTAATTCTTCTTACATACACGAGTAATATTTCTACCTACTCGAGTACCCGTAAGCTTGTTCCTGTGTAGTCCGTTATAGTTTAGGTTCGGGATTCTTTTTGAGCATCAAAACGATGTCGTATGAAAAAATAGTTAACATGAAATTTGTGCGTCTCGACGAGATCTACAACTTTCATGTTGACTACCTTTCGATTTGATGCAATCCTAAACCACTATTTTCATCTTTCGCGCACCCGCGCATTTATAGCTCGCTTTTAGACAGAATTTTTTTATAAACATATATATTTATAAATATATTTATATATCTCTATACTAGCATCTTCGAACGGGCTCCGCCCGTTCTCGATGCGTCGCTGCGGGCTTCGCCCGCAATCAACCGAGCTTCGCCCGATTGACGCCCCGGCGGGCTTCGCCCGCCCCCCGGCGCGCGAGGCTCGTGCCCCGGTGCGCAAGGCCCGTCCCGCCACCCGGCGGGCTTCGCCCGCACCGAACAAAATTTAAATAATTAAATAATTTTAATAAATAAATATAATTTTTAAATTTAATTATAATATAATAAATAATTATATAAAAAAATGAAACAAATGAAAAAAAAAAACCGAAAAAACCCAAAATCGCCCCCCCCCCCCCCCCCCCGCTTCCCCTGCTCACGCTTGGGCATTCCCGGCCGCCGCCGGCGGAACCCACCGGCGGGTTCGCCGGCCTCCAGCGAACCCGCCGGGGGTTTTCCGGCGGCGAGCGGGCAGGGCAACCGCCGGCGGTGGCCCTGCCCGCTCGCCGCCGGACAACCCCCGGCGGGTTCGTCGGAGGCAGGCGAACCCGCCGGTGGGTTCCGTGCAGGCCGGCGGCGGCTCCGCCGCAGGCGGTGGGGTGAGGCATTGAAGGCTGGGTGGGAGGGCGTGGGTATCGGGCTTTTGGAGCCAGTGAACAGTGCAGGATTTCCCTTTCTGGATATTTGCAGTCCGCATTTGTTAGATCCAATGGCCAAAACCTATTTCCTGGAGATCGGACGGTCCAGATGAAATTCATGGTGTGATTGAGATATGCATATTGTATTATATAATAAAGATATATATATATATATATATATATATATATATATATATATATATATATATATATATATATATATATATATATATATATATATATATATATATATATGTATATATATATACATATTTATACTTAGGTTATTAGAAAGAAAAGAAAATCCCTTCTTCTTCTCCGATTCTTGTCTCCCGAACCAGAGCGGCGTGAGTGTGAGAGTAAATATTTTGTGAACCTTCCGGTGGCCGCCGACGGTTCTCCGGTGCTCGAACTCTTCATCGGAGCATAGATCCGGAAAGCTCTCGCCGAGAGCTACGCTCTCGTGATAATTTCTTTCCCGTTTCTTGATATTTCTCGTTAGGGTTTTTCGGCCCTAACCTCTATTGTGGCCATTTTTGTCTAGATTTCAACTTCTTCCGCATCTTTTTGCCCCGATCTACGACGTGAAGTGATTCAGTGGACTTTTTCGGTAAAACCAAGGCAAGTGGAGTTTTCCCCTCATTTCTCCTTGTCCGATTTGATGGTAACGACTATGTTTTCATGTTTCTTAAATTCTCTACACTTATTCTTGCAAATTGTTGTTATGATTTACCTTCTCAACGATCACATGATGTTGTAATGTTTCGTCATGGTAAACCCAATTTTGTCCGGATATGTTGATCGTTCTTGAAGTGTCTTATGATGGCTTTATGTGCCTTAGTTTTCGTTATTAAATGCGTTAGAATTTATCTAGGACTGTAAATTGCTCCTAGAGGTTGATCAACCGCGTCTTGAGTTCGGTAATGTCACGTAGAATCTGTCGAGCCAAATCTCGAGGTATTTGTGTTGTGGTTTCTTGGGGTTTCTTGAATGCGGGAGTTAGTGGGTGATCCCACCTACGCAGTGTTTGTTACCTTCATTAGTGCCCTGTTGAAGTCTACCTGGTTTTTGGATGTATGCGGTGTATGGTGGAGAGTATGAGACTCCCTCGCAGTTAAACGAATTGTATATCGGTTTATTTTGGGTGGTGTGTCCAAGAGCGACCACTTCGCCTGTGTTTTTGGGTGGTGTGTCCAAGAGTGACCACTTCGTCGTGTTTTTGGGTAGAGTCGACCACAATTGCCTAATGAAGGTTTTGTATTTTCTTTCTGGAGAAATATTTACTTAGTCACCTTATATCCTTGTGCGTCTGGTGTACCCTTGTGGAACGTGACAAGTCACGTAGGAGTTCTTTTCCTGTTGATGCCCTGTTTTTTTTGTACTTTACTTCAGTACTTTTGGTCTTGGGTTGGTATCCCGGTTGACCCTTTGACTATTTTGGTTTATTACCTTTCCTGCCACTACTTGTACCTTCTTGCTGAGGTATTCTGTTTTTGGAATGCCTCAGGTTCAGAGCAGTAGCAGTTAACAGTGCTGGTGTTGGATTTTTGGCGGCAGTGTTGGCCGTGGTTGTTGCCTCGTCATAGTGAGGTAGTTTGTTGTTGGTTTTGTTTTTACTAGTTCAGACATACTTTTGTTCGAGGATTCGTGTCAGCTTGTTGGCGCCCACTGATTTGTTAGTTGTTGATACTTACTAGCTGCTCATTTATTTAAAAGTGGATGTGGTTTACTTGCTCTCTGGGAGGATTTATGCTAGGAATGCATGTTAGGTATTTTCAACTATACAATCTACTACTATTACTTCATATATTGCATAATTTGAAACCCTAACCTGTTATTTTTAGCGACCGTAAAAGCTATCTTTCCTACCATAATAAATTTAGAGTTCTGCATAGCATGTGTTGTCCTTTGGGGACGTTTATACTCTTGTAGGATGTTCGGGTTAATCTAATCAAGTATTTTTCCACAACGCATAATATATTTTAAGTCGTGGACTAGATGAGCCACAAAGCCAAGGGATACGGCTAACTTCTGCACGTAACTGATTTTTCCTTAAAATAACTTTAAAAGAACCTTTCATCATGTTTAGTTGGTGTCTGCCTGAGCGTCCGCAGTTATCCCCTGCTGACGTGGCATCATGACGCACATTTTCCTTTACTCTGATAAGCCTTATTTGCGGTGAAAATGCGGGTTGTGACAGTTGGTATCAGAGGGAGGTTGTTTGACAATTTGTCGGGCAACCCTTCCTTGTTGGTATTAAGTGTTTCGCATCATATCATACACACACCGATATGTCATCAGCACGTCTTGGCCGAAGCACGAACACTACACTCAGAGCATAACATGAAGTATACGGGGCATATTATGTAGTATGAGATGCATAATATATGTTTGTATATAGATCCACCATAGGGGCAACATGTGAGGATTATGTAGTATGGGATGCATAACCTCACCACATGAATGCGACTAGCACGTTTCTTTTTCGTTGCATGAGAATGTCATGTAGTATGGGATGCATAACATTTTCATGCATACGCCGCTCATAACATGCATTAGGGCCTTTTTTTAGAATGCATAGCACAATCATGCATATCATAATATTGCATAAGCACGACGTGCCAAGCTAAAGATTTGTGGGATGACATATGTACACACATGGGTTTAAATCAGAAAATGAATGTAAATACATGCATTCATGTCATAGGCACAAGAGTCAATAGGATGAGAGGATATCATCCTAAGTAGGACATAGCATCATTATAAAATCCCAGAGCAAGTTGCAGCGTAAACAAGTATCTTTTAAGTAAGGTCTGAACTAGTTGTGTGGCTTTGTCATAAGTTAGGATTTTGATGAGTTGTTCATTTGATTTTTAGAATGCCTCCAAAGTGTCCTGCGACGAGGTCGACTCCCCAGTCGAAGGGTAAGTCATCAGGTGTGCAAAGTGACGCGATTATCGAGAGTATACGTCAGAGCAATGAGGCTCTATCAAGGCAATTGGTTGTGACGCAATCTCAAATTGAGTCTTTGTTGTCTGCCGCTCCCGCGCAGCAACCTTCAGCGCAAGAGCCCGCCTCGGGCCAAGCCGTGCCCAATACACATGCTCCTCTGGTGCCCCCGATGGCGATACCACCAGAAATGAATTTCATATCGCACTTCTAGCGGTTGGGACCTCCCACCTTCGACGGGAGTGCTGACTTTATGATTATAGATGACTGGATCTTCTCCATCGAGGAGATGTTTTCGTATTCTAGAATTCTAGAAGCCCAGAGGGTGATGATTGCAGCCTATCAGTTAAAAGGTATGGCGAAGAGTTGGTGGATTCGGGAAAGAGAGAGCCTGAAGGAAGGTTGTACTTGTGAATCTTTTAAGAAGATGCTACTGAAGAAGTTTCTACCCTCGGTCGAGCAAGACCGCCTGATGAATAACTTCCTGCATCTAAAGCAGAGACAACTCACCGTGAGCGAGTATGAAATTGAGTTTAGCAAACTGAGCAGGTTCGCTCCGGATTTGGTAGCTTCTGCGGAGGGTAGAGTGAAACGTTTCTTGGGAGGACTAAGAAGCGATGTCCAGTAGTTGGCATGCGCTTACAAGCTGAAAGTTATGCTGAAACAGTGGAAGCCGCTTTAAAAAGTGGAGGCGATTGAAAATGCCCAGAACTGCGGTGCTGCGGTAAGGAAGGAGAAAAAAAAGGTGTTGAGGATGGTAACTCCAGGGCATCTAGCCCTTCTTCGAAGAAGAAAAGTAAGGATGTGTGTAGCTTCTGTGGTCGACCTGGCCACCCCTACAAAAGGTGCTTCAAGAGGATTACCACCCTGAAGCAGCAGCAGGTACATGCCATCCAAGGTGCACCTATGGGAGAGCTTGTGTGCTCGTTCTGTGCAAGGAAGGGTCATGATGTGACTCGTTGCTGGATGAAAGATAGGGTTTGCTTCGAGTGTGGGCAGAAGGGACACCATAAGTCTTCGTGCCCCCAGGCTCAGTCCCCACTATAACCTGCCCCACTTCGAGCTCTGCCACCGCCACCAAGCCTGGGTAAAGGAAAAGGAAAGCTGAACGTGATGACCAGCGAGGAAGCCCAAACCTCTACGCAAGTGATATCAGGTTAGCCTCAGTTAAATTTATCCTTATTAATTATCTTCGTTTCCCTAGTTGTCGTTCATTTAGTTATGTATGTTACGGTTTTAGGGGAGTTTAAGGTGCGGAATATGTGGGCGCGCATTCTTTTCGATTCGGGTGCCACCCATTACTTTGTGGCCCGAAGATTTGTCGATAAGCACCGTCTGAGTGTTTACCAATTAGGAGGCTCCTTCAATGTCAAGCTTCCTTCCGGTTATTCGGTGATATCTAACCATGGAGTTCTGAGATGCCCTATTTATCTTGTGAATTTTCTGGCTTATGCGGATCTGATGATTTTGGATCTGTCTGATTTTGACGTGATTCTGGGCATGTACTGGCTGTCCAAATATGATGCGGTCATCCAGTGCAAGGCTAAGCGATTGGATTTCAGAATGGACGACGGACAACCTATGAGCTTCTATGGATTTTAGGACAGAGTTTCTCCTGTCATTTCTGTGGTACGTGCTTATCGTGCTATAGAGTCTGGTTACGAGGCATTTTGGTTTCTATTTCTGCTCTGGAAACAGCTTTTGTTACCCCACGTCTTCAGGATGTCTCGGTGGTGCGAGAGTTTCCAGATGTCTTTCCAGATAGTCTTCCAGGACTTCCTCCTGAAAGGGAGATAAAGTTTGTTATAGACCTCGAACCAGGTACTCGTCCTATTGCTAAAGCACCGTACCGTTTGGCTCCACATGAGTTGGATGAGTTGCGTACTCAGCTTGATGAGTTGCTCAGGTGTTGTTTTATTAGGCCAAGTACTTCTCCATGGGGTGCTCCTGTTTTGTTCGTCAAGAAAAAAGATGGGTCGATGATACTTTGCATCGATTATAGGGAATTGAACAAGGTAACAATTAAGAATAGATATCCCTTGCCAAGGATTGATGATTTGTTCGACCAATTGCATGGTAGCTCGGTATTTTCAAAGATCGATCTTCGCTCAGACTAGCACCAGTTGAGGATTCGAGAGGAAGATATTCCCCGAACCACTTTCCGTTCTCGGCATGGACATTATAAGTTTTTGGTGATGTCTTTTGGTTTAACCAATGCACCCTCTGCTTTCATGGATTTGATGAATCGAGTGTTTAAGGATTTCTTAGACCGATTTGTTATTATGTTCATAGATGATGTCTTGGTGTATTCCCGCAATGTTGAGGAGCATACTCAGCATTTGCGTCTAGTTTTGACGACCCTGAGGGAGCATAAGTTATATGCGAAGTTGATCAAGTGTGAGTTCTGGCTACCTCAGGTGTCCTTTCTGGTTCATGTTGTAAGCAAGGATGGTATTTCTGTAGACCCAACCAAGATTTTTACGTTAAAGGAGTGGGAGAGACCTTCTACGCCGAAGGAGATTAGGAGTTTCTTAGGCCTAGCTAGCTATTATAGAAGATTCGTGGAAGGATTTTCTGTGTTGTCTGCTCCTCTAACTAGACTTACTCAGAAGAATACTGCTTTCATTTGGAGTGATAAATGTGAAGAGGCTTTCCAAGAGCTGAAGAAGAGATTATGTACTGCTCCGATTTTAACCTTACCTACTGAAGGAGTTGAGTATGTTGTGTATGTTGACGCGTCACATATCGTACTTGGTTGCGTTTTAATGCAAGATGTTAAGGTGATTGCGTATGGATCGAGACAACGAAAGATCTACGAGAGGAACTATCTAACGCATGATTTGGTGTTTGCTGTCGTAATTTATGGGCTGAAGCTTTGGAAACACTTATTATATGGCGCGTTGTGCAAGATCTATACGGACCATAAGAGTTTGAAGTACGTTTTCACTCAGAAAGAACTAAATCTGCGCTAACTTCGGTGGTTAGAATATGTGGCGGATTATGAAGTGGAAATTCTTTATCATCCAGGAAAGGCTAACGTAGTAGCCAATGCCTTGAGTAGGAAGACCGCTAAGATTTTTAATCTATCGGTGCAGTCCTTGATAGAAGAATTTTTGTCGATGGATATTGAGGTTGGGAGTAGTACTATTCCTGCTAGTCTAGAAGCAGAAGAACCCTCTTGGATTTGCCTTACTCGATCTCACTAGAAGGATGATCCTGATTTGTTGCACCTCCAGAATAGAACTGTGAAGGGAGAGCTACCAGATTTCTCCCTGGATGAGTTGGACACCTTGAAGTATCGGGGTAGATTTTTCGTCCCCGCCTTTGGCGATATTCGAGCTAAGATCTGTGTTGAAGCCCATGGTTCCAGTTTATCCTACCACCCTGGTTACTCTAAGATGTATAAAGATCTAAAGCAAATTGTTTGGTGGTTAGGGATGAAGAATGACATCGCCAGGTTTGTATCAGAATGTTTTACTTGTCAGCGTGTTAAAGCGGATCACGGAAGGCCTGGTGGTAAATTGACACCGCTTGATATTCTAAGTTGGAAATGGGAGAGTATTTTAATGGATTTTATCACCGGTCTGCCAAAATCTCTCCGTGGGCACGACTCTGTTTCGGTGATAATCGACAGATTGACAAAGTGTGCTCATTTTATTCCATTTAAGATTGGGTATTCGATGAAAAAGATAGCTGAGCTATATCTTGAAGAGGTTATTAGATTGCATGGAGTGCCTGTTAGCATTGTACCGGATCGAGACTCTAGATTTATGTCTCGTTTTTGGAAGAGTTTACAGGAGGGGTTGGGTACCAATTTAAGGTATTCCACCGCCTATCATTCACAGTCTAATGGTTAGACGGAAAGGGTAAATCAGATCGTAGAGGATATGATCAGATGTTATGTTTTGGATCATGGTGGTGCTTGGGATGAGCGTCTCAGGCTCATGGAGTTTGCTTACAATAACAGTTATCAAGAGAGTCTGCAGATGGATCCGTTTGAGGCCTTGTATGGGAGGCATTGTAGAACTCCACTTTTTTGGGCTGAAGTTGGTGAGAGGCCGTTGTTAGGTCCGGAAGCTCTTGAAGAGATGAATTGTGCTGTGACTCATATTCGAGAAAAGCTTCGTGTGGCTCAAGAGCGCTATGAGAAGTATGCTAACCTACGAAGGCTCGATATGGAGTTTGCGGTTGGAGACTTGGTTTTTCTGAAGGTTTCTCTGAAGTCTGGTGTTAAAAGGTTTGGAAGGAACCACAAGTTAGACCCCCGGTATGTGGGACCTTTCCAGATTCTTGAGTGCATCGGAGTGTCGGCTTATAGGTTGGAATTGCCTGCGACCTTCCCTGGTGTCCACGATGTGTTCCATGTGAGCCAGTTGCGGAAATGTGTTCGTAATGATCATCAAGTCCTTGACTCGATACCCCAGATTCAGCCCAACCTTACTTATGTGGAAGAACCAGTTCGTGTTCTGGATTTTCAAGAGTGGGTGTTGCGGAGAAAGACCATCCATATGGTCAAGATTCTTTGGAGAAATCAAGACGTCGAGAGCGCGACGTGGGAATTGGAATTAGCCATGAGAGAATCTCATCGGCACCTCTTCTCTTAGTTTCAGGTATGTTGTTATGTTTTCAGTTATGCATGGTCTTATCGATTTTGGTTTGGTTTTGGAGTTGTGATAAGTTTCGGGACGAAACTTCTTTTTATGGGGAGTGACCGTAACGCCTCTTATTTTTTTCAATGATTTTATTGGTTTGGGCAACGTCAGATTTATGACGACGTGGCGTTACCTTTAACGTCGAGTTGACCGCACAATGCCGTTAAGGCATTTCCGCGTCCGTGTTGTGGAGTAGGCCGAATTCTTGTTGTAATGGGAAAATTTTGCATTTGGAAATTAAGTTAAGTAATTTTGGACTTGCTCGTCAAGTTTCGTCGCAATCCGAGCTTTTTTGGAGTCTCGGCGTGCGGTTGAAGTTTTGGATTTGTTTATGTTCGCCGTATACTTCGAAGATTAATATCTCGGGAATGGCTCGTCGGATTCTGGTTTTGACTTCGCCGTTGTGTTCGTTTCGTTTAATTCGGTGCGCGTTTGAGCCTCCGTTTTAATCTCGTAGTTTCCTTATTCAAAATATATAAAATATGAATATTTTAATATTAAAGTACTATTCAAAAATGAAAAATACTATTCATTCATATAGTTTGATTTCTTCGGTATATTTGTAAAGAATTTTCAGATTTTGCAATTTCTGATTGCTACTGACTCGGGTGAATATGATTCTTACTCGAGTGATCTTCTGAATATACACGAGTGAATTTGTCCTACTCGAGTGAAACTTTTCATATACACGAGTGACTTCTGTGCATACTCGAGTAAACTTTTTTCACCTACTCGAGTAATTTCTGTTTCGCCTACTCGAGTAAATTTGGTTCTTACTCGAGTGCTGTTCTAGATCTACACGAGTACTTTTCCTTCTTACTGGTGTAAAATTTCTGACCTACTCGAGTAATATTTCTACCTACTCGAGTAATTCTTCTTACCTACTCGAGTAATATTTCTACCTACTCGAGTAATTCTTCTTACATACACGAGTAATATTTCTACCTACTCGAGTACCCGTAAGCTTGTTCCCGTGTAATCCGTTACAGTTTAGGTTCGGGAGTCTTTTTGAGCATCAAAACGATGTCGTATGGAAAAATGGTTAACATGAAATTTGTGCGTCTCGACGCGATCTACGACTTTCATGTTGACTACGTTTCGATTTGAAGCAATCCTAAACCCCTATTTTTATCTTCCACGCACCCGCGCATTTATAGCTCGTTTTTAGACAGAATTTTTTTATAAACATATATATTTATAAATATATTTATATATCTCTCTCTCTATATATATGTATATATATACATATTTATACTTAGGTTATTAGAAAGAAAAAAAAATCCCTTCTTTTTCTCCGATTCTTGTCTCCCGAACCAGAGCGGCGTGAGTGTGAGAGTAAATATTTCGTGAACCTTCCGGTGGCCGCCGACGGTGCTCCGGTGCTCGAAATCTTCATCCGAGCATAGATCTGGAAAGCTCTCGCCGAGAGCTAAGCCATCGTGGTAATTTCTTTCCCACTTCTTGATATTTCTCGTTAGGGTTTTTCGGCCCTAACCTCTATTGTGGCCATTTTGTCTAGATTTCAATTTCTCCCGCATTCTTTTGCCCCGATCTACGACGTGGGGTGATTAAGTGGATTTTTCCGGTAAAACCAAGGCAAGTGGTGGTTTTCCCCTCATTTCTCCTTGTCCGATTTGATGGTAACGGCTATGTTTTCATGTTCCTTAAATTCTCTACACTTATTCTTGCAAATTGTTGTTATGATTTACCTTCTCAACGATAACATGATGTTGTAATGTTTCGTCATGGTAAACCTAATTTTGTCTGGATATGTTGATCGTTCTTGAAGTGTCTTATGATGGCTTTATGTGCCTTAGATTTCGTTATTAAATGCGTTAGAATTTATCTAGGACTGTAAATTGCTCCTAGAGGTTGATCAACCGCGTCTTGAGTTCGGTAATGTCACGTAAAATCTGTCGAGCCAAATCTCAAGGTATTTGTGTTGTGGTTTCTTGGTGTTTCTTGAATGAGGGAGTTAGTGGACGATCCCACCTACGCAGTGTTTGTTACCTTCATTAGTGCCCTGTGGAAGTCTACCTGGTTTTTGGATGTCTGCGGTGTATGGTGGAGAGTATGAGACTACCTCGTAGTTAGACGAATTGTATATCCGTTTATTTTGGGTGGTGTGTCCAAGAGCGACCACTTCGCCTGTGTTTTTTGGTGGTGTGTCCAAGAGTGACCACTTCGTCGTGTTTTTGGGTAGAGTCGACCACAGGTGCCTAATGAAGGTTTTGTATTTTCTTTTTGGAGAAATATTTACTTAGTCACCTTATAGCCTTGTGCGTCTGGTGTACCCTTGTGGAACGTGACAAGTCACGTAGGAGTTCTTTTCCTGTTGATGACCTGTTTTTTTTTTTTGTACTTTACTTCAGTACTTTTGGTCTTGGGTTGGTACCCCGGTTGACCCTTTGACTATTTTGGTTTATTACTTTTCCTGCCACTACTTGTACCTTCTTGCTGAGGTATTCTGTTTTTGGAATGCCTCAGGTTCAGAGTAGTAGCAGTTAGCAGTGCTGGTGTTGGACTTCTAGCTGCAGTGTTGGTCGTGGTTGTTGCCTCATCATAGCGAGGTAGTTTGTTGTTGGTTTTGTTTTTACTAGTTCAGGCATGCTTTTGTTCGTGGGTTCGTGTCAGCATGGTGGAGCCCAATGATTTGATAGTTATTGATAATTGCTAGCTGCTCATTTATTTAAAAGTGGATGTGATTTACTTGCTCTCTGAGAGGATTTATGCTAGGAATGCATGTTAGGTACTTTCAACTATAAAATCTACTACTATTACTTCATACATTGCATAATTTGAAACCCTAACCTGTTATTTTTAGCGACCGTAAAAGCTATCTTTCCTACCATAATAAATTTAGAGTTCTGCATAGCATAAGTTGTCCTTTGGGGACGTTTATACTCTTGTAGGATGTTCGGGTTAATCTAATCAAGTATTTTCTGCAGCATATAATATATTTTAAGTCGTGGACTAGATGAGCCACTAAGCCGAGTGATACGGCTAACTTCTGCACGTAACTGATTTTTCCTTAAAATAACTTTAAAAGAACCTTTATTCATGTTTAGTTGGTGTCTGCCTGAGCGTCCGCAGTTATCCCCTGCTGACGTGACATCATAACGCGCATTTTCCTTTACTCTGATAAGCCTTATTTGCAGTAAAAATGCGGGTTGTGACAGCTGCCACCACTTCTCGCGAAGCCGCTTCCTCCAGTCGTCCCGCCCCCTCTTCTCATATAAACTTTAACCTGGGCCGTGCGGTCCAAGATACCGTCGGCGACCCCGTTCTGATGTGGGGGTGGGATGTCAATCGTGTGTCCATATCCACCCTCCTTCCCCCTTGGAAGGAGCAGGAGCTTCCCAACAGCCACGCTTTTTCCGTGGGATACGATCTTTACGGCGGTCTTGATGCAGTCTCCCCCGAGAGCGACTCCTCGCGGGACCTCATCCTGAAGTCCTCCCACGCCCAGATGCGCGCTTTTGGAGTTCTCACACTGCGCCTCGCGCCGCCTAATTTACACCAACTAAAAATGGAAGGACAGCGAGACGAGCCTGGCGACAGAGCGAGAGAAATCAGAAGACCATGAAAAAAGGTTGTCTGTCACAGAGACCCTCCTCGTGAAAGCCCAGGGCAGCATGGTAAGCCTTAGCCTTATACTTGATTTGTCTTTTCTTCAAACACTCTTTGCTAATGACCGGGCGTCTCGCAGTATACCGAGACGGCGGAGCGGATGAACTCGTTCATAGGGGCCCTGGAGGAGGAGAATAAGGACTTAAGAGCCCAGGTCAACCGTCTCTAGGACAACGTAGCGTCATCGTCTCGCCGCGAACCCCGCTGCCTCATTATTCTTTTGATAAAGTCGAGAAGCAGTGCCGAGACGCTAGCATCAGGGCGGCAGAGCTGGTCCTAAAAATGATGAATGAGCTGGGGGTCGTGAAGGACGACTCTGAAATGGTGACCGTTTGCGACCTGGTCCCCCAGCTTTATGGCGAGGAGAGCGAGGATTCTTTTTCCGGCGAGAAGGAATGACGTGCTGCCTTTAAGATCAAGAATCCCTCTCTCCCCCCTCCTCTTTTTGGTGCTGTAAAACTTAAACTTCTTTTTTGATCTTCTTTCTGTGATTCATGACACAGTAATGAACAGATGGATCAAATGCACATATTTTTGTGTTATTATTTTGTTTTTCATTTCACAAAATGAATTATTGGTTTCTTTTGCTTACGAGTGGGTGCTACCTACCCGTCTCGCCGCCTCGCCTTTACTTTTTATACTTTGCTTTATTTTCTTTACTGCGAGACGACCCTTTGATGCACTCATGCCCGCAAGATGGTGCTACGTCTTGTCTCGCTGCTTTGTTGGAGAGTTGACTTTTTTTACAGCGTGAGTCGTCTCTTCCCTTATCTTTTTTATGCGTGAGAACAACTGACATAATCTTCTCGCCTCGCATTAGGGTACTCCCGGCGCGAGTGTCTATTAGCGATATAACTCGCCCCTATCATCAGGCCGAGTCTTCTGTCTTGCGTGAGTGCCCACTCGCCATGGACGAGACCGTCTCGAGGCCACCAGCTGGGAGTGCCTCCACTCGCACTGTTCTAGCCTTTGTCTACCATAATCTATTTTTCATAAGATTAAGTAGGGGTGTTTCTTAAGGAGGTTTTCCTAACCATTCTACCATCGAGTGAGTTCACTGCCCTGCTAGCTTGATGAGAGCCTGGTCAATGGGTCTACCGGGGACCGAGCCAGGCTCGAGGTGCTGTAAAATTCACAAGAACCAAGAACCAAGACTTCAAGAACCAATCCTCTCCCCCACAGGCGAGCCTTCAGACCTGCCAGCTAATGAGAGCCTGCGCGGTGGGTCTACCAGGGGCCGAGCCGCGCTCGGGGTAGTGCAAAAGTAACCAAGGACAAAGAACCAAACCTCTCCCCCACATGCGAGCCTTCGGACCTGCCAGCTAATGAGAGCCTGCACAGCGGGTCTACCTGGGGCCGAGTCGCGGTCGGGGTAGTGCAAAAATCTCATCTTCCTGCCGTTAGAATTTCACAATAGGTAAAAGCAAAAGTAATTTGAGGAACATATTATTATAAACTTGGCTTTAAGTATACAATTTTTACTTTCCCTTCTCATGGATAGAAGCTCTTCAAGTCGTCACTGCTCTAGGTGTGGCTCATGGTCCTACCCTCTACATCATGGAGGTGGTAACCTCCTGTTCTTAGGACCCGCTCGATAATATAAGGTCCTTCCTAATTTGAGTTGAGCTTACCAACGGGGGCAGATCTCCTCGTAACATCAACTTTCTTCATCACCAGATCTCCTTCCGCGAACTGCTTGATCCTAATGTGCCTGTCAAAGTATCTTGCCATCAGTCATTTGATCTCTTCCTTCCTGATTGTTGCAACATCGCGTAGCTCTTCTACCATGTCAAATGAAAGTCGTAAGCCCCCTTCATTCTCCAGCATCCAAGCCTCATCTACATCCCCTGCAGCCACGACTCGTGGAGATCGAACCTCAAACTCCACGGGCAGGACCGCCTCACAGCCATGGGAACGTTTGAAGGGGTTCTTGTTAGTGGCCGTGTTTGGGGTTGTTCGTAAGGCCCACAATACCGAGGGGAGCTGTTCCACCCAACTCCCCCTCAAGTTCTCTACCTTCTTATTGAGTAGGTTCACGATGATCTTGTTGGCCGCCTCCACCTGACGATTGCTCCTGGGGTGATGTACGGAGGCAGATCTGAGGTCTATCCCCAGCTGAGCGCAGAAGCTGATGAACTCCTCGCTGGCAAACTGGGGCCCATTGTCTGTTACGATCGCTTGAGGGAGCCCGTGCCTGCATATGATCTCCCCCAGATAAAATTCTGGATGACCTGTGGGGTGACCTTGTCCAATGCCTTGACCTCTAGCCACTTTGAAAAGTAATCAATCATGACCAGGAGGAACCTCCTCTGTCCACTAGCCGGGGGGAAAGGCCCGACTAAATCCATCCCCTAGATGGCGAAAGGCCATGTCACCGTAATACTTCAGAGCCTATGAGCGGGCAAGAGATGGCGGGGGGCATATAGCTGACACCTTCGGCACCTCCTTGTAAACTCAGTCGCATCCTTCCATAGGGTCTGCCAGATATAACCTTGTCTTACCACCCTTGCTTCCAACATCCTCCCCCAAGAGTGACTGCGCATTCACCTGAATGCACTTCCTCTAGGATTCTCGGGACCTCCTCCTCGGTCACGCACCTTGCCAGGAGTCCTGATAATATCTTCCGATGTAACCGCCCTTCCACCATTAGGTAATGAGCTGCCTTATTCCTAAAACCTTTTTCATCCTTGGTCCTCTCCGGAAGCTCACCAGTGGTTCGGAAGGTCACCAACGAATCCACCCACGAGGGTCGCCGATCCACCTCCATCAACTCTCCTTCCTCGATAGCTGGTCGAAATAGCTCAGTCAAGGTCCCTTCTTCCCGTGTTCCAAACTTTGCCAACCGATTAGCATCTGTACTCTCTTCCCTGGGAACATGTTGGATGGAGAACGTCCGGAACACCCCGATAATCATCCTCACCTTGGACAAGTACTTCACAAGGGCGGGCTCCCGAGCTTCGAACTATTCTAGGATCTACGATGCCACCATCAATGAGTCCGTAAAAGCCTCCACATCCTGGATCTCAAGTTCCTTCGCCAAACGAAGGCCGGCTATCACAACCTCGTACTCCTCCTGGTTGTTAGTTGCTGGAATGTGCAAGACCACTGTTTGTTCTATAGTGAACACATGAGGGCTTATCAACACCACCCCTGCTCCGAGGAATTGTCTTCCCGAGGCCCCAGCAACCATCATCTTCCACGCCTCCTGCGGCCGCGGCTCCTCGGCCCCGACCTCAACAACATAGTCTACCAAGAAGTCGAACACCACCCGTGCCTTAATGGAGAGCCTTGGGACGAATGAGATATCAAACTCACTCAATTCAATAGACCACTTGGCCAACCTGCCTGAGTGCTCCACTCCCTCAAAAATCTTTCGAATGGGATGGTCCGTCACCACCCTGATCGAATGTGTTTGGAAATTTGGCCGGAGCTTCCTGGCAGAAATGATCAAGGCATACACCAGCTTTTCTAAGATAGGGTAGCGAAGCTCCGCCTTCTTCAGGATCCTGCTAACATAGTAGATTGGAAATTGCTTCTTCCCCTCTTCCCTGACCAGGACAGAGCTCACGGCCTCTACCCCTACTCCGATGTACAAGGCTAGATCCTCCCTCTCCTTAGGGCATTGAAGTAGAGGAGCCAGGGAGAGCTGCTTCTTCAGCCTTTGGAAAGCTTCTTCACATTCGGCGGTCCACCTTCTCTAATCTTCTTTGTTGAGCATTCCAAGTTCTGTTTTTAAGAAAGAGAACTTGGTCTCGTCCACCGGCTTCGTGAAAATTTCTGCAATCTGCCTGTCTGTTGGGACATACTGTAGATCTATATCCCCATGCTCCACATGCTCGCAGATGAAGTGGTACCGCAGCTCTATGTGCTTTGTCCGGCTGTGAGAGACTAGGTTGTTGGCTATTACAAATGCACTGGAAGAGTAGCAAAACAATGGAATGTTCTGGAATTTCATATTATAATCTTCAAACTGGTTCTTGATCCAAAGCAACTATGCACAACAACTACCTGCAGAGATATACTCTGACTCAGCCGTTGAGATTGAAACACAGTTCTACTTCTTACTACTTCATGAAATGAGCCTTCTTCTAAGGAACTGGCAAGTCCCGAAAGTGCTTTTCCTATCGTCTTTGCTACCTGCAAAATCTGCATCTGAAAAACCAATTAGCTCGCTATCATTACTTCTTGGGTACCATAAGCCAAGATTTGTTGTACCTTTAAGGTATCTCAAAATACGCTTCGCAGCAAAATAGTGAGATTCCTTAGAGTTCCTTGAAATCTAGAACATACACATGTTGAGAACATTAGGTCTGGTCTACTAACATTAAGGTAGAGGAAGGATCCAATTATGCTTCTGGACTTGGTTTCATCAAAAGGTTTCCCTTTCTCATCCTTGCCCAGAGACACAGTTGAACCCATTGGAGTCCTCAGGGAGGTTGCGTTTTCCATTCCAAATTTCATAATTAGCACTTTGGTGAACTTAGTTTGCGAGATGAAAATTTCATCTTCAGATTATTTCACCTGAAGCCCTAAGAAGTACTTCAGCTCGCCCATACTTCTCATTTCAAACTTCTGTTGCATAAGTTTTGAAAACTTATTGTAGAGGTTGTCGTCAGTAGAGCCAAAAATAATGTCATTGACATTGACTTGCACTAGCAAAATCTTGCCTTTTATTTTCCTAAGAAATAATGTCTTATCTATCTTTCCCCTTGTGAACTTGTTCTCAAGAAGAAAGCTAGACATCGTCTCATACCAAGCTTGAGGAGCTTGTTTTAAATCATATAATGCTTTCTGTAATATATAAACATAATCAGGAAAGTTAGAATCAACGAAACCTGGAGGTTGTTCCACACACACCTCTTCCTTTATGTCACCATTAAGGAAGGCAGACTTCACGTCCATCTGATAAACAATGAAGCCTTTGAGAGCAGCATATGCTAGGAATAACCTGGTTGCCTCCAGCCTTGCCACTAGAGCGTACGATTGGTCAAAGTCGATTACTTCTTCTTGACAATATCCTTTGGCAACGAGTCTGGCTTTGTTCTTTATAATCGTTCCATCCTTGTACATCTTGTTCCGGTAGACCCATTTTGTCGCAATGACATTTTTACCTTTGGGTCTTGGAATAAGTTTCCAAACTTGGCAATGCTTGAACTGATTTAGTTCTTCTTCCATCGCCATAATCCAAGATGCGTCTGAGTTTGTTTCCTCAAACTTCTTTGGTTCAACCTGTGAGAGAAAAATTAAATATAAATTCTCCTAAGTTGTACCTCTACGAGTTCTAACACCATCCCAGGGATCTCCTATGATTTGGTGCATTGGGTGATCCTTCAGATGTTTAAGCTCTAGAGTCCTTGCATCTGGATTATCTTCAATCACCGGAGTGACTTCATCAACTTGGACAATTTCTTCATCTTGATCATCAACCTCTCCAATAGGGGTTAGAGTGGTGATCTTGATGAACTTTTCACCTTTTTCTTCAGTCGGTTCATCCAAGTTAAGTTCATTCAACTTTATAGCTACATCTTCAATGAACACACTATAAAAGTTGTCTTGCAGCAAGCTCGTCTCATCAAATACAACATGTATGGATTCTTCTACAACCAGAGTTTTTCTATTAAATATCATGTATGCCTTACTATGACTACTATATCCTACAAAAATACTTACAAAACTCTTTTTACTAAATTTAGTGGTATGATACTTATCATTGTTAAGCACGAAGCACTTACAATAAAAAATTCTAAAATATGAGACAGTCGGTTTCCTGCCCTTTAGAAGTTTGTAAGGAGTCTTATTATGGTTCTTATTTATGGTGCTCAATATTGCATGTGGCATGTAGTGTTTACGGCTTCAACCCAGAAGTATTCCGGAAGTGAAGCATCACTCAACATGGTCCTGCAAGCCTCTATGAGTGTCCTATTTCTTCTCTCAGCTACTTCGTTCTGTTGAGGAGTACGAGGAGAGGATAACTCATGAAAGATACCCAAGCTTTCACAGAATTCTGTCATGGAGCCAGACTTGAACTTTGTTCCATTGTCACTTCTGATTTTGACCACGGAACAATTTTATTCATTCTGGACCTGCCTGACAAAATTAGTAAAGATGTCGAAGGTATCTGACTTGTGTTTCTGAAAGAACACCCACGCAAAGTGTGAGTAATCATCAACAATAACCAACGTATAATCCTTACCTCCACATATTCTAACTTGTAGTGGACCAAAACAAGTCCATATAAAGTAGATGTAAACATCTATTAGAATCTTTGCCAATAACGCTTTTAAAGGTAGCCCTTGTTTGCTGGCCTTTTACACATGCATGACAAAGTCTATTTTTGACGTACTTGACATCTGGGGCATCGCGTACTAAATTCAGTGAAAAATAATTTATTAATTGTTTTGGAATTAATATGTGCTAGTCTCTTGTGCCACTTGTCACCAAGAGATGCACTATCTTTTGCTAAAAATCACACTGGTGCAGACGAGTCTATACAAATGAAATGTAAACAAAATATATTTCTGTTTCGAGTGCCTGATAGAATCGTTTCCATATTGTCAACCGATTTTATCAAACACTTATCAACATGGAATTCAACTATGTATCCTTTATCGTAAGGCTGGCTTATGCTTATAAGATTGTGTTCAAATCCTTCAACATAAGCCACATCCGAGGGGGATACACTACCGTTAGTGATCATACCATAGTCTTTAGTGATTACTCGGTCTGAACCTCCAAAGATGACCTTTGGCCCATTCACGATTGGAGAATAGTTTTGAAGTAGGGTTCTTGTCCCGGTCATGTGTCAAGAGTATCCACTGTCCAAATACCAGATAGGCATTTTGGTGGCCTTTGGACATACCTGCAATTACAAATCAATTTGACTTAGGAACCCAAACACGTTTGGGTCCTTGGTCTATTGTTAGAACACTCCCCCTACGAGTATTAGCATTATAAGCGGTCTGTCTCATATTGCCAACTTGAGGAGTTGAAAAATTTCTGGGATTAAACCAGCAGTCGATGGCAAAGTGACCAATTCTGCCACAACACCAACAGTCAAACCTGTTGTATCTTTACCTTATGTTCTCCTGCTTGACCTTTTGACATGTTGGTCTAGCAGGAGCAGCATTCTTGGAGGAAGAAGCTTCATGGTGATGGAAATCATATGATTTCTTCTCCTTCAATAGCTTTTCCACATTGGGCTTTACCTTTGGTGCTTTCATGAAGTTATGACCATGATTATAAGGGACATTGCTCAGAAGAATGACTTCTTCATAAGGTGCCTTAAATACACTATCTCCAAAGTTTCTGAGGCGAGTCCATCCTTGGTAATGGGACTTGGCCTCTATATAGGTAGGCCTAGTCAAGTGACCGTACGATGAGTCAAGATCAAACTCATTAGTTGGAAATATGACTTTCTTGAAAGAAGACTGATCTTGAGAGGCATTCCCCATCTCTTTGGCCAGAGCCTTCTGGGCGGCCTTGTTCTTTCTCTGAGCCTTATTCCTCTTAGAAGATTTACTAGGAACTTCAACATAGCCTAGCCCAGCACCTTTGGCCTTAGCTGATAATTCAGCAACGAATGGAAGGACAGTATTGGGCTTCGAAAAACTCTCAACAAGTTTCCTTTCAGCAGCTAGTTGTTCTTCCAACTCCTTGATGATTTTCTCCTTTAAGTCTAGGTGCTCGAGAGGCTTATTATATTCTTCAATAGCAGTATTGAAGTTCTCTTTGAGTGAGTCAGTCTTAGCGACTTCCTCTCTCAAATTGTTCTCTTCAGCTTTTAGAGACTTTATCTCTTTAGCTTGAGTTTTCACGACTCGACGACATTTGTCGTAAGCCTTGATTAACTCCTTGTACTGGGCCATGAGTTCAGACTCATCGTCAGAAGAGTTGTCCTGATGATCATGCTCAAAAGCTTTAGAATCAGAAAGAGGAGTGTGAGAGTTTACCTTCCCAGTGAACTGGGGCTCTTGTTCATCATCAGTCTGAGCCAAAAGCCCAAAGTAGGCTTCTTCTTCTTCACTCGACTCAGATGAGTCGGAGTCGCTGAGAGTTTTGGCCTTCTTGGCTATCAGGCTCTTCTCCGTCCTCTTCTTATTGTATGAGGACTTCCTTTCTTCTCTCTTTCCACCCTCCCTCTTCTTGTGGGGGTAGTCAACAATGACATGACCTGCCTTATTACTATAGTAACAAACAATGTTAGTGGAAATATGTTTGTTCGGTTTAGAAGTATGCCTGTCATGGCTGCTTGAGCCTTTTCTGTGTCGATCACCATCATGTCGTGATCTTCTGTAGGTGGCATCCTTGTCTTTCCATTGCTTCTTTTTGTTCAATAATTTCTTGAACTGTCGTGAGAGTAGAGAGAACTCTCCTTCATATATCTCTGAGCCTGAAGTACTTGGCTCTGAGGTTTCTTCTTCACTTACTTCTTGTGCTAGTGCAGGAGAGGCAGCCTTTGACTTCCTTAAGGTGTCTGCCTTGAGAGCAACATACTTCTCCTTAGATGAAGACCTACTCTTCTCTTATTCAGCTTTTCTTGTGTTGAGTTGTAGCTCATATGACATAAGCTTCCCGAAGAGATTCTGCGGGTCTGTCTCAGGTAGCTTTCCAATTTCTCGGATGGCACAAACCTTGTTATCCCATTCCTTGGTTAGGGATCTCAAGAACTTATCATTTAGCTCTCTGTTTGTGAAGACTCGGCCATAAACCCTTAGGCCATTGACTATCTTGAAGAAGTTTTAAAATGTGTCAGCAATGGTTTCCTTGTGTCCTTGTCGGAAGGCTTCGTATTTTTTATTCATAAGGGATCTTCTATCATCTCTAACTTCTTATGTACCTTCCATCAAGGTTATGAGGGACTGCCACATCTCCTTAGCAGACTGCCAGTGGATCAGGTTCTGCAACATGGAGTCATCAACTGCACTTGCTATTATATTCTTGGCCTTCTTGTCTAGAGAGACAAGTGCAATTTCATCTTTGTCGAGATCCATCAGTTTCTTAGGAACCTTCTTCGTTGGATCTATAGTGGAGATGGTCATGGGAACATAACGACCTTCAACGATCATGAAGATCCTTGGATCCATAGCTTCCATGAAAAATCAGATTCTTTCTTTCCACATTGGAAAGTTATTTTTTGTGCATAATTGAAGCTTGGTAAAATCTTTGCCCTCGTCCATACTTGGATGATTCTAAAAAGACAACTAGGGACGGATTTGATCAAGGTGTTAACCTTTTAGTGATCAATCCCCCTCTGATACCTATTGAAAGTTATTCAGTTGTCTACCTAAATCACCTAGAGGGGGGGGGGGGGTGAATTGGTGAGTTGTGCGTCTTTTTGCGGAATAATAATTATAGATCTATACACACAAAAAATCTACCAAGCAATCACAGACGACAAAAGATTTATAGTGGTTCCCCAACCTTGGGTACATCGACTTTCCCTCACCGATCTAGCAAAGCACTAGACTTGGCTACTCCACTATCTCGAATTGAAAACCAATCTTACGCCTCAGAACAAGGTTCCTACAATCTCGATCCACAACAGGGATCTACACTCGGAAGATAAAAACTTCCTACAACTCGGAGACAAAAGCTCCTACACTCGGAGAGAAATCTCCTACGAGAATAAATGGAGTAAATGAAATACAAACAAATATTCTCATATCTTGAATGTGTCGGCCTAGGTCTTCTTCCTTGATCTTTTCGGCTTTATCAGAATAAGTTGAAGAAGAACCTTGGCAAGAACTAGACCTGAAATTCTTTGACTTCACACGATCCGATAGATGATGAGGATATGAAAAGCAATCTTGATTTGGAAGTCAATCATGATCTGAATCTCTTGAATTGAAAGCCCTAGCAATTTGCATGAAGAAGATCGACGGTGGCGGCTTCCTTTTTTTACAGAGAGAATCAGATTCAGATTTTCTTAGAATAATCTTGACAGCATGCTAGGGTTAGTCGTTTTGACAAGACGTTGTATAAGATCTCCCTAACAGTCATAATTAGCATTAATGACGTACACGTGGACAAATCACGCCACAACATTTGAAATTTCCCGTCGATTCTGGACTTGACAAAATTCTGGAAAATCTGACTGATTTACTCGAGTAAAAGATTACCTACTCAAGTACTAATTTGATTACTCGAGACAATTGAAACAGACTACTCGCGTAGAAGACTTTGAGAAAATTCAGAATAGAATGAGTAATCACTCGAGTAGAAAAGGACATACTCGAGTGCTACTATGATTACTCGAGACATGGAGAAGAACTACTCGAGTACTAGAAATAAACTACTCGAGTGGTAGGAATGAACTACTCGAGAGGTAGAAGAATTACTCGACTCAAAGACTTAGCGGAATTTTCTAAGAGATGAAGCCGGGTTACTCGAGTACTGGAACTAGACTACTCGAGAAGAGATTAACTACTCAAGTATATGAATATTACTACTGGACTATAGGACTTAGAAAAAATCTGAGGGATAAAAATCTGATCACTCAAGTATTAGATCTGGACTACTCGAGTAGTAGATAGAATACTCGAGTATATGAACCCGACTACTCGAGTGGGGTAAATCAAAATGAGAATCGTTCTTCTGTAACTCGAGACAAAAAACTTATCTACTCGAGTGGTTAATAAAACTACTCGAGTAAATGACTTAGAATAAATTTTTAAAGGAAATTCTGTTAACTCGAGAATAAGAGAAAGTCTACTCGAGTAATGGACTTGGCTACTGGAGAGCAATACTCAGACTTCTCGAGAGCAATTTCCCTTACTCGAGTACAGATATACTTACTCGAGTAATTACTAAGTATTCTACTCGAGTATATGAACTACTACTTGAGTAAAAGACTTAGCAAAATTTTCATCAACAGAATTTTTTCTTCTTCATTAAACACAACAACAAGTCTTTCTCCAATCAATCCTAGTGCTTGAAAATTGAAGTGTATACCAATAGAGAGGCTACACATGAGTCAACACCATGGATCACACAATGAGGGATTACAGTGTATGGTCCTGTGTTTGGTGACCCATTGTAGACTGACATTGGTCTACACTTGGCAATTTAGTCCTGCAAACACATAACTCAAACAAGACATCATATACAACTTAATTCATTCTCGTTCAAGGGTGACTTCACCATATCTGGGTTATTGTCGATACAATTCCCAACAGTCTGTCTTACTTGGAGTCCCAAGAAGAACTTGAGCTCACCCATGCTGCTCATTTCAAACTTCCCTTGCATAAGTTTAGCAAACTTCATATAAAGTTTGTCATCAGTAGATCCAAAGATAATGTCATCGACATATATTTGAACTAGGATAAGCTTGCCCTTTGATTCCCTTAGGAATAGGGTCTTGTCTATCTTCCCCCCTTGAGAATTTGTTCTCAATGAGAAAGCTGGACAAGGTTTCTTACCAATCCATAGGGGCTTGTTTTAGCCCATAGAGAGCTTTCCTAAGCTTATAAACAAAATTGGGAGAGTTAGGATCTACAAAACCTAGTGGCTGAGCCACATATACTTCCTCTTTGAGGTCCCCATTCAGGAATGCTGATTTGATATCCATCTAGTCAACTCTGAATCCCTGATGGGCAGTAAATGCAAGTAAGATCCTTATAGCTTTCAATCTGGCAACTGTGGTAAAGGTCTGGTAAAAGTTTATGCCCTCTTCTTGCCTGTAGCCTTGATCCACCAGTCTAGCCTTATTCTTGATAATAATGCCATCTTGATCCAGCTTGTTCCTTTAGATCCACTTAGTCCCTATGACATTTTGTCCTTAAGGTCTAGGGACCAACTTCCAGACCTTACATCTCTTAAATTGGTCCAATTCTTCTTGCATTGCTCCAATCCAGAACTGATCCTTGATTTCTTCTTCAAACTTCTTTGGCTCTTCTTGAGACAGGAAGCTAAAGTAAAGAACTATATTCTTGCTCCTGCTTCTTGTCTGGACCCCCATGATATACATCACCAATGATTTGGTGAACTAGATGGTCCCTTAGATGCCTGGTAGCTGGAGGCAATCTAGCTGCAGCTTGTTGATCTTCTGGGTTGTCAGTTAGCTGGTCTTCCTTTTCTTCAGGTATGATTTCCCCTTCTCTTGGAACAGTCAGTCCATCATCATTATCTTGGACTGTGGGGGTAGCTTCCTTGATGGTCAGCTTGTCCATCATCTGCTCTGTACATGTACTACTAGAAGAGGAGGTGCTTGGCAGCTCACTGTTAACCATGTTGGATTCATCAAAAACACCATGCATTGACTCTTCTACAACTTGGGTAGTTAAGTTGTAGATTCTATATGCCTTACTCTGAGTGTTATACGCAACAAAAATCCCTTCATGGGATTTGGCAGTAAACTTAGTTAAATGGACTTTTCCATTGTTGAGCACATAGCACTTGCAACCAAATATCCTGAAATAGCTCAAGTTTGGTTTTCTACCCTTCAAGATCTCATAGTTAGTCTTCTTATGGATCTTGGTGATAGAAGCCCTATTAAGAACATAGCATGTAGTGTTAACTGCCTCAGCCTAGAAGTATTTTGGGAGAGATGAGTCACTTAATAAGGTTCTATCAGCCTCTATGAGAGTCCTATTTTTCCTCTTAGCAATTCCATTTTGCGGGGGTGTTCTAGGAGAGGCAAATTATTGATGAATCTCATGCTCTTCATAGAACCTTGTCATGCACTAAGACTAAAACTCAATCCCATGGTCACTTCTGATGTTGACCACAGTACTATTGAATTCAATCTAAATTTGCTTGAAAAATGTCTGAATGACAACAGTGGTTTCTTATTTCTTCCTTTAAAAGAACACCCAGGCAAATCTGGGAAAGTCATCAACAACCACAATGGTGTAGACATTCCTACCTAGACTTTGAATTGGCATAGGACCAAACATATCCATATATAGGAGGAATAAGCACCTCACTGAATCCTTGTAGCCAATGCTCTTGAAGGAGGTCTTAGTCTGTTTGCCCTTTTGGCATGAAGAGTAGATACCCTCCTTAGTGCAAATAGACCGAGTCCCATTCCTAACCAGCTCTTTGCTGAATAGCTTGCCTATGATCCTATAATTTAGATGGGTTAGCCTCTTATGCCACTGGACACAGGAAGAGGCTTTCTCAACTACAACTAGGCATACATGTGAATCTTTCCTAGACCATAGAAAATCTAAACAATACACATTTCCACTCATAGTGCCTGTTAAGATGACCTTTTGGTTATTTAACCTCCTAATTTGGCACTCATCATTGTGGAATACTATGTCATAGCCAAGATCACAAAGTTGCCGATGCTTATCAGGTTGTGTTGTAACCCTTCCACATAGGCTACTCTAGTGATAGTGATTATGTCATTAGAGATCTTACCATAACCTTTAGTCACCCCTTTTCAGAAACACCAAAGATGATCTTTGGTCCATTCTTTATAGGAACATAATTTTTCAACATGTTCCTTATTCCAGTCATGTGCCTGGAACATCCAATGTCCAAGTACCATATAGGGGTATGGACACTTGGACTAACCTGCAAAACATAAGTCAGTTAACCTTAGGACCCCAATTTTTATTGGATCCTTGGTGCATGTTAGGATGAAAATAATTATGCCTGCTTGCAGCTTTTCTGACAGGCAAGCTGAACTTTGCTCTCTACACATTAGGATTGTACCAACAATCAACAACAAAGTGGCCTACCTTGGCACAACACCAACACTCATGGATGTTATACCTTCTTTTTGGAGCAGGTCTAGTGGCTGTGTTAACAACAGCTCTGGATCTAGAAGGAGTAGCAGTAGTCCTGTTCCATGGTTTCCCGACCCTAGTCTGACAAGTGGTCAGTCTGGCAGTAGAAGTGCTTGGGATATCTTGAGCCCTTCTAGCAGCATCTTTCTTTTTAGACAACATGCTCTTGATGGCCTCAGATATGCCCATGTCTGGTCTACTAATAGCCTTGCCCTTTATCTTAGAGTGGGCTGGAGGAATTTGAGAACAAGCTGCAAATTTACCCTTGACTAATGGGCCTGTTGCACCAAACACAAATGGTCTAGGATGGGCCATTTGTATTTTCTCATGGGCACTGGCACCTTTGCTGTAAAAGCCCCCATTTTGTGGAACATCGTTGTTCACACAAGATGGAGTATCATGATTCAAATTACCATAAAGACTCTCATGGTCATGGCTGTTAGAAGGAAATTGTACTTTATTAAACTTGACTGCAGCCTTAGAGGTTATTGGCTCCACTTTAGCTTTACCCTTTCCCTTAGGATTAGTAGCTCTTGTCCTTCCTTTGAATCACAACCCTTTCTTTCCCTTTAGGGAGGAGAATGAGTCTATCAAGGGCAACATAGTGCTAGTCTTGGAGTTGCTAGCCACTAGTTCCCTCTTCTTTTGGAGCCTTCCTTCAAGATTCTTGATCGGGTTGTTCTTGAAGATTGTGGTGCTAATCTGAAGGATGGTAACATTCTTCAGTTTGCTGACTTCTTGAGTCTTCTGATCCAGCAATTTTGCTGAATCTAAAGCAGCAAGCTTTAAGGAGGCAATTTCTTGAGCCTGTTGTTTGGCCAGAAGCTTGCTCTTCTTAAAAGCCTGCAAAAGTGGACCATAATTATCAATCAATTGATTGATGTCTCCCTCAGATCCTGAGCCATCATCATCACTTGATGCAGAGGCACAAGAATCTGGAACAGATTCATAATCTGAACATGCAGAGCTAGTGACAGAATTTACCTTGTTAGGACCAGGTTGATCCTGGTTGATTTCTTCATCTGACTTGGCGATCATCCCAAGGCAGCAACCGTCTTCTTCAGCATCCACCTCTGAATCACCATATGATTGTGATAGAGGGGCCCTGTCTTCAATCCTGACAGCAGGATGCACCTCCTTAGTTTATTCTTCTAAAGCAGCTAGCTTTTTGATGCAGTCTGCTTCAACAGCTCCTTCAGCAGAGTACAACCCAATGTAGGCTTCTTCTTCTTCTTCTTCTGACTCTGATGAGGAGTAGTCAGTCTAGCTTTTTTTCTTCTTGGCAATGAGGAATTTCTCCTTCTTGCCTTTTTACCGGTGAGCCTTTTTCTCACCATGTTCCTTCCTTTTGACTGGACAGTCTGCTATCACATGCCCAGGTTTTCTATAATGATAACAAGTCATGTTAGAGGAAACATGTTTACCAGATTTAGAAACATACCTATCCTCTTTAGAGGAATTCCTCCTACCCTTATAGTAGTCATCCTTAGGATGAGAGGAGGAGGAAGGCCTGCCTCACTTGTGCTTCTTCTTCTGGAACTTCTAGAATTGCCTGGTGAAGGCAGCAAAGTCTTCATCAGACCATTAGCAGTCTGATGTGCTTTCCTCTGATTTTTCAGCATCAGATTCAGCATCTATCCTTGGTGGAGATGGAGACTTCTACTTTTGTTGGAGCCTTCAGCTTTGAAAGCCACAAACTTGTCCGTTCCCTGAGGCTTGTTGGTGTTCTCCTCATCTTTCCTGACAGCCAGCTGCATTTCATATGAAAGCAGCTTTCCAAAGAGGGTGTGAGGAGCTGTTTCACCTAGCTTTGCCACTTCTCTTATGGCACAAATTTTTGTGTCCCATTCTCTAGAGAGATATCTAAGAAACTTGTCATTTAGCTCATAGTTGCTGAAAACTCTTCCATAGGTCTTCAGCTCATTGACAATCCTGAAGAACTTCTCATAATAGATGGTTATGTTGTCCCACTTGGATTGCCTGAAAGGCTCATAATCTTGTTGAGCATGGACTTCCTATCATCTCTGACCTCATTTATCCCCTCCATGTAGATTACAAGGGTCTCCCACATTTCCTTTGCTGTTTGGCAATGGATCAGATTCTGGAGTATAGAATCATCAACAACACTCATGATGATGTTCTTTGCCCTCTTGTCTATTGAGGCCAGGGTCAACTCATCCTTGGTCATCTCATCATAAGTCTTGGGATTCTTGATATTGGCATCCAGTGCAGAGACCTTCATTGGGATAAATGGTCCTTCTTCAACTGTAATGTACATTCTAGGGTCTTTAGTGAAAGAATTGGTTTCAAGATTGTCTAAACACCTAGAGTGCGGTGAATAGGTTCAATTCTTATTCTACTTAGACAATTAATAATCTGATCACAGCACAGATAAAATCTACAGATAACACATCACACAACCAACCAATCACAGCATACACACTATTTTTATAGTGGTTCCTCAAATGATGGGTACATCCACTTTCCCCCCTTAACCTATCTAGCAGTATACAAGATTCGGCCTAAATTCCTTCTGTAACACCCCCTATCCGTCACATAGCATATAACAGTAGGTCTGGTCGGGGCCCGACGCCATATACCACAGACAGGCCGAAGGGTTACGAAATGAAACCATCCTTCCGATAACCAAGATCCTACACACAATACATTCTAACGGAAGAATTTTAAAAGTTGCAAAAATAAGAACCCAGCCACATCATGAATGTCCACTAACAAAAACTCTAAAAAGAATGAACGTACAAATACACAAGTACTTGGCCTTATAGCCTTACAAGAGTTTACTTCAAACAAATAGTGTCTTCCAAACCTCGACACACAGGCCGGTCACACATGAGATTAAAAGTAAACATTCATAAATAGGCCATCGAGTGTCGGCTTATCAACAAGGGCTTTTTGCCCGGTATTTGCCACTAGGTTTCACAGCACCTGCAAGCAACAATCTACCAAAGCGGTGGAAAACAAAAGCAATGGTCATCTAAAGCTGACCAAATTATAACGACCCCGCCACTAAATTCGGGGCGGCGATGCTCCTTCCCTGCACTTTATTAGCATAGCAAAACAAGATAGTGAAAGTACAATTTAAGCACACTTCACCACAAGCGTAGGCACACACGCCCACACACCCCGTGCTCTCAGGGCACTTGTTCGGTGAACTCGATCCACCACCGCCACATGGACGGCAAACTCGTGAGCATTTTGGCCCTTTTCAGCTGAAGCCTAAGACTCTCTCTATCTATGTCAACGGTAAGTCCCACGTACTTTAGGTCGCTTGTACCGAACGACATAGAGCGAGTACGGTTCCGCCTAACCCGTTGCTCACACCGCAACGTCAATTTAAGCCATATGAACGGGTCAAGGATCCCCGAGTCCCAAATCGATCACACACTTTACATAACCCAGTTATGTGCAAGTTAGCTCCCAGGCAACCATGATGGTAGAATCACGCATCTGCCCAGGTTTTCGGGTGCACCTCGGAGTTAGTCCCTAAGGTTGACTGTTGCAATCTACCGCGTAGAAAACCCGAAAAACAACCATCGGCACGGATTCTTTTCCGGCAATTCAAGCAATGTAACATCACCTATCTAGACCAACTTGTCTGGGTAGGCTTCACACACCAGGCCTATGTTCGTACTTTGATTTCGGACTCTACATGCAAAACAACGGGGACTATTCATATCTACCCAAAGGAATACCTCACACTCACCGCATACTCGTGAGAGTGGGCTTCCTATGCGAAAAGGGAAAGAGGACTTCACATGTCCAAGAAGAGAATCGTTACCCTAGCATTCCTCTTTGGCGTCATGAAGATCTAGACGGATGGAAAGCACTACAACGGCTTGCGATTTGGGGCTCCGAAGCTCCACTGATGGCCAGAACATTCCTCCTCCTTCTTCCTTGCTCTCCCCTCTCTCTAAGGTTTTAGAAAGAGAAAGCCTGGAGTAGAATGAGGGTTTCAAACACTATTCTCGGATTAAACCCTGCCTGGTTCAGCCTGGGCCATTGGATCCCAAAAGAAGGAAACAAACGACCACGATTCGCACTTAAAATCAGTTTCCTGGGCAAAACACGGCTTGTGACACTCCCATGTCCAAGGCCGTGTGCCTCAATCAACACCGAAACCGTCATATCCAGAACAGAACATGGGCACCCAACACGCCCGTGTCAAACTTGACATGCCCGTGTCAATCAGTACACGCTCGTGGTGTGGGGCATGTTCCTCCATCGATACATGACCAAAAACATCCCGAAGAGAACACGGGTTCTCGACATGCCCGTGTCGATATTGACACGCCGGTGTCAGATAGAACACGCTTGGGCTTCAGGCCGTGTTCCTCCCCCGACACGGCACGGCTCACAACCCGAGTTGGACACAGCCTGGGACACGCCCATGTCTCCGGCCATGTTCGCTGTCTTGACGATAGGCTACAGAAATTTCGTCGACCACACGATGATCGTCGAACCCGAGCATGACACGGCCCTGGGACACGCCCGTGTCCCTGGCCGTGTGACCCCTACCAAGCTCCAAACTTAGTTCTAAATTGCCTGTCCCTCTTTTGAGTTTCGGGGCGTTACAACTCTCTCGCTCTTAAAAGAATTTCGTCCCGAAATTACAGAAAGGGAAATATTACACAAAACTTAAACGGTACTTGAGTGGAATAACTCTGGATACTCCTCAAGCATGTTCTGCTCTCGCTACCACTATAGCTCCTACTGACCGCAGTTGTCCCAACGGACCTTGACCATCCTGATTTCTTTGTTACACAGTCGCTTGACTTCCGAGTCCTCGATGCGAACAGGCTTGACATTTGTCTTCAACCCATTATCAACCGGTACTTGATCCACCACAATCACTTGTGAAGGCTCTTACACTGCCTTTCGCAACACCGATATGTGGAATACGTCGTGTAGACCACTCAGTTCCACTGATAGCTTCAATCGATACCCTTCTTCGACAATCCGCTCCAGAACCTCAAACGGTCCAAGGTACCTCGGGCTTAGCTTCTTCAAGCATCGTACCCGCAAGACACCATTGAACGGCTTAATCTTCAAATACACCCAATCGCCAATAGTGAACTCCACGTTCCTATACTTGGTATTATAGTATTTAGCTTGTCGATCCTGAGCAATTAACAATCGTTCTCGAATAGTTCGTACCTATGAAGTTGCATCCTCCACTTCTTACTGCTTGTACAGCTTTGACTCACCTATTTCCAACCATGACAACAACGTGCGACATCTCCTACAATAAAGTGCCTCGAAGGGCGCCATTTGAATGATCGCTTGGTTGCTATTGTTATATGCAAATTCTACGAAGTACAAGTGATCTTCCCACTGCTTCCCGAAATCCAAGAAGCACATGCGAAGTATGTCTTCCATCGTCTTGTTGACCCTCTCAGTCTGACCATCCGTCTACGGATGAAAGGTTGTGCTGAACCTCAGCTTGGCCCCCAATATTTACTGTACTAGCCTCCAATCATTGGACGTGAACCGCCCATCTCGATCACTCACGATGTTGTGGGGCACACCATGAAGTCGAATAATATTATCCACAAAGAGTTTTGCCAATTTCTCCACAGAATCATCCTTCCTATTCGGAATGAAGTGCGACACTTTCGTCAAACGATCAACGATCACCCAGATGGCGTCATTTCCCTTCTGCGACCTTGGCAACCCGTGCACAAAGTCCATAGAAATATCGTCAAACTTACACTCTGGGATAGGTAAGGACTTCAAGAATCCTCCAGTCTTCTAACACTAGGCCTTCACTAAGGCGCACGTTTGACACTTCACCACATAATGTGTCACATCCTTCTTAAGTCCTGGACACCAAAATAACTTATTTATATCACGGTACATCTTCGTGCTCCCTGGTGAATCGAGTACTTGGTATGATGAGCTTCATACATCAAATCCACCCGCAGATTGCCCACATTTGGGAAGCACAGACGACTGTCCTTCCATAATAATCCATACACAATCTCAAATTGGGAATTTGACTCATCCAAAGCCTCAACCATGATTTGCTTCATGTTGCTATCCAAATCTAGAGCCTGCCGAATCCGATTAGCCAGGTCATATTGAACTTCTATCTAGTTCAATCTTGCTTTGGCACTAGTCTGCTTGTCAACACAAGAGATCTCCAATGTCTCCAACTCCCGAACAAAACGATCGTCATGAACCGACAACCAGTTGGCTTGTGCTGGGGCCGTGCGACTCAGCGCATCTACAACCGCATTGCCATTCCCAGACACATAATGAATCTTGAATGTGTAGTCCCCCAAGAACTCCATCCATCTCCGATATCGCATGTTTAGATCCTTTTGATCCAACAAATACTTTAGGCTCTTATGGTCGGTATAGATATCGACCTTCAAACCGTATAGGTAATGCCTCCACAACTTTATGGCAAATATCACAGCCGCTAACTCCAAGTCATGGACCAGATAATTCCTCTCATGCACCTTCAGTTGTCCTGAGCCATATGCTATAACACTCCCATGCTGCAGTAGAACAAAAACCAATCCATTGCCTGAAGCATCACTATAAATCTCAAAGCCTTCAGACCCACTCGAAGAGCTTAGAATAGGCGCTGTGGTCAACCGACTTTTCAACTCTTCGAAAGCTCGTGCGCACTCATGAGTCCAAACAAACTTCTACTCTTTTCTTGTCAGAGTCGTGAGGGCTAACGCTATCCGCAAGAAGTTCTCCACGAAGTGCCTGTAATAGCCGGCAAGCCACAGAAAACTTCGGACTTCCGCTACCGAAGACAACACAGGCCACTCCCGTATAGAAATTATCTTCCTCGGATCCACTGCAATTCCATCTCCACTAACTATGTGACCAAGGAATGCTTCAGAGGACAACCAAAACTCGCATTTGGACAACTTGGCGTACAGTTGGTCCTCCTCAGCGTCACCAATACCAAATGCAGATGCTTAAAGTGATCCTCCTCACACTATGAGTACACCAATATATCGTCGATAAAGACGATCATGAAGTGGTCCAAGTACTCTCTGAAAGTTCTATTCGTCAGATCCATGAACACTGATGACGCATTAGTCAACCCAAACGACATGACGGTAAACTTATAATGCCCGTACCGCGTGCTGATAATATCCGGACTTAAGATCCAATTTCGAGTACACCAATTACCCGACTAACTGATCGAACAGATCATCAATCCTTGGGATCGGGTACTTGTTCTTATCTGTTAGCTTGTTCAGCTCTCGATAATCGATACAGAGTCTCAAGCTTTTGTCCTTCTTCTTAACAAAAAGGACCGGTGCGCTCCAAGGCGATGAACTTGGACACACATAACCCAGTTCCAACAACTCTTGGAGTTGAACCTTCAGCTCTGCCATCTCCTTAGGCGCTAGCCAATACGGGGAGCGTGACACATGTTTGGCACCTAGCACCAGCTCAATAGTGAAGTCAATATCCCACTGAGGTGGGGCTCCGAGAAGATAGTCCGGGAACACGTCCGGGTACTCGGATACCACTGAAATACTGTCCAAAGTAGGCTTAGGCTTCGAGGCCTCCATTACCGTGAAGAACAGCTCTGCTCCAGAATGAACCGCCTTAACCACCTGAAGAGCAGACATCAAAGTCTTGCTCGACCCTGTCAAGCCTGTAAATGTCGTCTCACGACTAGTTTCCAGTTTGACCTCCTTCCAATTGCAATCAATATATCATTGCTTCTCCGAGAGCCAGTCCATACCAAAAATTACGTCAAACTCCACTAGCGGTAGTAACGACGCTTGCAAGTCGATCTCCTGACTCCCAATTCGAACCTTTACGCCATAGAATCTATCTGCGCACATTGAATACCCATTTGGCAACAACACATCCAGTTTGTCCTTTGCCATCGAAGAAGGTACTCCAATGCGCGATATAAATCCTTCGGACAAAAAGAAATGCGAAGCTCCCGTATCAAAGAGTGCTCTCGCCGGATTATCGCAAATCAAAACAAAGCCTATACAAGCAACAATAAGCTAACATACGCAAGGTAACAAGTATTTAAAGCTAACTTGCATTAAATTTAAACTGTACTTGTCACCACATCAGCTTGTTTTATGGCCTCCTGCTGGCCAAGGTTATAGAATTTAGGTTGAGCTGGAGCATAATGGGATGCGGTTGACTCCACCGCCTTGCCCTTCTCCTCATAGGTTGCTCCCGACTTCCTCTCTGACTTTGGACGTCCACTCCAACAGTCTCGGGCAAAGTGTCCTAGCTTTCCACAATTATAGCATGCACCCGGAGCTTGGCCCATAGTTTCCCCCGAAGCACCGGAAGAAGGGGCCGGACCCGAAGTCCTAGCCTTCTTATTGAACTTACGATAACCAGACTTTGAATTAGTCGACACCTTGAACTCTATCTTCTTAGCACCAGAGCCTCTCTTCGCTTGCACATTCCTGAGATCCTTCTCTAAAGATCGGGCCATATTGACTAGGGTCAAGAAGCCCTGCATCATAGACCCCGAAAACAGTAGACTTAGGTCATCCCTCAGACCCTCGTAGAAACAGTTTGTCTTACGCTCCTCATTAGTAAATGTAGATCTAGCGTACCGACCCAACAGAGTAAATTCGTGGACATACTCGTCCACGCTACTCTCTCATTGCGTCAACTTTTGGAACTCATTCTCCATCGCGATCCTCTGAGCCGAGGGAGGTTACCTTGCCAAGAATAGTCTCAAAAATTCTTCCATCGAGACGTCCGTGAGTTGCCATCCACTCAGGTTATGTAGCTCCAAACCTTCCCACCATAGCCTTGCATCTCCGTCCAACAGGAATGTAGCTATAGTGGTCATCTGCCACTCCTCCGTTTCTGTAGCTCTTAAGACTCTCTTAACTCGGGAGAGCCAATCTTCAGCTCGGGATGGGGTTCCAGTCCCCGAGAACACTAGAGGATTGAAGCCCATAACATGCTTGAGCTGTCTTTCAATTGCTCTCCTAGGTAGCAAAGGCTCCACCACCACCTGCTCCACCCTTCTCGGTTCTGCGGCTTGAAGCGATACCTACTCCACTGCAGGGGCAGGCTACTGCATTTGCCTTACAGGCTGGGCATTTATCATAGCGAACACCGCTTCAGCCACGAATAATATGGTTTTCGCCAAGGGAGGTGTTGGAGGAGCATCATTTGGTGCGCTACTTACCCCATAAACTGGACGTTATGACGGCCCTGCACCACTCCTGGTCACCTATAGTCGTACAAAACACCATTAAGTGACTGAACAATATTGCAAAAAGCAATTTTAAGAACACGCGGGTTCCTCAAACATGTGTATTTTCATTCCTAAGTGGACATTCAAGGGTTCTTTTTATGTTATAACGATGACGCACACACATGTGCTCACCACCCCTTAAAAGAATTCGTCCACGAATTCATTTAAGCATGACCTAAACCAATAGTCTGATTCCAAATTATAACACCCCATATCTGTCACATAGCATATATCAGTAGGTCCGGCTGGGGCCCAACGCCATATACCACACATAGACCGAAGGGTTACGCAATGAAACCATCCTTCCAATAACCAACGTCCTACACATAGTAAATTCTAACGGAAGCATTTTAAAAGTTGTAAAAATAAGAACCCAGCCACGGCATGAATGTCCACTAACAAAAACCCACAAAGGAATGAACGTACAAATACACAAGTACTTGGCTTTATGGCCTTACAGGTGTTTACATTAAGCAAATAGTGTCTTCCAAACCTCGGCACGCAGGTCGGTCACACATGAGAAAAAAAATAAACATTCATAAATAGGCCTTCGAGGGCCGGTTCAGCAACAAGGGCTTGTGCCAGCTATTTGCCACTAGGTTCCGCAGCACCTGCAAGAAACAATCCACCGAAGCGGTGGCAAACAAAAGCAACGGTCAGCTAAAGCTGACCAAATTATAACGACCCCGCCCCTAAATTCGGTGCAGCGATGCTCCTTCCATGCACTTTATTAGCATAACAAAACAAGATAGTGAGAGTAAAATTTAAGCACACTTCACCACAGGCGCAGGCACATACGGCCACACACCCCGTGCTCTCAAGGCACTTATTCGGTGAACTTGATCCACCACCACAACATGGACGACAAACTCGTGAGCATTTTGGTCTTTTTCAGCCGAATCCTAAGACTCTTTCCATCCATGCTAACGACAAGTCCCACGTACTTAAGTTCGCTTGTACCGAATGACATAGAGCGGGTACGGTTCCGCCTAACCCGTTGCACACACCGCAATGCCAATTTAAGCCATATGCGCGGATCAAGCATCCTCGAGTCCCAAATCGATCACACAATTTACATAACCCAGTTATGTGCAAGTTGGCTCCCAGGCCACCATGATGGTAGAATCACGCATCTGCCCAGTTTTCCGGGTGCACCTCAGAGTTAGTTCCCAAGGTTCCTTGTTGCAATCTGCCACGTAGAAAATCCAAGAAACTCGGTGCGGAGTCTTCTCCGGCCATTCAAGCAATGCAACATCATCGATCCAGACCAACTTGTCCGGGTAGTCTTCACACACCATGTCTATGTCCGTACTTCGATTCCGGACTCTACATGCAAAATAACGGGGACTATTCATGTCTACCCGAAGGAATACCTCACTCACCGCATACTAGTGAGAGTGGGCTTCCTATGCGAAAAGGGAAAGAGGACTTCACATGTCCAAGGAGAGAATCGTTACCCTAGCATTCCTCTTTGGCGCCATGAAGATGTAGATGGATGGAAAGCACCACAACGGCCTCGCCTATGTAGATCTGAACTCGGCTTGCGATTTGGGGCTACGAAGCTCCACCGGTGGCCGGAACTCTCCTCCTCAGTCTTCTTTGCTCTCCCCTCTCTCTAAGGTTTTAGAAAGAGAAATCTTGGAGTAGAATGAGGGTTTCAAACCCTATTCCTGGATTAAACCCTACCTAGACCAGCCTGGGCCCTTGGATCCCAAAAGAAGGAAACAGACGGCCACGATTCGCACTTAAAATCAGTTTCCTGGGCCGGACACAGCTTATGACACGCCTGTGTCCAAGGCCGTGTGCCTCAATCGATGCCAAAACCGTCGTATCCATACTAGGACACGGGCACCCAACATGCTCGTGTCAAAATTGACACGCCTGTGTCAATCGACACACGCCCATATTGCGGGGCGTGTTCCTCCATCGACATAGGACCAAAAACATCCCAAAGAGAACACGGGTTCTCGACACGCCCATGTCAATATTGACATGCCCGTTTCAGATAGAACACGCATGGGCTCTAGGCCGTGTTCCTCCCCCGACATGGAATGACTCACAACCCGAGCTGGACACAGCCTGCGACACGCCTGTGGTTCAGGCCGTGTTCGCTGTCTCGACGATCGTCGACTGTAATTTAGTCGACCACACGACGATCGTTGAACCCGAGCATGACACGGCCCTGGGACACGCCCGTTTCCCAGGCCGTGTGACCCCTACCAAGCTCCAAACTTGGCTCTAAAGATGCCCGTCTCTCTTTTGAGTTTCGGGGCCTTACACCTTCCAACTTCTCAGATCCTTAGATCTGACAACTCAGTGCCCAAATTGGTTCTTACAGCTCACACTTCAACAAGTGGTACAACTCAGGCTCTTCCCAGGAACCCTACCTCAGAGTGAATCCCCACTCCTACCACTCAGGCAATCAAGCCCTACCTCAGCCTTTATCACCATGCCTACATCTCAGTGAACTCAATCTCCTACCTCAGGCAAACAGCCCTACCTCAGCCTTTATAGTTACAGGCTTACAGTTCAGAGAACTTAATCTCCTACACTCAGATCTAAAATAGATCCTACAGAAATTTGATTAAGAAGATGTTCCTTCACTCAGAGAGAGATGAGGGAATCTTGATCAGATCTTGATGAATCGGCTTTCAACTGTTCTATGCAGTAATGATCCTGATTCAACCTGACTTAGCTTATTCAAAGCTTCTTGAAAGAGAGAACCTAGGTTGAATCTTCTTGAGAAGTTGGTGTAGATCCAGCTTCTCCCACCTTGCTGAATTAAATATGCAATCTCTAACAAATCAGCTGTGAAGCAATCCCCTTCTCTGATTTTGAATCAGAAACTTCTTGTTGTTCGTGAATTCTACTTGGAGAATTCCACTTTAATTTCTCTCTATCTTCTATAGTTGTTTTTCTCGGATAATTCTGCTATATTTATAGTTTACATCAGAGGCAACCAACTGATTCGGTAGTTGACCTACATCTGATATGTCTAATAACTCGTGACAATTCTGGCAGCTAACAAGTCTTCAATCTTGAGATTTGTTAGTTAGAGTTATTCAACTCATCTGAATGTGTCAAGACATAAGGATAGTATGTGTCAACATAGATGGAGTATGTGTCGAAAAAATTACCCGGTTGTCGACACACTTCCTTTGGTGTTGTCGACAAACTACAGAAACTGTCGATATAGCTCTTCATTCAGTCTCAACACTGCCTTTGTAGAATGTGTCGACATACTTCAGAAAATAATCCACACAGCTCTTCAACAAGTTCTCGACATGCAGCCTTTGTAGAATGTGTCGACATACTTCAGGAACTATCGATACAACTCTTTATCAAGTTCTCGACACAGCCAGTGTAGAATGTGTCGACACAAGTCCTGTGTGTCGACACAACCTCTCCAAATGTCGACCCAAGTCCTGGATGTCGACATAGTTGCTTCTTTCCAATTGTCAATATAGCAGTGTCTAAATGTGTCTACACAAGTTATGAGTGTTGACACAGTTGATGTCAACTTAAACTCTGGGTGTTGACACAAGTCCTGTGTGTCGACACTGACTTGCTTCTTGTCTCGAAACAGCTCCTTCAAAGGTGTCGACACAAAATAATTGTCTCGACACTTTTGCACTTAGAATATTTTCTACATTCTTCTACCTGCACAAACTAACTCAATACACCATCAAATACAACCAGATGTATATCATTGAGTTAGGTGAGGCTTTTACAAATCAGGTACACAAATTTCAATGTACCCAACATGCAGATTCCAGGAACTGCCTCAGCCTTGCTTTCCATATGCCAAAGTCTTCCTTCCTACAGATTGGAAGTCGAACAACACTCAGCTCCCTATTGGTCATTCCTGAACCCATGTAGACGGACTTCTAGCTAACCTTGGTGATATACTCAGACTGTAAAGCATTTAAAGAGCTACCTCCCTCTGATACCACTTGAATGTCTTGTTTTCAAGTCTAGCTAAACACCAAGAGGGGGGTTAATAGGTTTTTGTCTCTTTCAAAATTTTCTAACTGTAATATGATTTATATGTCTGGTGATTAAATTATTTTTCAGCTTTCAAGATCATTCACAGACGACATAATAATTTATTATGGTTCCCCAATCTTGGGTACATCCACAGTCCCTCTCTGCTTATCTAACAGTATGTTAGATTTGGCTCTCCCTCCAGAACTCAGCTACTAAATAGCTTACACCAACTATCATGTAGGACCACACACAGGTCACACAGACCAACAGTTGAGGCACAAAGCCAACCCAGGTCACAAAGACCTATCACCCGGCACAAAGTGTTGGTTCCCTAGTTGATTTGTGCTAGGTTCACTAACTTAGGATGTGACCCAACATGTATAGCAAGGGTCAAATTTATGTCCTAGAGTCTAGTCCAAGTCCCTATAGTCAACATCAGATGGAGCATCTATCAACCAGACCATCAGAGACTCAAGACTTAGAAGATTTCAAGACTAAGTAAAAATGAGTTCGACGTTCGTCGAACTCAGCTCGACGAAAGGGTTCTCAGATCGACGATCTTAAGATATTTCTCTGAGCTGAGCTCGACGATCTTCATTCTCTGTTCGATGAATATTGGGATTCTTCAACAAGCTAAAGATAGGATAACTCAAGATTATTCTAAGTACAACTTCAAACTTCGGTCGATGAACAAGATTCTGAGGTCGACGAACTTGGACCTCAAGTTCACAATTTCTCAAGTCGACGAAGTCAACTTCTCAGGCTGACGAATTGTGTACTCTACTCGACGAATTCTAGAACCAGAAGATTCATGTTGAAACTTAGGGTTTGTGTCGACACAAAGAATAATCTGTCGACACATACTTATGTCGACACCAGAAGATTCAAGTCGACACTTAGGGCTTGTGTCGACACATACTTATGTCGACACCAAAAGATTCATATCGACACACAAGATATCAGTCAACACAGAATACTCGACTAAGTCCAGAATTGTTGCTGAACTCCAGTCGACGAATGCAACCAGTTAGCTCGACGAACTTCAGATAGAAAAGGCAATGGTTCTGAAGTATATAAGTTCTATTATCAGCTCGAAGAACTTGGAACTCAGCTCGACGAACAACAAGCTTCCTGGTCGACGAATACAAAATCTCAGTTCGACGAACTAGTAACTCAGTTCGACGAATTCTGTTATTCGTTCGACGAATCCAGACTTAGCCATTTCCGGCATTCAATCCTCACTTAAATGAAATAATTCCTGACAGATCTATGACTCAACATTCTCTGAATGTAGCCATTAGAGGAAGCATTGATTACAGTCTTCTTCAGGATTATTACTTGTCGATTTTCCACGGGACAGTTGAGGAAATGATTTAATGCCGATTATTCTCAAGGCGTCAGCATTAATTACAGAGGATTAAAATTTTTGAATTGAGATACAAGAACAGTAGATCGAGAATCAGGAAGCACTAGTGAGAACAAGAATACGCAGTCAAAAAAAGAGAGACACACACAGATTGACTGACTGCAAGATTTCATACAGCACTAGAAAAAGCTTCTCTCAAGCAAATCATTCTAAAGCTTACAGTGATAGGCAGTGATATTCAGAAGAAGAAGAACAACTATAATATATCAAGAGTCTTCTTCTTCAACACACTCTCCAGGACTTCTCCAAGGACAACAGATATCAAATCAGTCAAGAAGATCCTGCATCACTGCTTGTCAAGAACACTGATTGAAGACCTATCACCCTACAACAAAGCTCCAGATTTTCACTGAACCATCAATAACTCAGGGGGAGCTGTTTGCTAAACATCAATCCACATAATTCTTCTTAGTTTATTGAGAAAGAGAAGACATAATCACTCTCTCACCCCCTCCTCTATAAAGGGTTGTCATCTCCCTTCAAAAGTGATTCCTGGTTGCAAGTCTCCTTACTAAAAGACTTGAGTTGGTTTTTGGGGACCTGATCAAAACCCATTGGTGTCAGGCACCTGATCAAAAACCTGAGTGAATTCTTACCAAGGGTGGTAGAAGAGTGGATGTACCCAGTTGAGGGGGAACCACTATAAACTTCTTGTGTCGTCTGGTTGCTTATCTTTTCTTTTTGTTTCTTGCTGTGTTGCTGTGATTAGGTTGATTATTATTTGTGTTTCACTTTTCTATTTCCTGCACTTTTTCAGGATACAGCAAAAGCTGTAGCAGCACTTTTATTTTGGGACCTATTAAATTTTAAATATACTCTATTCACCCCCCCTCTAGAGTATTGTAGATCTAACCCTCACTTTCAATTGGTATCAGAGCAAGGTTCCTTTGGTTGGACAAGTTAACCCTTGAACCAAAGATCCTTTATTAGATCTACACATCACCTTCATTAACATTTTACTTTTAAAGTAGAACCACAGCCATGGCACAGAACAAAGATTATGCAAGCACCAGACCTCTAGTTTGCAACTTGCAAAAGTTTTTAATCTGGAAGGCAAGAATCAAGCTTTACATGAATTTTATTGATAAAGATATTTTTGCTTCTATCTTAACAGGAGTACCCGAACCACCTGCAGCTCCTTCAAGCGCCTCTACAGATATGACTGCAGTACCTTCACCAGACTACAATGATACCTACAGGAAAGCCAAGATGGTTGATGCAAAGGCCATGAATATATTGGCTCAGACTATGTCAGATGATATATTTCAGAAGGTGGCTGAGTGCACCTCAGCCAAGGCTATTTGGGACTCCCTCAACCAAATGGTAGCTAGTTCAGCTGATGAAAAGAAAGATAGGAGATCAAATCTCATATCCCTGTATGAGAATTTTAAGAAGGATGAGGCTGAATCAGTTGTTGAAATGTACAATAGGTTGAGCTCAATCATCAATGAGCTTAAAACCTTGGATAAAGATATCACCCTTATGGAGGTGATTGACAAAATCTTAATGTGCTTCCCTAGCTCTTGGGAATCAAGAATCTGGCCTATCAAAGAAGCCAGAAGACTAAATGAGATATCAACTGAATCTCTACTAGACAAACTAAAATCTTATGAGCAGTTAATTAAATCAAGAGAAGCAGCTGAACAGAAATCAACAACTCCAGTGAGAAAAGATCACAGTATAGCTTTCATGGCATCAGAGGAAAGTGAGACCTCAACATCCAATGAAGAACTAATGAGCCTCTTTGCAAAAAGATTTTATAAGATGGCTAGAAAGGACTTCAGAAGAAAATCATCCAGGCAGGATGATAAGCCCAAATATGACAAGACACCGACCAAGGAGGTTGTGTGCTTTGGATGTAGAAAGCCTGGACATTACATCTCTGAATGTCTAGAAAGCCAGAAGAAGGAGAAGAGCAGAGAAAAAGACTCCAGGAGAAAACACAGCAGCAGACCCTCCTCCAGCAAGTACAAAAAGGGAGACAAAGGCTTTGTTGCTGAAACATGGAGTGAAATTGAAGAAGAATCATCCTCCTCAAGCTCCAGTGAAGATGAAGAAGAAGAAAGTGCAAAGGAGGTTTGCCTTATGGCAATTGATGCCTCCAGGAGTAGTTCAGGATCAGAAGATGAATCTGAAGATGAGGCAGCCTCAGAGTCAGAGGCAGATCAGGTTCTTTCAAGTTTTGATTATAATTCTGATTCATTTATAATTGAATTCAAGACTATGTGTTTAGATTTAATTAGTTTAGAGAAAGAAATAAAAACCCTTAGTGAAAATCTAGGAAACCTTGAATCTGTTAACTCAGAAAATCTTAAACTAAATGATCAACTAACTTCAGCAAATGAGCAGATAATTAAATTAAAATCTGATTTATGTAAGGCTAAATAACTTGAGCAATCACTCAATGGAAGAAGTCTCAAGGTGATGGACATAACAAGCATAGTAAATGTCAGATTAAATGACAGGCTGGGTTTGGGTGCATCATCAAGTTTGCCCCCATAATTAAGAAAAATATTCTTACGACACCCATTAAATTTGTTTCTGCCAAGGGAAAAAAGAAGATAATAAATCAACCAATGTCTGAAAACAATCCAAAGACCATAGACAAGAGCAATAAAAATCAGAAAACAGCTAATAAAAACAAGATTCAACAGCATTTGTCGAACTCAGATCGACGAAATGTGGCCCGTTCGTTGAACCTAGATCGACGAATGCTGAATGCAAACTTCAGTAATAATAATTCATCTAACTGCGATCGACGAACATTGTATGGTTCGTCGAGCAGAGGTCGACGAACAAGGGGTGCAAAAAATGACTATTGTCATTCTCTGAGCAGAGATCGATGATCTCGGCCCTATTCGTCGAACTCTGGTCGACGAACTTACAGAAACTCGTCAAAACCAGAAGGACCAAACATAAATCATTTCTCTTACAGAAATTTTAAGCCATCTAATAAACCATTCACTCCAGTAGCTGATTGGGTTATTCCACCTAGGAGATATCACCCCTTAGGTTATAAATCTCAACCTACTTTGTCAGTTATATCCAGCTTTTCATTTCAACAAAATAAAGGCCCCAAGGTAACCTGGGTCAAGAATAATTAATTTTTTGTTTTTCATTATAGGTGAAGAGCTGTCCAAGGGTGAGTCAGACCTGGTAGTTGGACAGTGGTTTCTCCAAGCATATGACAGGCAGCAAGGACAATGTATCTAATTACAAGTCCAAGCTAGGACCAAAGGTGATCGTTGGTGATTCAAATAGTGGCTAGTTTGAAGGATATGGAGCAGTAAAGATTGGAACAGTTACTTTCAAGAGAGTAACATATGTAAGAAGACTCAAACATAACCTAATATCCATAAGCCAATTATGTGATGAAGGTTATCAGGTACACTTTAACTCTACCTCCTGTTATATTATTAATAATGAAAACAAAACTGTTTTAATTGGAACTAGACAAGGTAACATATATCTAGTAGACTTTATTTCTGTCAAAATTGATGTTTGTTTACTCCATATCACTAGTAACCAAAATGAGTTGTGGCATAAAAGACTAGGACATGTAAATCTGAAAAATATAGCTAGGTTATCTAAGCACAACCTTGTTAGAGGTCTACCTTCTGCTCCCTACAAGAAGGAAGGTCTCTGCAGGGCTTGTCAATTAGGCAAGCAAACTAAAACTAGGTTAAAATCAATTAATAAGAGTGATTCACCTAGGATCTTGTATTTGCTCCACTTGGATCTTTTTGGACCCATTACAGTATAAAGCCTAGGAGGGAAATCCTATACATTAGTTATAGTGGATGAATTCTCCAGGTTCAGTTGGGTTTTCTTTTTTAGAACAAAGTCAGATACATTCAAGGTTCTTACAGATTTTCTCAGGACCATACAGATTGAGCTCTCTACTCATGTTGCATTGATCAGAAGTGATCATGACACAGAGATTGAGTCTCTTCTTATGCATGAGTTCTGTGTGAAGGAAGGTATCAGACATTGCTTCTCAGCTCCTGGAACTCTCCAACAAAATGGGGTAGCTGAAAAGAAAACTAGAACACTCATTGAAGCTGCAAGTACATTACTTGCCGATGCATAAATGCCACTAACCTTTTGGGTAGAGGCTGTAAGCACAGCAAACTATGTCCTGAATAGGAGTTCAATTCATAAACTAAAGAATATGACTCCCTATGAATTGCTCAAAGGGAAGAAACCTAAAATTAAATATTTTAAAGTATTTGGTTGTACATACTATATACACTATAACAACAAGAAATACATTAGAAAGTTTTAAGCTAAGGCTGAAGTGAGAGTTTTTCTAGGATACTCCCAAGTAAGCAAGGCTTACAGGGTATTCAATAAATCAACCTTAAATGTTGAAGAGTCTATTCATGTGTCATTTGATGATACTAACATGTACTGCAAGGAAAAAGAAGTTTCTACCATCAGCAATTTGCAGGTACCCCACTTGTGTGAGACATTGGATGGACTAAACCTCACCCAAGAGATTTCCACTCATCCCTCCCCACAGGTCATTGAAGACAGTGAAGAAGATGAAGCTGAAGAACATGAGCCTCAACCAACAGCAAATATAATTCCACAAGAGGAATTTATTCAAAATGCTGTTGCACAACCAACTCCACCCAATGATTTTGTCACACTTAGGGATCACCCCAGATCTCAAGTAATTGGAGACATGTCAGCTGGTGTACAGACAAGGCATCAACTTAACCAAGACTTGATGCATGCCTGTTTTCTCTCTCAGGTTGAACCTCTAACCATTCATGATGCTGAGCAAGATCACCACTGGATCCTTGCAATGTAAGAGGAACTAAACCAATTTGAGAGATGTAGAGTTTGAGATTTGCTTCCAAGACCACAAAACTACCCAGTTATTGGAACCAAATGGGTGTTCAGGAATAAGCTTGATGCCCAAGGAGTTATTGTGAGGAACTAGACTAGGCTTGTTACTCAAGGATATAAGCAAGAAGAAGGAATTGGCTATGATCAGACCTTTGCACCAGTTACAAGGTTGGAAGCTATAAGGATTTTCCTTGCCTATGCAGCAATCAAAAAGTTCAAAGTCTTTCAAATGGATGTGAAGAGTGACTTCTTAAATGGATTGCTATAAGAAGAGGTTTATGTCGAACAACCTCTAGGTTTTGTTTCTCCAACTTATCCCTCTTATGATTTTAGATTAAATAAAGCTCTTTATGGTCTAAAGCAAGCTCCAAGAGCTTGGTATGATACCTTGGCAAGTTTTTTATTAGAGCATAAATTTATAAGAGGAACTATAGATAAAACTCTTTTCACTAGACATCATAAGGACCAAATTTTGTTAGTACAAATCTATGTAGATAACATCATATTTGGCTCTACAGATTCAAAATTGTGCAAGAGGTTTTTTGACCTCATGCATTCTAAATTTGAAATAAGTAGCATGAGAGAGCTTTCATATTTCCTTGGTCTCCAAGTGAAACAACTCCCTGATGGCATCTTCATCTCACATGCAAAATATGCTAAAGAACTTCTAAAGAAGTTTAGGATGGCTGATGCCTCAACAAATAAAACTCCCATGGCCCCAAATGTTGTTATGGACTCTGATATATCAGGAGAACCTATAGATCAGAGACTTTATAGGGGCATTGTTGGATCCCTATTATACCTCACAGTAAGTAGGCCAGATATAGTGTTTGCTACATGTCTTTGTGCTAGGTTCCAAGTGAACCCTAAAGAATCTTACCTTATTTTCTTAAAAAGGATTTTGAGATATATAAAGAGTTGTCCTGATCTAAGCCTATGGTATCCTGCTGAATCAGAATTTGAGTTAACTGGACACTCTGATGATGATTTTGTTGGATGCAGGGTTGATAAAAAAAGTACTTCAGGAACTTTCCAGTTCCTGGGTATGAGATTAGTATCATGGTTCTGTAAAAAGCAAACATTAGTGTCAATATCAACTGCTGAAGCAGAATACATTGCAGTAGGCAGCTGTTGCTCACAGATGCTCTGGATACAGAACCAGCTACTAGATTATGGGTTCAACTTAAATAATTCAACCTTATTCTGTGATAATACTAGTGTTATAGGCATAGCACAAAATACAGTTCACCATAGTAGGACTAAGCATATTGACATAAGACATCATTTCATTAGAGAGTGTATAGACAAAAATAAGATTAAGCTTATCTATATCTATACTGATTTACAAAAAGCTGATATATTCACCAAACCTCTGGATAAGAAAAATCATGCTTTCTTTCTAAATCAGCTGGGAATGATCAATGGAGAAGACTTAAGTTATGTCTGCATTCGACGAATTTTCCAAAGTTCGTCGAACGGAGTTCGACGAACCGGGGAAGGTTTGAGAGATATTCGTCGAACGGAGTTTGCCGAATTCTCTGTGTGAAATAATTTTCGTCGACCGGAGCTCAACGAACTTTGCTTTATAAGTTATTCGTCGACCGGAGTTCGACGAATTGTCTTCAAGTCTTCTAAATGAGATCGACGAATTATTTATCATTAACTCATTTCGTTGACCTCAGTTTGAAGAATTAATTTTATTTTCGTGGGTCGGAGATTGTCTATTCATATTCTGGAAGACCTTATATCTAGGTTTTCTTCGACCTCCATCTCGCGCTTTCTGTTCCCTTGCACTTGATCGCCACTTTCTCTGTCTTTTTTGCAGGTAATTTCCATGGCGATTCCAGCAGGAGCTCTAGCCGCTATGAAGTTTGACACTGGATTTGATGTCGACTTCGAATCATTCCAGCACTCAGATCCAATCTTTCTATATATTCTGGAACTTCTGGAGGAACAGAATATTAAGAACATGATGACCACCAGGATAAAGTTGGCAGGAACAGAAATCAGAGAATGGGTCTATACTTCAACCATTTCTGAAGACAATACTATGACAGGATCAATCGTCGGTAACACTATCTCCTTAACCCCCGCTATTTTAACTGAAATATTTGGTTTGACAAATGGCGAAGAGGATTTAGAAATTGATTCTGCAGAATTTAATATGATGCTCAATCTGATGGGTTATGCTGGTGACAACCAACATAAATTGTTGAAGAGGCATTTGTCTGCAACATATAAGTTACTGGCAGACATTGTAGGGAAGGTCATGCTCGGCAAGCACACTGCCCATGACTACATTACATGACATCAGTTCTTGGTCATGTGTGCAGTAATAAATAAGAAGCAAGTGGACTAGGCTCAGATCTTCTTTGATCTGATAAAGAAGAAAAATAATAAGAAGGAAGTATGTTTTGGAAGGATCCTAGGGATCTTCCTCATGGAAAAGGCTGCTGAATCACTGGTCTCCCCGACCATATTCATCAATGCTAGTAAAAGGCTCACCTGTGCCTTATTTGGCAGGTGGGAGAGGACAATCACCAAGCCCACTAAGGCTTCTACCTCTTCTACCCCAGCCTCTAAAGGCACCAGAGATGTTACAGCCACTCCCACACCTGCTGAGGAGATTCATCCCACTCCACCATCTCTTCCAGCAACCCTTCCAGCAACACAACTCACCTCCTCTTCCATTATTTCTTCAACACCCCAATCACAACAGCACCCTCATGTGCCTACTCCACCACCATCTCCACCACTTGACATCACTAACATTCCATCTACCCCTCTTCAAGAAAATCCACAACCAACACCTCCTGAATCACCTCAAGACACCTATATCTCTACACCACCACAGTCCCCACTTCCCCCACATTTATCTTCCTTACCATCTTACATCCTACCCTCAGACACAATCATGCAAGATGCTATCCCTCCATCCTCATCACCATCAAATCTCCACATACCTGATGTTCTACCCTCCATTCCATCACTAGTTGCCACCTCTTCCACACCCACTTCCACATCATCTCCAGCTTTCTCTCTGGGCCCCTCCACCATATCATCTATCATCACCATTATCACCCCCCTTTTGAAATCCCTAATAGCAGAGGCCATTACACCTCTTGCTACCACCATTCAATCTTTGTCTATTCAAATCTTTTCCCTCACTGCTTCCCCCTCCTCAGTCAGGGGCCTGACCTCAGTTCCCACTGAAACTAGGCAGGGGGAGATGCCTGATGATGAAGCAGCAGCAGAGACTTCAGCCCCAGCAGCAGCAGAGACTTCAACCCCAACATCATATACAGATTATATAGATACAGATTTAATTGATTTAATTGATTTTATTAATACTGATATGGACATTGATGAAACTATTGGTGATTTTATCCTCAATCCCATAGTTAATCTACAAGAATTGCTGAAAAGTTTTGACACTGTACATATGCAGTATCTTCCAGGAGAATTTACTAAGCCACAGTTGGCTATTGTAACATATACTTCCCCTATCAGTGCAGCAGTTGCTAAGAAACTCTGTGACAGTTTTGAAATTCCAGTTTCTGCACCAACCTCTACAATCATTTCATCCTCTCCAGAAGCTATCTCAGTACCAATCTTTGTGATGGATGACTCCCCAATGCCAGATTTAGATGAGTTGATCTTGGCTGATATTGAAGAAGAAAATAAGACATCAGTTGAAAGCTCTGTCCCAGATACTTCTGATGCTTGTATAGTTTCTTCTTCAACTACAGCTGAAACTCCAGCTTTTGAATCTTCTACTACTACTATAGAAAAGACTGCTATTTCTGATAAAGCCTTGAAAGCATTGGATGCTCTATATGATAATCCTTAGGGTTCTGCAAGTGATGATGATGAAGATGATGATGAAGATGATTCAGATGAATAAGCTGCCAAGAGGAAGAAGCAAATGCTGTCAAACAAAAAAAAGCCCCTCCTCCTCCTGTTGCTAAGCCAAATCCAAAGAATGGCACTCCATACTACATCCTTCAAAATATCACTTCTTATAAAGGGATGCCAGCATGGATGTGGTTATCTAAAAATCAGTAAAAGGAGAAGAAAAGAAGTAGGAAATATTCTCCTCCACCAGTTCAGAGATACAGAAGAGATCCACCTCCTCCACCTCCTCCATCAGCTGGTGCCACTGGATCTAGCTCTCAGAGATATGCCCATATGCAAACTTATCAGAGACATCAAGGGAGATCTTCTGGAAGAAGTTAGCAAGGGCATCATTCTTTAGGAAATCAACATCAACAACATCAGCAGCAACAACCAACTATCTCTGCAGAACATGAAACTAAGAGTCCAGAAAGACCAAATTCACTTCCTATTCCTTTTGAGGATCCTGAAACAGCGAACACTGCTAAAATGGACAGGTTCCAGGACTTATTGGTCTTTCATTGATTAACAAAGCAAAAGCTGAAGGCAAAGACATATCAGGATATACAACTATGTCAAAATACTAGAAGGAAGAGCTAAAAAAATTTGATAAAGCCAACAAACTGTTTAATGTTGATGATTACATGAAGCTACATCCTGAAGCAGTTCTCCCCAGAGCTACATCACTGAAGATCATTGGGGCAGCTGACATGACCATGACAAAGGCACAGGCTTCAGATCCAAAGAGATAAATTATCTTCACTAATCCAGGAGAAAATCCTAAAGAAGATAAGCCCACAAAGAAGCAGAAGAAGTAATCCTTACTTTGTTTTAATCTCTCTGCTTTTCTATCTGCATTTACTGTCAAACTGTGTTATTTGTGTAAACAAAGCTTATGTACATATATATCTGATGCATGTGTTAATATTTCTCTGCCAGATATATCTTTTTCTTGCTTTGTTTATCTTTATGTTTATGTTTTGAGTCTATTAGTTACCTCACCCAAATATGGGGAGATTGTTGGATCCATAGTTGATTTGGGCTAGGTTCACTAACTTAGGATGTGACCCAACATATATAGCAAGGGTCAAATTTATGTCCTAGAGTCTAGGCCAAGTCCCTAGAGTCAACATCAGATGGACCAGCTATCAACCAGACCATCAGAGACTCAAGACTCAGAAGATTTCAAGACTAAGTAAAAATGAGTTTGACGTTTGTCGAACTCAGCTCGACGAAAGGGTTCTCAGCTCGACAATCTTGAGATATTTCTCTGAGCTGAGCTCGATGATCTTCATTCTCTATTCGATGAATATTGGGATTCTTCAATAAGCTAAAGATAGGATAACTCCAGATTATTCTAATTCCAACTTCACACTTCGGTCGATGAACAAGATTCTGAGGTCGACGAACTTGGACCTCAAGTTCACAATTTCTCAGGTCGATGAAGTCAACTTCTCAGGCCGATGAACTGTATACTCTACTCGACGAATTCTGGAACCAGAAGATTCATGTTGACACTTAGGGTTTGTGTCGACACCAAGAATAATATGTCGACACATACTTATGTCGACACCAGAAGATTCATGTCGACAATTAGGGCTTGTGTTGACACCAAGAATAATCTGTCGACATATAATTATGTCGACACCAGAAGATTCATGTCGACACACAAGATATCAGTCAACACAAAATACTCGACTAAGTCCAGAATTGTTGCTGAACTCCAGTCGACGAATGCAACCAGTTAGCTCGACGAACTTCAGACAGAAAAGGCAAAGGTTATGAAGTATGTAAGTTCTGTTATCAGCTCGACGAACTTGGAACTCAGCTCGACGAACAAGAAGCTGTCTGGTCGACGAATACAAAAACTCAGTTCGACGAACTGGTAACTCAGTTCGACGAATTCTATTATTCGTTCGATGAATCCAGACTTATCCATTTCCGGCATTCAATCCTCACTTAAATGCAATAATTCCTGACAGATTTATGACTCAACATTCTCTGAATGTTGCCGTTAGCGGAAATATTGATTACAGTCTTCTTCAGGATTATTACTTGCAGATTTTCCACGGGACAGTTGAGGAAATGAGTTAATGCCGATTATTCTCAAGGTGTCAGCATTAATTACAAAGGATTCAAATTTTTGAATTGAGATAGAAGAACAGTAGATCAAGAATCAGGAAGCACTAGTGAGAACAAGAATACTCAGTCAAAAAAAAGAGACACACACAGACTGATTGACTGCAAGATTTCATACAGCACCAGAAAAAGCTTCTCTCAAGCAAATCATTCTGAAGCTTACAGTGATAGGCAGTGATATTCAGAAGAAGAAGAACAACTATAATATATCAAGAGTCTTCTTCTTCAACACACTCTCTAGGACTTCTCCAAGGACAACAAATATCAAATTAGTCAAGAAGATCCTGCATCACTTCTTGTCAAGAACACTGATCGAAGACCTATCACCCTACAGCAAAGCTCCAGATTTTCCCTGAACCATCAAAAACTCAGGGGAGCTGTTTGCTAAACATCAATCCACATAAGTCTTCTTAGTTTATTGAGAAAGAGAAGACATAATAACTCTCTCACCCCCTCTTATACAAAGGTTTGTCATCTCCCTTCAAAAGTGATTCCTGGTTGCAAGTCTCCTTACCAAAAGACTTGAGTTGGTTTTGGGGGACCTGATCAAAACCCATTGGTGTCAGGCACCTGATCAAAAACCTGAGTAGATTCCTACCAAGGGTGGTAGAAGAGTGGATGTACACAGTTGAGGGGGAACCACTATAAACTTCTTGTGTCGTCTGGTTGCTTATCTTTTCTTTCTGTTTCTTGCAGTATTGCTGTGATTAGGTTGATTATTATTTGTGTTTCACTTTTCTATTTCCTGCACTTTCTCAGGATACAGCAAAAGCTGTAGCAGCACTTTTATTTTGGGACCTATTAAATTTTAAATGTACTCTATTCACCCCCCCCCCCTCTAGAGTATTGTAGATCTAACCCTCACTTTCACAAAGCCCACCACCGGTCACTAAGACCCAGCCTTTATAGTACAGGCTTACAAACACCAGATTCACAAAGAATCTTTACAGAAAATATAGAAATAAAGAATAAGATGATCAGACACCAGAGCAACCTCAGTGTCTCCTTCTTCTTGGACTGAGCAGATTTCAGATCCAAGATCCTGATGTTGAATATAATGTATAGGTAAAAAGATTCTTCTTCAATCAACTTCCATTTTTCTTGCAGAACTTGTAGATCTGCTAGACTCAGATCCTGCTGTTGTAGATGGGGATTGCTTCAGCTATCTTTTCCCGGCAAGGTTCTCTGTGCAGAACAACTGCTTCAAGCTCGACAAAAAAGTACGAGGAAGAAGATGACGTTCAGCCACACTTTTTGTTTTCAGAAAACATCGGCCAGTTCCCTTTTGATTTGATGATCTGATTCTTTATATCTCTAACTGATTGAGCCGTGGATCCCACCACCAGGATTGATGACCGAGATTTAGCCAATCATCCCACGCTTTCCATTCAATCTTGATGCAACAGCTCTTTACTGTGAGTGGGCACCAACACATAATGATGAAATATTCCTTAGTAATTATAGAAGATAGCAACAGCTGGCCCACCCAATGTATCTGGCAGCATTTCCGCAACATTTGAATTTTGGTTGACTTTTGACTTTGCTGACGTCAGCATGACTCAGCATCTGTGGACTTAGCCAAAATTAAATCATTAGAACCAAAGGCGTTGAGTGCGTAGGTATCACTCAACGCCACAATACTTAGACAAGATTCTGTCTGTCTAGGTATTGAGCTCGATAATCGCTGAGTTCCGTTCGACGAACGACAAGCTCAGCTTGATGAAAGTGTTGGAACACCCTATTACTAATTTGGGTCAGGATCACTATGTCTTTAGGAAACCTGTTTTTGACCTCATTATATAGATCTAAAGGTCAATTAGAATTGAGTCTAAGGGTTAGTACTTAGGTTTGGATGTTGCCCTCAAGACCAAGGTTTCTTAGTTTGGAGACTAAGTCATTTTGTCGAGCTCAGTACGACGAATTGTCGAACTCCATTCGACGATCTTCAAGCTCAGTTCGACGATCTTGACTCCAGTTTGTTCCGCTATCTCTGATCTCAGTTCGACGATAGTAGAGCTCAGTTCGACGTTTTTCTAAAGAGTTCAATGACTTTCAAGATTCAAATTCAGAACAGTTAAGGAGTTATTCTCAGCAATTAATTCAGAAGATTTTGTAGCCGTTTTCATTTATTCTTGAGCAAGTTTCAAGGAATTATCAAGGAATGTTTCATTGGACTTTCCCCCAGAAGACAAAAGCAATTAAGGAAGTCATTTATGACAGGTAAACGGCTATCTTGACAATGGATCATTTCTATTTAGACATCAGGAGAATAAAAATCAATTATCAAAAACTTCTGTAATAGCAATCCAATAGAAAAAGGAAGAAGAACAAAGGAGAGACATATATTCTACAATATTCATTCTCTGCAAATCTTCTTCTGCAACAACTCTCATAACCACAATCACACAAGAGAAAGAAAAAGAGTTGCAGACATTCTCTTTCTCAAGATTCATACAAGAACACCATCACTAAAAGAGATCAACCATCTGGAATCTTCAGATCTCTTTTGATTCAAGTGTTCAAGGCCATTATTATTCAAGACTCCAGATATCTCACATTTTAGTTGTTGCTGAAATCATCTTTTACTGGAGATCAATTTCTGAAGGCCTATCACCCTACTGCAAAGCTTCATTTCCTGAACAACTACAGATCTCAGGGGGAGCTTTGACAACATCAATATCCACATAGTCTTCTCAACTGCTTTGAGAAAGAGAAGACTTCCATCACTCTCTCATCCCCACCTCTGTAAATGGTTTTTCAAACTCCCTTCAAACGTTTGTGTGTGGTTTTTGAGCACCTTATCAAAAGCTCATTAGTGGCAAGACACCTGATCAAAAAATCAAGTTTGGTTTTTGAGCACCTTATCAAAAGCTCATTAGTGCCCAGGACACCTGATCAACTCATCCTGCAGTGGATTCCTACCTAGGGTGGTAGAAGAGTGGATGTACCCAGGTTGATTGGGCAACCACTATAGCTCCTTGTGTCTTCTGGTTGCTTGTCTTTATTTTTTTTTCTGGCTCTGATTGGTTTGTGACTAGATTGGTTTGTGACTAGTTTGTTTTGTGACTTGGTTGCTCTATGTTAGATAGTTTCTGTGATTGGATTTATTATTCGCTTCTCTGTTCACATTAGAATACAACAACTATTGTAAAATTTTGTAGCAAGCACCATACTCTATTCACCCCCCTCTAGAGTATATCAGATCTAACTCACACTTTCAATTGGTATCAGAGCGAGGTTGGTTAAACATACCACATCTCAGTGGCTGCACATGCTAACACTTGGACCCAAAGATCCCTAGTTAGATCTGCTTGTTTTGATTTTGTTATTAGAATCATTTCTTCACAAATCATGGCCCAAAACAAAGATTATGCTAGCACCAGACCTCCAGTGTGCAATCTATCCAAGTTTGCACTTTGGAAAGCAAGGATTAGACTATACATGAATTCTATTGATGAGGACATTTTTAATTCTGTTTTGACAGTTTGTCCAAGACCTCCAGAGAACACAAGCACAAATGTTGTTCCCCCTCCATCAGGAACAGATGCTGATATCAAGAAGTGGAAAGTAGCAGATGCAAAGGCTATGAATATCTTAGCCCAGACTATGTCTGATGACATTTTCCAAAAGGTGGTTGAATGTAATTCAGCAAAGTAAATCTGGGATAAGCTGTCTGAAATAGTCTCAGGATCAGCTGATGAAAGAAAGAACAGGAGATCCCACCTCATATCCCAATATGAGAATTTCAAGAAAGGAGAAGCTGAGTTAGTAGCTGAAATGTATAACAGACTCAGTCTGATAGTCAATGAACTGAAGACTCTAGATAAGGAGATCTCATTAACTGAGCTTAATGACAAAATACTAATGTGCTTCCCAAGCACTTGGGACTCAAGGATCTGGCCAATCAAGGATGCCAGAAGTCTGAATGAAAGTACAACAGAAGCTCTTTTGGCCAAGCTCAAGTCTTATGAGTTGCTCATTAAGAACAGAGAAGAAGAGCAGAAGGCTGCCTCACCAGCCACAAGAAAAGAAAAGACAATAGCTTTCAAAGCAATTGAAGATCAGCCTGAAGACAAAGTCACAGGCAATGATGAGCTGCTTAGTCTACTGGCCAAAAGATTTTACAAGATGGCCAAGAAGGACTTCAGGAAGAGATCATACAAAGCGCATGACAAGCCAAGGTAAGATAGATCAAATAATAAAGAAATTGTTTGCTTTGGTTGCAGGAAACCAGGGCACATTGTACCTGACTGTCCAGAGAACAAAAACAAGGACATAAAGGATAAGAGAGAAAGAAGAAAAGATAAGGACTTCAAGAAGAATGGCAATGGCAAACCCTCCTCCAGCAAGAACAAACACACAAGGAAGGGATTTGTTACTGAATCTTGGAGTGAGACTGAAGAGGAGTCAGAAGCTTCATCCAACTCAAGTGATGATGAAGATGATGCTGAAGAGAAGGAGTTCTGCATGATGGCAATCAATGCCTCTCAACACAATTCAGATGCAGAAGAGTCAGAGTTAGACTCAGAAACTCAACCTGAAGAAGACCAGGTAATTAGTTCTTTTGATTTCAATTCCGAGGACTTCAAGTATGAATTTAAAGCATTGTGCTTAGACTTATTAAAATCTGAGAAGGAAATTGTCTCTCTCAGAAATCAATTGTCTGAACATAGTTCCTTAAAATCAGAAAACCTCAAACTCTCTGAGGAGTTGGAGTGTTGTATGGAGCAGATAGCTTCACTGAAAAGTGAGCTATCAGAGGCTAAAAAGCTTGAATAATCCCTCAATGGGAGAAGTATCAAGCTAATGGACATCACAAGTACAGTGAACTCTAGACTCAATAGTACATTAGGCATGGGTGCTTCATCCAGACAACCTATAGTTCTAACAACCCCAATCAAGTTTATTTCTGATAAAGGGAAGGGAGTTGTAGAGGTAGCTAGGAAGAATTCTGATCTGCCTAAGAAAACCAAGTTCCAGCAGAAATCGTCGAACGGAGATCGACGATCGCCGAACGCAGATCGACGATCTCAGGAAAAATCGTCGAACTCAGGTCGACGATCTCTAATTCCTGAACTCTACCACAGTCGACCGTCGAATGGAGCTCGACGATCTGTCCCTAGATCGTCGAACGCAGCTCAACGATCGTCGAACAGAGATCAGAGCTTTGAAAATTCCTTCAAGGGCAAATCAAAATCCAATCCTAGGGGTCCTTCATCCCAAAGATTTAACCCTTATACTGAATGGATAATACCTCCAAGGAGATATCATCCTGAAGGTTATAAGAGTCAACCAGAGATGTCATTTATCTCTGAATTTAAAGGTTATCAACCTAGGCCCAAGGTAAACTGGATAAAAAACAAGTGAATTATTTTATGTGCAGGTGAAGACCTATCCAACATCAAACCAGCAATGGTACTTGGATAGTGGGTGCTCAAAGCACATGAAATGAAACAAGGACAACCTCACATCCTTTAAAGCCATGCTTGGACCCAAAGTCATATTTGGTGACTCAAACTTTGGACTGACAAAAGGATATGGTGCAGTTCAAATTGGCACAGTCACATTCAAGAAGGTAGCCTATGGGGAAGGACTGAAGCACAACTTGATCAGTATCAGTCAGTTATATGATGAAGGCTACCAGGTGACTTTCAGCAAAGCCTTATGTAAGATCAAGTCAGAGGACAACACAACTGTGTTGACAGGTAAAAGGAAAGGTAACATCTACTTAGTAGATTTTCTTTCAACAAATGTAGACATTTGCATGTTTAATTCTATTAGTAGACCTAATGTTCTATGGCATAAGAGAATAGGGCATATAAATCTTAGAACCATTACTAGGCTATCCAAGGATAACCTTGTCAGAGGACTACCTTCTAGCCCCTACAAGAAGGAAGGACTCTACAGGGCTTGTCAATTATGCAAGCAAACTAAAAATAGTTTCAAGTCACTTAATAAGAGTGATTCACCTAGATTTTTGTATCTGTTACACATGGATCTTTTTGGACTCATTATAGTACAAAGCTTAGGAGGGAAATCTTACACTTTAGTAGTTGTAGATGACTTCTCTAGATTCACATGGGTGTTCTTTCTGAGGAAGAAGTCTGATAACTTTAAGTGTTTGACAGAGTTTCTCAAATGCATACAGATTGAGTTCAATACTCACATTGCCCAGATCAGAAGTGATCATGGGACAGAGTTTGATTCTCTTCTTATGCAAGAGTTCTGTCAGAGTGAAGGGATCAGGCACACTTTCTCAGCTCCTAGAACTCCTCAACAAAATGGGGTAGCTGAAAGGAAAAATAGAACCCTTATTAAATCTGCCACTACATTGTTGTTAGATGCTCACCTTCCTCTATCTTTTTGGGCAGAGGCAGTGAACACCTCCAACTATGTGCTGAACAGAAGTTTAATACATAAACTAAAGGGCAAGACTCCCTATGAATTACTCAAAGGGAAGAAACCTAAAGTAGATTACTTTAGAATTTTTGGTTGTACTTGTTATATACACAATAATGACAAGAAATATTTAGCAAAATTTCAAGCTAAAGCTGATGAAGGAGTGTTTCTCGGATACTCCATGATCAGTAAGGCTTATAGGGTATATAATAAATCAACTCTTAAAATTGAAGAATCTGTTCACATATCTTTTGATGAAACTAACATGTCTTTCAAGGAGAAGAACACTTCTACCATAGAACCTTTGCAGGTACATTCTCTTGCTGAAGACTTGGACAGATTACAGATCACTCAAAAGGATTAAAGCAGTGAGGATGAAGAAGACATTCAACATCATGAAGAGAAACTTCTTGAAGAGCTAGTTGTTGTACCACAAGAGGAACCAACAATACAGGTTGGTGAACAGTCAACACCCCCCGTTGATTTAGTAACATAAAGAGACCATCCAATTTCCCAAGTAATTGGAGACATCTCAGCTGGTGTGCAAACCAGAAATCAGGTCAACCAAAACCTGTTGCACACTTGCTTCCTATCTCAAATTGAACCTCAATCCATTCAAGATGCAGAGAAAGATCCACACTGGATCATAGCAATGCAAGAAGAGTTGCATCAATTTGAAAGGAACAAAGTTTGGGAACTAGTACCAAAGCCTAAGGATCACTCCATTGTTGGAACAAAGTGGGTGTTTAGAAACAAATTGGATGATCAAGGAGTAATTGTAAGGAACAAGACAAGGCTAGTTGCTCAAGGATACTCTCAAGAAGAAGGCATAGACTATGACCAGACTTTTGCACCAGTTGCAAGATTGGAGGCCATAAGGATCTTCTTAGCATATGCAGCACACAAAGGCTTCAAAGTATACCAGATGGATGTAAAGAGTGCCTTTCTCAATGGAGACATCAAAGAAAAAGTCTATGTCAGACAACCTACAGGTTTTATCTCTCCAACCCATCCTGATTATGTTTTTAAATTGAACAAAGCATTATATGGTCTCAAGCAAGCTCCTAGAGCATGATATGAGACCCTAGCATGCTTTCTCCTGAAAAATGAATTTATAAGGGGTAGAGTAGACCAAACTCTTTTCATTAGAACCCATAAGTCTCATACCCTCCTAGTACAGATCTATATAGATGATATTATTTTTGGTTCTACTGATTCAAATTTGTGCAGAAGGTTCTCCAACCTAAGGCATTCCAAATTTGAAATGAGTAGCATGGGTGAGCTATCCTTCTTTCTAGGATTGCAAGTCAAACAACATGCTGAAGGCATATTCATTTCTCAAACCAAGTATGCAAAATAAATGGTTAAGAAATTTGGTATGTCTGAAGCATCTTGTATGAAAACACCTATGCCTACTAATGCTATATTGGATGCTGATGAACATGGGAAACCTGTTGATCAGACAACATATAGAGCAATGATTGGCTCTTTACTGTGCTTTACAGCTAGTAGACCTGACATAATGTTTGCTACATGCATATGTGCTATATTTCAAGTGAGCACTAGAGAGTCACACCTAACATTAGTTAAAAGGATTCTAAGGTATGTTAAAAGTTGTCCAAATCTAGGTCTCTGGTATCCAAAAGATTCAGCATTTGACTTAACTAGATTTTCTTATGTTGATTATGCTGGATGCAGAATTGACAGGAAACACACCAGTGGAACTTGTCAGTTTCTTGGTGACAGACTTGTCTCTTGGTTTTGCAAGAAACAAATATCTGTGTCAACTTCAACTACTGAAGCTGAATATATGGTTGCACGTAGTTGTTGTTCACAAATATTGTGGATTCAAAACCAACTCCTAGACTATGGCTACAACTTAGAGAAGTCTAAAATCTTTTGTGATAATACCAGTGCTATTTCAATAGCTCAAAATCCACTCCTCTATAGTAGGACAAAACACATAGAAATTAGGCATCACTTCTTAAGGGATAATATTGAGAAGAATAAAATTGAACTTCAATATATCCCAACTGATTTACAAAGGGGAGATATCTTCATCAAACCCTTGGATGAAAAGAAACACACCATCTTCCTAAATCAGTTAGGAATGTTAGATGGAGGAAGTCTAAAATAATGTCCAAGATTTTGAAACTCTAAAAATGACCAAGACTAGGCAAACATCTTGATTTTTCTAGTGTCTAGAGTGTTTCTGGTCTCTGAACTACACTCGACGATTTTCCCCCAGATCGTCGAACGGAGATCGACGCTTTCGGAAATCGTCGACCAGAGTTCAGCGCTTCTCAGACAGTGCTCAACTATCTCTCCAGGTCAACGATCGTCGAACGGTGCTCGACGATTTTGTTTTCTGAACTATCGTCGAACTGAGCTCGACTCTCTCCAATATCGTCGAACGGAGATCGACGATATTGAAGACCTTTCAGATTCCTTTAGAAGCCCCGATCGTCGAACTGAGTTCAACGATCTTTCCTTTTCTGCGTCGAACTCTAATATAAAATTCATTTTTCGGTCGTAGTTCCCCTTTTGCGCTTTCAATCTCTCTGCAAATTTTCTCTTTCCCTCCAAACCGCTCTACACTTGGTCGTTTGGTTGTTTATTGTTTGCAGGAAACCATGGCCGTCTCCGTCGTCGTTCTGACCGCCATGAAATTCGATGCAGGATTCGATATTGATATGGATTCTTTCAGCACCAGTGATCAGATCTTCCAAGACATTCTAGAACTGTTCAAGGAGCAAAAGCTAGTCACCATCATGTCCACCAGAATCAAACTGCCTGTAGATGAAATCAAGGAGTGGGTGTATACTGCCCACAAGCAGGACCAAAATACAGTTGTTGGATCAATTTCTGGAACCCAGGTACCTCTGACACCTACTATTCTGACAGAGATTTTTCAATTAAATTCTGGAAGAGATTCTGTTGAAATGTCTAGAGAAGAATTTACTACTATGCTTGATAGAATGGGTCATTCTGATGCAAACCCTAGCAAGCTACTGAAAACGAATTTGGCTATTGAGTACAGGTTTTTAGCTGATGTTGTGGGAAAGGTTCTGTTGGCCAAGCATTCAGCCCATGATACCTTCTCAAGGTATCAGCTGTGTTTGATGGGTGCTTTAGTGGATAAGAAACAATTAAACTGGGGAGAGATCTTCTTTGATCTGATTAAGAAGAATATCAACAAGAACTTTGTGCATTATGGAAGGATCTTAGGGTTGTTTCTTCAAAACAGATGCCCTGCCCTGCTTGTCTCAACTGGGATACACATCAATGCCTCTAAGAGGCTCTCTTGTGCCTTCTTTGGCAAGTGGGACAGAAAAATTGTGAAGCCCAGCAGGCCCTCTGCAGCTGCAACTTCAGGCACAAGGACTGCTACAGTCTCTTCCCCTCAAGTCTCTGCCCCTGCAGAAGACTTGCCTGCTGCTTCTCCTCTTCCACCTCCTATTTCATCTCCACCAGTCACCTCCACCATTCAAATTCCATCCACCATCATTATTTCCAGCCCATCTCCTACTTCAATTCAATCTCCAATCCCTACTCTCACAGAAGAAATCTTCCACCCTCTACATCACTACCCTCCACCAGATATTGACACATCATCTCATCTTCCATCATTCAATCTTCTAGATGATTCCTTCATGGATGATTCACCTTCATCCCCTCTTGATCTACCCTCTTCATCCACATCATATCAACAGCTTCTGCAAGACATCATTGCTCAACCCTCCTTCACACCTTCTATCTCCATTCCCCTTTCTTCCATTTCAACAATCCCCACACCTCAACCTTCCTTTCCCCCATACACTAGCTCTCCACCAACATCTCAATCTTCACTTCTACCATCCACTAGCTCTCCACCAACATCTCCAGCTGCTCCACCTTCAATCTCTACCTCTGCTCAAGTCCCTACTGAGCATGTAGATATTCCAGCCTTAGCTGACAAACTGTATGAGCTGATAGCTCCCAGACTCTCACTTCTGTTGGAGACCTCCTTGGCTCCACTCTTAAAGTTAGTTGCAGCCCTTTCTGCCAGGCTCTCTTCTCTCATTCCTCGGGCAATCCCTTTCTTTGGGTGCCGTGATCCAGCTGTCTCTGATTCTAGGCAGGGGGAGATGCCTCATGAAGATGTTAGATTGCCTGCTGTTGTTGCTGCTGTTACTTCAACTCAAGCTCAAGCTTCAACACCACCTCAGGTTGCAGTTTTCTCAGTAGACCTCAGGTCACTTTTATCAGAGTTTGATTATATATATTTTAGCTGTCTTCCAGAGTAGAATGCAGTCTAGCCATCTAAAGATCTATCCAAGGCCATTGTGCCCTTCTCAGGCTGTGATACCAGCTTAATTAGCTCCTATATAAATTCTCTATATACTGCTGAGCCTTCTGTTTCCATTGATCTTACTACTGCAACTCCTGTTGACAATAATGTTGTTGTTTCTGTTGCTGCTGCTGATATTGTTGATATTGCTAACAATTCTGATGATTTAATCTCTAAGGATATACATATGACACAGACATATGACTTTGAGCCTGCTGTCACTGCTGATGTTGCCCCTGCTGATGTTTTTGTATCTGAAACTGTTTTCTCTGAATCTGCTGCTGCCCCAGTTACTGCTGTTACTACTGCTGCTGTATCTTCTGAGAATGTTGCTCCTGAAAGTTCTGTATCTGTTGTATCTACTGCTACTGCTACAACTTCTGCCAGTGCTATTTATGCTTCTACTACTGCTGCCACAATTGCTGTCACAACTGTTACCTCTGCTCCAACCCAACAACAGAAAGATTATCTGAAAAGGATTGATGCTTTATATGATGAACAAAGCTCTGAAAGTGATTAGATCGGAACTGATTCTGATGACTCCTCAGCTACTATAGCAAGGAAAAGAAAAGCAAGAAGCAAGACAATGAAAAGAGTTCCTCCAGCTAAAGTAAAAGATACAAATGATATTATCTACTATATTCTGCATGGCTGCCCTATAACTTAACATTGGATGCAATATTCCAAGAATCAACTAAAGGCTATGAAGAAGAAGAGAAAATATGAAAAAGGATCTTCTCAGTTTCATCATAAACCCCCTATCAGCCTCATGGAAGATCTCAATATAGGGGAAGCCAATCCAGAGGTTCTCAATCAAGGAGAGGAAATCATAGAGGAAATCAAAGAGGACTTCAAGTCTATTCAAAAGTCTATTCAAGGAAACATCCATACTCAAGGGAATGACAAGCTTCATATGAAACTACTTCAGGTCCTTTTCCCTACAAACTGAAAGAATTAGTCTCATCCAGAGCTCCTCTAGATAATCCTTCCAACAGATATGAGCCTCCAGTGCCTTTTGAGGATCCAGAGAATAATCCTACTGCATGGACTGCTAGAATGAAGGAATTAGCTGCCTTGGATTAGATTAAGAAAGCCAGAGAGCAAGGCAAAGACACTTCTAACATTACTACTCTATCTGAACAAAGGAAAAGGAACTGGAAGATACTCATCCAGCAAGTTCTTTGATTCTGAAAGCTACATGAAGCTGCACCCTGAAGCTGTAGTACCAAGGCCTAAACAACAAACATCTCTTGGTGCAGCTGATGACAGAAGATCAAAGAAGGAAGCTCTTAATCCAAACAGGGAAATTAAACTTATAAAGAGCAAAGAAAAGGAATAATTCTGTAAGGTAACAATATATTCTGTTTTCTGATCTATCTAAGATTATTATCTGTGGTTTTGCATTATTTTGTTGTTATATTGGTGTTCTGTATGTTTATAATTTTTTAATTTCTGTAAATAGTAATCCTAACCCAAATAGGGTGAGATTGTTAGAACACCCTATTACTAATTTGGGTCAGGATCACTATGTCTTTAGGAAACTTGTTTTTGACCTCATTGTATAGATCTAAAGGTCAATTAGAATTGAGTCTAAGGGTTAGTACTTAGGTTTGGAAGCTGCCCTCAAGACCAAGGTTTCTCAGTTTGGAGAATAAGTCATTTCCTCGAGCTCAGTACGACGAATCGTCGAACTCCATTCGACGATCTTCGAGCTCAGTTCGACGATCTTGACTCCAGTTTGTTCCGCTATCTCTGAGCTCAGTTCGACGGTAGTAGAGCTCAGTTCGACATTTTTCTGAAGAGTTCAACGACTTTCAAGATTCAAATTCAGAACAGTTAAGGAGTTATTCTCAGCAATTAATTCAGAAGATTTTGTAGCCGTTTTCATTTATTCTGGAGCAGGTTTCAAGGAATTATCAAGGAATGTTTCATTGGACTTTCCCCCAGAAGACAAAAGCAATTAAGGAAGTCATTTATGACAGGCCAACGACTATCTTGACAATGGATCATTTCTATTCAGACATCAAGAGAATAAAAATCAATTATCAAAAACTTCTGTAATAGCAATCCAGTAGAAAAAAGGAAGAAGAACAAAGGAGAGACATATATTCTGCAATATTCATTCTCCGCAAATCTTCTTCTGCAACAACTTTCACAACCACAATCACACAAGAGAAATAAAAAGAGTTGCAGACATTCTCTATCTCAAGATTCATACAAGAACACCATCACTTAAAGAGATCAGCCATCTGAAATCTTCAGATCTCTTTTGATTCAAGTGTTCAAGGCCATTATTATTCAAGACTCCAGACATCTCACATTTCAGCTGTTGCTGAAATCATCTTTTGCTGGAGATCAATTTCTGAAGGCCTATCACCCTACAGCAAAGATTCATTTCCTGAACAACTACAGATCTCAGGGGGAGCTTTGACAACATCAATATCGACATAGTCTTCTCAGCTGCTTTGAGAAATAGAAGACTTCCATCACTCTCCCATCCCCACCTCTATAAAGGGTTTTTCAAACTCCCTTCAAAAGTTTGTGTGTGGTTTTTGAGCACCTTATCAAAAGCTCATTGGTGGCAAGACACCTGATCAAAAAATCTGGTTTGGTTTTTGAGCACCTTATCAAAAGCTCATTGGTGCCCAGGACACCTGTTCAACTCATCCTGTAGTGGATTCCTACCTAGGGTGGTAGAAGAGTGGATGTACCCAGGTTGATTGGGGAACCACTATAGCTCCTTGTGTCTTCTGGTTGCTTGTCTTTATTTTTGTTTCTTGCTGTGATTGGTTTGTGACTAGATTAGTTTATGACTAGATTTTTTTGTGACTAGGTTGCTCTGTGTTAGATAGTTTCTGTGATTGGATTTATTATTCGCTTCCCTATTCACATTAGAATATAACAACTGTTGTACAATTTTGTAGCAAGCACCATACTCTATTCACCCCCCTCTAGAGTATATCAGATCTAACTCACACTTTCAGAAAGCATAAAGTCAGTTCGACGAAATTTAGACTTAGTTCAACGAAAGGCTAAACTCAGTTCGACGATCATCATGCTCAGTTCGACGATCATTGAGCTCAGTTCGACGGAGCTGAGCTCGACGAAAGCCAAGCTATCCACTCATTAGTACTTAGCCAAATCTCTATATCAAGGCATTGAGAGCGTTTAGTGTGTCTCCATCACTCAACATTTTTTGCCTTAGCCAATTTTCTTCCTCTACGGCATCTTAGACGCTGAGAGCGTTGAGTGAGCATGCCTCACTCAATGCATTTTGCCTTATCAAAAATTTCTGTGCATTGGCGTTGAGAGAGTAAGCTCCACTCAATGCCAAACAACTTAACAGAATTTCTGTTAACTGGCGTTGATAGAGTAAGCTACATACAACGCCTTTTGCCTTGGCGTTGAGAGAGTAAGCTCCACTCAACGGCAAACTACTTAACAAAATGTTTTCTGTTATCTGGCGTTGAGTGAGTAAGCTACACTCAACGCCTGTGGACTTAGTCAAATTTTTGCTCAACATTTCTGCGGAGTTGACTGACACAACAACACTCAATGCTTTGAGCTGTATGGCGTTGAGTGAGTATACCACACTCAACGCTTTTGTACTTAGCCAGAATTTTGGCTATCTTTCAGTTAGGATGAGATGCTCTCACCGCTATAAGTTTGAAAGTGAGTGTTAGATCAGAAATACTCTAGAGGGTGGTGAATAGAGTATGCTTAAAGTTACTTAACTGCTATTACAGCTTTTGCTGTAAATTAAAAGTGCAGAATTACTAAACTAACAAGCAATGAATCTAAAGCACAAGCACAGCAAGAACAAATTAAAAGGGGGCAACCAGATGACACAAGAATTTTATAGTGGTTCCCCAACCTGGGTACATCCACTCTTCTACTACCCTTGGTAGGAATCCACTTAGGTTTTTGATCAGGTGTCTGACACCAATGAGCTTTTGATCAGGTGCTCAAAAACCAACCCAAGTCTTTTGATCAGGAGACTTGCAACCAAGGAATCACTTTTGAAGGGAGATGACAACCCTTTATAGAGGTGGGGGTGAGAGATGATTTTGTCTTATCTTTCTCAATATACAACTGAGAAGACTGTGGATTGATTATAGCTTAAGGCTCCCCCTGAGATGTAGAATGGATCTGGGAAAACTAAGAGCCAAGCTTCAGGGTGATAGGACATCAAACTAAATCCTTGACTAGCAATAGTATTCAGGATCTTCTTTGATAGATTAAACTGAAGTTGTCCTTTTGAAGTGTCCTGGAGTTCTCGAAGAAGGAAGACTCTTGATATAGGTATTGTTGTTCTTCTTCTTCAAGTGCTGACGAGCTTCTGGTCAAGAACTTCTGTGTTTCAGAAAAATGCTTCTTCTTTGACATAGCAGATTATGCAAAATTGAATCTTTTTCTGTAATCTATATGTGCTTCTCTATAAGCTATGCTCTGTGTGAAGCTTTCTCTATTATTTTCTGTTGTTGATTTTCTTCTATAAGTCTATATCTGCCTCTATGTATCAGAATGTGTATATTATTCTCTTCTTCTCTGCCTTTTGAAAATTTGAATGCATCTGCAATTAATGCTGACAGCCTTGAGAATAATCGTCATTGATTTATTTCCCCAACTGTCTCGTGGAAAAACGGCAACCAATAATCCTGGAGAAGACCATAATTAATGCTCCTTCTAACAGATACATTAAGAGAATGTTAAAGTATTAATTACCCAAGAATTATAACATTAGAGTGGGGATAGAAGGTCGGAAATAACAGAGTCTGGAGTCGTCGAACAGATAGCAGAAATCATCAAACTGAGTTCACAGTTCGTCGAGCTGAGACATTGTATTCATCGACCAGACGGCTTCTGTTCGTCGAGCTGAGTTTCATGATCATCAAGCTTAAAACTGAACTGCTGTCTCTTTTGATCTTTGCCTATTCATCGAGCTGGTAAATGTGTTCGTCGACTGGAGTTCAGCAATTATTCTAGAGTTGTCAAATATCCTGTGTCGACACAATTACTGCTGTGTGTCGACACAAGTCTTCTGTGTGGTGTCGACATAGCCTTTCCACAATGTCGACTGATGATCTTGGTGTCGACACAAGTTCTTCTAGTGTCGACTTGGTTGATGTCGACATATACTCTGAGTGTCGACATAAGTCTTCTGGTTCTAGAGTTCGTTTGGCAGAGAACTGGATTCATCGACCTGAGACTGGAGAACATAGTCTCGACAGAATGTTATGATAGTCCAAAGATTCGTCGACCGAAGAATGGTGATCGTCGAGCTAAGTTTGGAGAACTTTGAATTCGTCGAGCTGAAAATGATTCTAGACTTAGAGAAAAATTGATGAACCTCTGGCATAGAGTTGAAGTGGAAGTCCAGAGATCGTCGAGCAAAGAATGTAGTTCGTCGACCTGAGAACTAGGTTCGTCGACCTGTGACTGAAGTTCGTCGAGCTTAGCTCAGAGAATATTTCTCTAGGATCGTCGAGCCGAGAACGACTATCGTCGACCTGAGTTCGACGAATGTCAAACTCATTTTACTTAGTCTCTTGAGAATTCTCTGAATCTTAAGGAAAACTCTATGTCTTGAGTCTCTAGCAGTCTGATTGGCTTTTCCATGTTATATTGACTCTTAGGACTTGGCCTAGTCTCTAGGACACAACTTTGACCCTAGCTATACATGTTATGTCACATCATCTTAAGTTAGTGAACCTAGCCCAAATCAAACTAGGGATCCAACAATCTCCCCCTATTTGGGTGAGGTCACTAATAGACTCAAAACAAAAACATAAAGTAAAGAAAGCAGGAAAAAGATATATCTGGCAGAGATAATTAACACATGCAACAGATATATTTACATAAAAGCTTTGTTCAGACAATAAGAGATAGTTTAAGATAGAGAAAAAAACAGAAATAAAATAGTTCATATTTCACTTCTATTGCTTTTTCTCGTGATGCTTTATGTCCTTGCCCTTATTTCCTGCCTTGGTGAAGACTATTTCCCTGTTTGGATTTAAGGCTTGTTCCATAGTCATTGTCATGTCACCAACCCCTATAATCTTCAGAGATGTAGCTCTAGGGACCACTACTTCAGGATGTAATTTCATATAATCATCAACATTAAAAATTTTGTTGGCCTTTTCAAACCTTTTCAGTTCTTCTCTCCTGTATTTTGACATTGTAGTGTATTCAGAAGCATCCTTTCCTTCAGTCTTTGCCTTGTTGATCATAGAGAGGCCTACCAGTTCCTGGAACCTGGTCTTTCTAGCTATGTTGGCCGTTTTTGGATCTTCATAAGGAATAGGAGGAGAGGGTGGCCTTTTTGTACTTTCAGCTTGTTGATGTTGTTGTTGTTGATGTTGTTTTCCTGAAGGTTGTTGCCTGTGCTGGATGCTTTCATGATGAGATCTCCCTTGATGTCTTTGATATGTTTGCATAGTGGCAGATCTTTGAGAAGTAGAACCAGAAGCACCAACTGCAGGAGGAGGAGGAGGTGGTGGATCTTTTTTATACCTTTGGACTGGTGGAGGAGAGTACCTTCTACTGTTCTTCCTTTCTTTCTGAAGATTCTTAGATAGCCACATCCATGCTATCATCCCTTTGTATGGAGTTATCTTTTGAAGAATGTAGTAAGGGGTGTCATTATTTGGATTATGCTTTGGAGCAGGAGGAGGAGGAGCTTTTCTTTTCTTTGAAGCTTGCTTATTATTCTTTGTATCCACCTCATCTGAATCCTCATCCTCATCCTCCTCATCATCATCATCAAAGCCCTGAGGGTTATCATATAGGTGATCTAGAGCTTTCAAAGCTTTAGCAGAAATAACAGGCTTATCTGGAGCAGTAGTAGGAGTTGCAACAAGAGTTGGAGTTTCAGTAGGAGGTGGAGGAGAAGCTACACAAAAATCAGAACTAGCTTGGGCAGAGCTTTCAGCTGCTGCCTTATTTTCATCTGCAATATTAGCCAAGATTAGTTCATTTAGATCTGGTATGGGAGAGTCATCCATTACAAAAGTTGGTGCTGAAGATATTATTGAAGAAAAGGAAATAGCTACTACTCCTGGAAGTGGAGTGATTGCTGACTGTGCAATCGCAAAACTGTCCTTAAGTTTCTTATCAACTTCTGAAGAGATGGGGGAAGTGTATGGTATGATAGCCAAGGATGGCTTAATGATCTCAGCTGGAAGGTAATGCATATGTACAGTATCAAAAATGCTCAACAAATTTTCTAAATTAAATGTGGGATTAAGAATGAAATCATCAAAATCCATATCAGTCTCAATAAAATCAATCAAATCTTTATTTATGTATTCTGTACACTCTGCTTCTATTTCTGTAGCTGGAGCATCTGCTGCTAGAGCTGGGGCTGAAGCACCTGGAGCTATAGCTGCTGCTTCATCATCAGACAACTCCCTATGCATCATTTTAGTAGGGCCTTAAGCCATGCCCCTGACTAAGGAGGGGGCAGCTGTAAGAGCAGATATTTTGTTAGAGAGAGAGAAGATGGTGATAGCAAGAGGTGTAATGGCCTCTGCTATAAGGGATTTTAGAAGGGGAGTGATTATGGAAATGATGGAAGAGATGGTGGAGTGATCCAATGATGGAGTGGTAGATGGTATTGCAGATGATGTAGAAGTGGGAACTATGGGAGGGATAGAAAGTGGAGCATCAAGTATGTGAACATCTGGAGAGATGGTAGATGTTGATGGGGATGGATGGGTGACATCTTGCATGATGGTGTCTGTTGGTAGATGATAAGATGGTATGGAAGATAGATGTGGGGATAGAGGAGATTGTGGTGGTGTATGAATGTAGGTGTCATGAGGGGAATCAGGAGGTGTGGGTTGGTGATTTTCTTGAAGAGGGGAAGATGGAATGACAGTGATGTCAAGTGGTGGAGATGGAGCTGGTTAAGCATGTTGAGATAGAGGTGGAGTAGGAATGGGAGTATGTTGTTGTGGTTGTGGTGTTGAAGAGATAGTGGAAGAGGGAGGTATTTGTGTTTTTAGAAGGGTGACTGGAAGAGATTTTTGTGTTGGATGAATCTCTTCAGCAGGTGAGGGAGTGGCTTTAATAGCCCTGGTGCCTTCAGAAGCTGGGGTGGAAGAGGTAGAAGCCTTAGTGGGCTTTGTTATTGTCCTCTCCCACCTGCCAAATAAGGCACAGGTGAGCGTTTTACTGGCATTGATGAATATGGTCTGGGAGACCAGTGATTCAACAGCCTTTTCCTTTAGGAAGATCCCTAGGATCCTTACAAAACCACTTCTTTCTTATTATTTTTCTTCTTTATCACATCAAAGAGGATCTGAACCCAGTCCACTTTTTCTTATTTATTACTGCACACATGACCAAGAACTGATGTCTTGTGATGTAGTCATGGGCAGTATGCTTGCTAAGCAAGAACTTCCCAACAATGTCTGCTAGAAACTTGTATGCTGCAGACAGATGCTTTTTCAACAACTTATTTGGGTTGTCACCAGCATAACCCATCAGCTTCAGCATCATATCAAACTTTTCAGAATCAATTTCTAATTCCTCTTCACAATTTGTCAAACCAAATATTTTAGTTAAAACCGCGGGAGTTAAGGAGACAGTGTTACCCGCGATTGATCCTATCCTAGTATTGTCTTCAGAACTTGAGGAATTATAGACACATTCTCTGATTTCTGTTCCTGCCAACTTTATCCTTGTAGTCATCAGGGTTTTCAGATTCTGTTCTTCAAGAAGTTCCAGAATATATAGGAAGATTGGATCCGAGTGTTGGAATGATTCGAAGTCGACATCAAATCCAGTGTCAAACTTCAAAGTGGCTAGAGCTCCCGCAGGAATCGCCATGGAATCACCTTCAAAAGAGAGAAATGACAATCAAGTGCAAGGGAACAAAAAGCGCGGGACGGAGGTCGAAGAAAACCTAGATATAATATTTTCAAGAATATGAATCGACAGACTCCGTTCCACAAAAATGAAATTAATTCTTCAAACTGAGGTCGATGAAATAAGGTTGACTGAAATAATTCGTCAATCTTGTCCTGAAGAATTGAAAATAGTTCGTCGAACTCCGTTCGGCGAATATCTTCTAAAGAAAGTTCGTCGAACTCCGTTCGACGAAAATTGTTTCACTCACAAAGAGTTCGTCGATCTCCATTCGACGAATATCTCTCAAACTTTTCCCGGTTCGTCGAACTCCGTTCGACGAACTTTGGAAAATTCATCGACTACAGACAGAAATCAAATAAAGTCTTCTCCATTGATCATTCCAAGTTGATTCACAAAGAACATATGATTTCTCTCATCTAGAGGTTTGGTGAATATATCAGCCCTTTTTAAATTAGTGTAGATATAGACAAGCTTGATTTTATTTTTGTCTACACACTCCCTAATGAAATGATGTCTTATATCAATATGTTTTATCCAACTATGGTGAATTGGATTTTGGGGTATGGCTATAGCACTTGTATTATCACATAGTAGGGTTGAATTATTTAAGTTGAACCCATAATCTGGTAGCTGATTTTGTATCCAAAGCATCTGTGAACAACAGCTTCCTGCTGTAATATATTCTGCTTCAGCAGTTGAAGTTGACACTGATGTTTGCTTCTTACAAAACCAAGATACAAATCTCATACCCAGGAACTGGCAAGTTCTTGAAGTACTTTTTCTATCTATCCTGCATCCATCAAAATCAGCATCAGAGTATCCAGTTAACTCTAATTCTGATTCAGTAGGATACCATAGGCCTAGATTAGGACAACTCTTTATATATCTCAAAATCTTTTTTAGTAAAATTAGATGAGATTCTTTAGGGTTCACCTGGAACCTAGCATAAAGACATGTGGCAAACATAATGTCTGGCCTACTTGTTGTGAGGTATAATAGGGACCCAACAATGCCCCTATAAAGTTTCTGATCCACAGGTTTCCCTGGTACATCAGAATCCACAACAGTATTGGTAGTCATGAGAGTTTTCTTTGCTGAGGCATCAGCCATCCCAAACTTCTTTAGAAGTTCTTTAGCATATTTTGCTTGAGAGATGAAGATGGCATCAGGGAGCCGCTTCACTTGGAGACCAAGGAAGTAGGAAAGCTCACCCATGCTACTCATTTCAAATTTAGAATGCATGAGGTCAGAGAACCTCCTGCATAGTTTGGAATCTGTAGAGCCAAATATAATATCATCCACATAGATTTGTACTAATAAGATTTGGTCTTTATGATGTCTAGTGAAAAGAGTTTTATCTACAGTTCCTCTTGTAAATTTATGCTCTAATAGAAAACTAGCTAAGGTATCATATCAAACTCTTGGAGCTTGCTTTAGAGCATAAAGAGCCTTATGTAATTTAAAAATATGAGAGGGGTAAGTTGGAGAAACAAAACCTGGAGGTTGTTCTACATAAACCTCTTCTTGTAGCACTCCATTTAGGAAAGCACTCTTCACATTCATTTGGAAAACCATGAACCTCTTGTATGCTGCATAGGGAAGGAATATTCTTATGGCTTCCAATATTACAACAGGTGCAAAGGTTTGATCATAATTAATTCCTTCTTCTTGCCTATATCCTTGAGCAACAAGCCTAGCCTTGTTTCTCACAATGATTCATTAGGCATCCAGCGTGTTTCTGTAAACCTATTTGGTTCCAATAACTGGGTAGTTTTGGTGCCTTGGAACCAAATCCCAAACTCTACGTCTCTCAAATTAATTTAGTTCCTCCTACATTGCAAGGATCCAGTGGGGATCCTGCTCAGCATCATGAATGGAAAGAGGTTCAACCTGAGAGAGAAAACATGCATGCATTAAATCTTGGTTAAGTTGATGCCTTGTCTGTACACCTGCTGATATGTCTCCAATCACTTAAGATCTGGGGTGATCCCAAAGTGTGACAAAATCAGTGGGTGGAGTTGGTTGTGCAACAACATTTGGAATTAATTCCTCCTATGGAGTTGTATTTGCTGTTGGTAAAGATTCATTATCTTCAACTTCTTCTTCTTCACTTTCTTCAATAGCTTGTGGAGAGGGATGTGTTGACACCTCTTGGGTGAGGTTTAATCCATCCAAGGTCTCACACAAGTGGGGTACCTGCAAGTTAATATTGGTAGAAACTTCTTTCTCCTTGCAATACATATTAGTCTCATCAAATGAAACATGAATAGACTCTTCAATTTTTAATGTTGATTTGTTAAAAACCCTATAGGCCTTGCTTACTTGGGAGTATCCTAGAAAAACTCTCTCTTCAGTCTTAGCCTCAAACTTTCTAATGTAATTCTTGTTATTATTGTGTATATAACAGGTACAACCAAATACTTTAAAATAGTTTATTTTAGGTTTCTTTCCTTTGAGCAGTTCATAGGGAGTCATGTTCTTTAGTTTGTGAATTAAGCTCCTATTCAGGACATAATTTGATGTGCTTACAGCCTCTACCCAAAAAGGTTAGGGGCAGGTAAGCATCTGCAAGCAATATACCTGCAACTTCAATGAGTGTCCTATTTTTCCTTTCAGCTACCCCATTTAGTTGGGGAGTTCTATGAGCTGAGAAGCAATGCCTGATACCTTCCTTCTCACAGAACTCATGCATAAGAAGAGACTCAAACTCTGTGCCATGATCACTTCTGATCAATGAAACATGAGTTGAGAACTCAATCTGTATGTTCCTAAGAAAATCTGTAAAAACCTTGAATGTGTCTGACTTTGATCTCAGAAAGAATACCCAACTAAACCTGGAGAAGTCATCCACTATAACCAAAGTGTAGGATTTCCCTCCTAGGCTTTGTACAGCAATGGGTCCAAAGAGATCCAAATGTAGCAAGTATAAAATCCTAGGTGAATCACTCTTATTAACAGATTTAAAACTAGTTTTAGTTTTCTTTCCTAATTGATAAGCCCTGCAGAGACCTTCCTTCTTGTAGGGACCAGAAGGTTGACCTCTAACAAGGTTGTGCTTAGATAGCCTAGCAATGTTTTTCAGATTTACATGACCTAGTCTTTTGTGTCATAAGTCATTCTGATTACTAGTTAAGTTAAGTAAACAGATATCAATTTTGGCAGGGAGAAAATTTACTAAGTATATGTTGCCTTGTCTACTTCCAGTTAAAACTGTTTGGTTGTTTTTTTCAATAATAGAACAAGTGGATGGGTTAAAGTATACCTGATAACCATCATCACATAACTAACTTATGGAGATGAGGTTATGCTTGAGTCCACTTACATATGTCACCTTTTTGAATGTGAGAGCTCCTATTCTCACTTCTCCAAATCCTTCTGACTGACCACATTTGGAGTCACCAAAGATAACCTTTGGCCCCGGCTTTGACTTTTAGTTGATTAAGATGTCCTTACTGTCAGTCATGTGTTTGGAGCAGCCACTGTCCAGGTACCAAGTTTGATTTACCCCTAGAAAATTCTTCACCTGCAATAGAAAACAGTTAATGGTTTTTGACCCAGGTTACCTTGGGTCCTTTGTATGGCTGATAAGAAAAGCTGGTAATAATAGAGAATTCAGGTTGGGACTTATATCCTACGGGGTGATATCTCCTAGGTGGGATGATCCAGTCAGCTAGTGGATTAAATGGTTTCTTGGAAATATGTGATTTGTTGTTGGAATTATAGTTTTGGTTAAATCTTCCTGGGTTCAACGAATTTCTGTAAGTTCGTCGACTAGAGTTCGACGAATTGGGTTGAGATCGTCGATCGCTGCCCAGAGAATGAAAATGTTCATTCTCTGTGCCCCACGTTCATCGACCTCCACTCGATGAACCATACAAAGTTTGTCGATCGCAGTTAGACGAATGATTATTGTTGTAGTTTGCGTTCAGAGATCATCATTCTGAGTTCGACGATCTGTTCCTATATCATCGATCTGGGTTCAACTATAACTGCTGAACATTGTTATTTTTATCATTCTTCTGATTTTTAATTTTATCCTTAGCTTCAATTTGTTCTAGAATTTTATTAACCTTATTTACTTGTTCAGTGTTTTTCTTTCCTTTATCAGAGATGAAATTTACAGGTTTTGAAAGATGATTCCTTTGGATTAGGGTTAGTTCACTAGATGTGGCTCCTAATCCTAAGCTGCAGTTATTTGTTCTAGCCTTAACTGTGTTGGTTATATCTAGCAATTTCAAACTTCTGCCATTTAATGATTCTTCTAATATCTTAGCTTTGCTAAGTTCCGATTTCAGAAAACTGATGTGTTAAATTGCAGATTTCAGTTCACTAGATAGAGTTACATTTTCAGAGGTGATTTTATTTACATCATTTAATTTATCTCTGAGAAGTTTGATTTCCTTCTCAGAGCTTATCAAATATAAGCATAGGTTTTTAAATTCAAATTTAAATTCCTCAGATTCAAAATCATAAGCTGCTATTACCTGATCTTCAGCTGACAGGTTTTCTTCATTATCAGATTCATCTGTATCTGATCTCCTACTGCTTGCATCAATTGCCATGAGGCAAACCTCCTTTGCCTTGGCCTCCTCTTCTTCTTCACTGGAGCTGGAAGATGTGGATTCATCTTCTGTGTCACTCCATGTTTCAGCCACAAATCCTTTGTTCTTCTTTTGGTTCTTGTTGGAAGAGGGCTTGTTGTAATGATTGCTTTGTGATTCCTTCTCTTTTCTTCTTTCCTTCTTTTGATTTTCAGGACATTCATATATGAAATGTCCTGGTTTCCTGCACCCATAACACACTACCTCTTTAGTGGGAGTTTTGTCATACCTTGGCTAGTTGTCATTTCTGGATGACTTCCTTCTGAATTTTTTCCTTGCCAGTTTGAAAAATCTCTTGGCAAAGAGACTCATTAGCTCTTCATTGACTATTGGGGCTTCAGTTTCTTCGACAGCCTTGAATGTAATGGATTATTCTTTCCTTGTTGGGGAGGAGTCATGTGTTCCACTGCCTCTCTGGACTTGATTAGCTGCTCATATGACTTCAGTTTACCTAATAGAGATTCAGTTGAAATCTCATTTAAGTATCTGGCCTCCCTGATGGGCCAGATCCTGGTGTTCCATGAGCTTGGGAAGCACATTAGGATCTTGTCATTCACTTCAGTTAAAGTGATTTCTTTATCTAGGGTCCTTAGCTCACTGATGATGGAGCTAAGCATGTTGTACATCACATTAACTTTTTTTGCCTCATCCTTCTTGAAGTTTTCATATTGTGTGATGAGGTTTGATCTTCTATCTTTCCTCTCATCTGCTGATCCAGCAACCATTTGATTGAGTGAATCCCAGATTGCTTTTATAGAGGTGCACTCAGCCACCTTCTGAAAGATGTCATCTGACATAGTCTGAGACAATATGTTCATGACTCTAGCATCAACAATCTTTGCTTTCCTCTGAGCTTCAGTCCACTAAGGTGGTGGGACTGCATTGTTGCTAGAAGATATTGTAGATGTAGATGCCTGTGGGGGACCTGTCAAAATGGAATTGTAGATGTCTTCATCAATGAAATTCATGTATAACCTAATTCTTGCCTTCTAGATGGAAAACTTATTAAGGTTGCAAACTGGAGGTCTGGTGCTTACATAATTCTTGTTCTGTGCCATGTTGTGTTTATAATGTAAGTGAAAAATACAATAATGTGTATATCTAACAAAAGATCTTTTGGTTCAAGATTTAACTTGAATAACCAAAGGAACCTGCTCTGATACCAATTGAAAGCGAGTGATAGATCAGAAATACTCTAGAGGGGGGGGGGGTGAATAGAGTATGCTTAAAAGTTTCTTAACTGCTATTACAACTTTTGCTGTAAATTAAAAGTGCAGAATTACTAAACTACCAAGCAATGAATCTAAAGCACAAGTACAGCAAGAACAAATGAAAAGGGGGTACCCAGATGACACAAGAATTTTATAGTGGTTCCCCAACCTGGGTACATCCACTCTTCTACCACCCTTGGTAGGAATCCACTCAGGTTTTTGATCAGGTGTTTGACACCAATGAGCTTTTGATCAGGTGCTCAAAAACCAACCCAAGTCTTTTGATCAGGAGACTTGCAACCAAGGAATCACTTTTTAAGGGAGATGACAACCCTTTACAGAGGTGGGGTGAGAGATGATTTTGTCTTCTCTTTCTCAATATACAACTGAGAAGATTGTGGATTGATTATAGCTTAAGGCTCCCCCTGAGATGTAGAATGGATCAGGGAAAACTAAGAGCCAAGATTCAGGGTGATCGGTCTTCAAACTAAATCCTTGTCCAGCAATAATATTCAGTATCTTCTTTGGCAGATTGAACTGAAGTTGTCCTTTTGAAGTGTCCTGGAGTTCTTGAAGAATGAAGACTCTGGATATAGGTATTGTTGTTCTTCTTCTTCAAGTGTTGATGAGCTTCTGGTCAAGAACTTCTGTGTATGAGAAAAATGCTTCTTCTTTGACAGAGCAGATTATGCAAAATTGAATCTTTTTTTGTAAGCTGTGCTCTGTGTCAAGCTTTCTCTATTATTTTCTGTTGTTGATTTTCTTCTGTAAGTCTGTATCTCTCTCTGTGTATCTGAATATGTATATTATTCTTGTCTTCTGTCCTTTGAAAATTTGAATGCATCTGCAATTAATGCTGACAGCCTTGAGAATAATCAGCATTTATTTATTTCCCCAACTGTCCCGTAGAAAAACGACAACCAATAATCCTAGAGATGACCATAATTAATTCTCCTTCTAACGGATACATTCAAACAATTTTAGAGGATTAATTACCCATGAATTATAGCACTAGAGTGGGGACAGAAGGTCGGAAATAACTAAGTCTAGAGTCGTCGAACAGATAGCAGAATTCATCGAACTGAGTTCACAGTTCGTCGAGCTGAGACATTGTATTCGTCGACCAGACGACTTCTGTTCGTCGAGCTGAGTTCCATGATCTTCGAGCTGAAAACTGAACTGCTGTCTCTTTTGATCTTTGCCTATTCGTCAAGCTGGTAAATGTGTTCATTGACTGGAGTTCTACAATTATTCTGGAGTTGTCAAATATCCTGTGTCGATACAATTACTCCTGTGTGTCAACACAAGTCTTCTGTGTGGTGTCGACATAGCCTTTCCACAATGTTGACTGATGATCTTGGTGTCGACACAAGTTCCTCTAGTGTCAACTTTGTTGATGTCGACATATACTCTGAGTGTTGACATAAGTCTTTTGGTTCCAGAGTTCGTTGGGCAGAGAACTGGATTCATCGACCTGAGACTGGAGAACATAGTCTCGACAGAATGTTATGATAGTCCAAAGATTCGTCGACCGAAAAATGGTGTTCGTCGAGCTAAGTCTGGAGAATCTTGAATTCGTCGAGCTGAAAATGATTCTGGACTTAAAGAAAAATTGATGAACCTCTGGCAATAGTGTTAAAGTGGAAGTCCAGAGATCGTCGAGCAAAGAATGAAGTTTGTCGACCTGACAACTAGGTTCGTCGACCTGTGACTGAAGTTCATCGAGCTCAGCTCAGAGAATATTTCTCCAAGATCGTCGAGCTGAGAACGACTATCGTCGACCTGAGTTCTACGAACGTCAAACTCATTTTACTTAGTCTCTTGAGAATTCTTTGAATCTTGAGGAAAACTCTATGTCTTGAGTCTCTGGAAGTCTGATGGCTGTCCATGTGATGTTGACTCTTAGACTTGGCCTAGATTCTAGGACACAACTTTGACCCTGGCTATACATGTTGGGTCACATCATCCTAAGTTAGTGAATCTAGCCTAAATCAAACTAGGGATCCAACAAAGTTATATGAAGTTGAGTGAGTAGACTACACTTAAATCTTTTGTACTTAGTCAAATTTTTGGCTATCTTTCAGATAGGATGAGATGCTCTCAACGCTATATGTTATATGACATTGAGTGTGAAAGGGGGAACTAGATCAGAATACTCTAAGGGGGTAATAGATATATGGTGCTTTTTAAACACAAAGAAAAACTTTTGCAAGCTTTACAACAATTGTTGTAAATAGAGTAAAGCAGGGAAGCAGAAATAAAACTAGTCACAAACTAAGCTATGCAGAAACTAAGCACAAGAAAATCTAGGCCAGAAACAAAAAGAAAACATGCAAAACCAGATGACACAAGGAATTATAGTGGTTCCCCAACTTGGGTACATCCTCTTCTACCACCCTAGGTAGGAATCCACTGCAGGATGAGTTGATCAGGTGTCCTGGGCACCAATGAGCTTTTGATAAGGTGCTCAAAAACCAAACAGATTTTTTGATCAGGTGTCTTGCCACCAATGAGCTTTTGACAAGGTGCTCAAAAACCAGATTCAAACTTTTGAAGGGAGTTTGAAAAACCCTTTACAGAATGGGGGTGAGAGAGTGATGGCAGTCTTCTCTTTCTCAAGCAACTGAGAAGACTATGTGGATTCAGTGATGTTGTCAAAGCTCCCCCTGAGTCCTTGAAATCTTCAGGAAGATGAGCTTTGCTGAGGGTGATAGGCCTTCAAAGATAGATCTCCAGCAAAAGATGATTTCAGCAAGCTGAAATGTTGAGTGTCTGGAGTCTTGAAATGATGTTGGCCTTGAACACTTTGAGAGCTGAAGAGATCTGAAGATTTTTTGAAAGCTTGATCTCTTGATGAGTGTTCTTCAGAATTCTTGTTGACAGAAGATTGAGAGAGTCTTGTGTATTGAGTTGTGTGTCCTCTACTTTCAATCTCTGTATTCTTCTCTTTTCTCTTTCATTCAAAAACATTCTGTCTTTTATTCTCTGTGTCTGAATAGGATATTACTCTGTCAAAGATAGCCGTTGGTCTGCATTGATTACAGCCTTAATTGCATAATCTTTCTGAAGGAAAGTCCACTGAATTGTTCCTTGAAAAATTCCTTGAAACTTGCTCCAGAAGTAAATGAAAAACGGCTGGCAGATCTTCTGAATTAAATGCAGAATAACTTCTATCTGATTTGAATTTGAATTCTGAAAGATAACTGAAATCGTCGAACTGAGCTCTGCTATCGTCGAGCTGAGCTCAGCGAACTGGAAAATCCAGCAGCAAAGAATCGTCGATCTGAGCTCAAAGATCGTCGAACTGAGCTCAGAGATAAGGATCCATGCAGAGTCAAAATCGTCGACCTGAGCTCAGCGATCGTCGAATGGAGTTCGACGATATTGCGAAGTTGAGCTCAGCGATCGTCGAATGGAGCTCGACGATCTGTCAGAAGTTGAGCTAGACGATCGTCGACCGGAGTTCGACGAAACGTCGTGCTGAGCTCGACGATTTGGACTTAGTCTCCAGAAAAACTTGGGTCTTCAGGGCAGCTTCCAATCCTAGACTTCTAACCTTAGACTCAATTCTAATTGACCTATAATCTATACAGAAGGTCAAAACATAAATTCCTAGAGACATAGTGATCCTGACCCAAATTAGTAATAGGGTGTTCCAACAATCTCCCCCTATTTGGGTTAGGAAAACTATTTACAGACTAGGAAAAACAAACAACATCATACAGTCACAAAAACATAAAGACACAGCAGCTAGACATCACAGAACCATCACAGAGATATATATAAACATGATATCCAGAGGGCAGTCAGAAAAACCAAGAGTTTAACACTTACAGAGTTATTCCTTTTCTTTGCCTTTTACCATTTTAATTTCTCTGTTAGGATCTAAAGCTTGTTGTTTGGATCTGGTATCATCAGCTGCACCCAAATAAATTTGCTTTGATGTCCTGGGAACCACTGCAGCTGGATGCAATTCCATGTACTGTCTGCATCAAAAAATTTGCTGGAAGCATATCTTTCTAGTTCTTTCTGTCTTTGTTCTGACATTGTGGAGATGTTGGAAGTGTCTAGGCCTTTCTCTTTGGCTTTCTTGATTTGATCTAAAGCAGCCAGCTCTTTCATTCTAGCAGTCCAAGCCATAGGATTCTTCTCAGGGTCCTCAAATGGAACAGGTGGCTCATACCTGTTGGAAGAAGTATCTTGAGGAGTCCTGGCAGTCACAGTATCTTTGAGCTTATAGGGGAAAGGACCAGAAGATGTATCAGAAGAGACATGTCCTCCCCTAGAGTAAGGGTGCTGCCTGAATGCCTTTAGAGTAAACCTGAGTCTCTCTTTGGTTTCCCCTATATCCTCCCTTCTAGAGTAAGAGCCCCTAGACTGGCTTTCCCTTTGATAAGTTCTAGCATGAGGTTGGTAGGGAGCCTGGCTTCTAGCAGGGCCTGAACTTGCAGAGCTGCCACCTGCACCTGCATCAGGTGGAGGTGGTGGAGGAGGATGAGGGTGCTGGTGCTTGAACTGAGTGGAATCTTTTTCATACTTCCTCTTCTTTTTCATAGCCTTTAACTGGTTCTTAGAGAATTGCATCCAGCTCAGAGATTGGGCAATTGTGCAGAATATAGTAGGGAACATCATTGTCATCTCTGACTTTGGCAGGAGGAACTCTCTTCAAGGCCTTACTTCTTGCTTTCCTTTTCTTTGCAATGGTGGCAGATGAATCATCAGAAGCAGTGTTTATAATCCTCAGATTCAGAACTCTGTGCATCATATAAAGCATCAATCTTTTTCATCAGATCTTCTTTTAGCTGAACAGCAGCTGATGGGGAAGAAGCAGAAGGGGCAGCAGGATAACAATAGTGCAACAACATATGGAGCAACAGAAACATTCAGAAACAGCACTAGTAACTTCAGGAGAGATAACAGCAGCAGATACAACACAAGTACAGGAGCACTACAGACAGTATACTTCAGGAATGAGGGTAGCAGCAGCTTCAGAACAACAACTTCAGCAGGCTCAAAATCACAGCCTCTGTCATCAGAAAATCCTGGGAATGGGCTCATCAGCAGCAGTTGGAACATTTTCTTCCTCAGTAGCAACAGCAATTTCAGAGTAGATACAGCCTTGTCTTCAGCAGCAGCAGCAGCATCATCAGAAGCAGCAGTCACTGAATGAATAAAAGCAGAAATGATACTGGGGTCACAGCATGAGAAGGGCACCAGAGCCTTGGACAGATCTTCTGAGGGCTGGGCAGCAAGAACCTCTGGGGGCTGGACAGCATATGGCTCTGGGAGGCAGCTGTAGAAGCAGTATCAAAAGTAGATAGCAAAGACCTTAGGTCTATTGCTAGGACTGGAGTAGCAGAGCAACAGATGCAGGAGCAGCAGCAGTAGCAGAAGCAGACACAGAAACAGCATCATAGCAGCAGCAGGCAGCAGCATGAAGGCTGGCTTCATAGGGCATCTCCCCCTGCCTGGATGCAGATAAGCTGTATCAAGGCACACTGCTGGGGGTGCTGCTTGAGGAGGAAAGAAGGAGGAAGCCTGGCAGAGAGAGCTGCCACTGACTGTTGTAGAGGAGCTAAAGAGGCCTCCATGAGAAGAGAGAGCCTGGTGCAAGGAGCTCATACAACTGGTCAGCCAAGGCTGGGAGATCTACATGCTCAAGCAGGAGCAGAGGTAGAGGGAATTGGGATGGCTGAGGATGCTGGAGGAGGAGGGCTGAAGGGTGGAATGAATGGCTCAGGAGAGGGATGGTGGAGATGGAGGATAATGGGATGGATATGGATGGAGTGAATGTGGGTTGGCAATAATGTGGTGGAGAAGGTCTTGGAAAGAGGTGGAAGAGGATGGTAAATCTGGAGGAGAGGAGGGGGAATCATCCATGTAGGATTCATCCAGAAGTGTGAAGGATGGAGGGATGGGGATGAGGTGACATCTGGTGGGGGATAAGAGAATAGGGGATGGAAGTGGTCTGCTGGTGGAGATGAGATGGTTGCTGAGATGGAATAGAAGTTGGAGATGGGCTGGAGATGGTAATGTGGGATGAGGCTGGAGTGGTGGATGGAGCTGGAGGTAGGGTGGAACTTGGAGGAGGAGAAGCAGCACAGCAGCAGGCAGGTCTTCTGCAGGGCAGAGACCTGGGGGGAGTGACTCTTAGAGTCCTGGTGCCTGAAGGGGCAGATGAGAGGGCCTGCTGGGCTTGATGATTTGCCTGTCCCATTTCCCAAATAGGGCACAGGTGAGTCTCTTGGAGGCATTGATGTGCACTCCAGAGGAGACTAGCAGAGCAGGGCACTTAGCCTGGAGGAAGACTCCCAGAATTCTTCCAAAATTCACAAAGTTTTGTTTATCTTTTTCTTCAGCAGATCAAAAAGACTTCTCCCCAGTTCAAGCTTTTCCTATCCACCAGAGCTCCCATGAGGCAGAGCTGATATCTGGAGATGGTGTCATGGCAGAATGTTTGGCCAACAGAACCTTGCCTACAACATCTGCCAGAAACCTGTATTCCACTGACAGGTTTCTCTTAAACAATTTGCTAGGGTTCCCCTCAGGATGACCCATCCTGGCAAGTATATCAGAAACTCTTCTCCAGAAAGTTCAGCAGAGTCTTCACCATTCCTTAAACCAAAAACCTCTGTGAGGACTGTTGGGGTCAGAGGTACCTGGGTGCCACCAATGGACCAACAATGGTGTTGTTGTCAAGGTTGTGTGCAGTATATACCCATTCTTTGATTTCATCAGAGGCAAGTTTGATTCTTGTTGTCATGAGGGCAGATTTGCTGATCTTTGAATAAACTGAGGATGTCCTGGAAGACTTGATCAGTTGTGTTGAAGGAGTCCAAATCAATGTCAAACCTGCATCAAATTTCATTGCGGCGAGCAGCAACTGAAACGCCATGGTACCTGCAAAAATCAACAGACAAAACGACCAAGTGTAGAACTGTTTGGAGGGAAGAAAATTTTGCAGAGAAATTGAAAGCGCAAGAGAGAACGACGGCGAAAAATGAGTTTTATATTAGGGTTCGACGCAGAAATGGAAAGATCGTTGAACTCAGTTCGACGATCGAGGCTTCTAAAGGAATCTGAAGAGACTCCAAAATCGTCGATCTCCGTTCGACGATCTGGAAAGGCGTCGAGCTCCGTTCGACGATCGTTCAGTGAACAAAATCGTCGAGCGCCGTTCGACGATCGTTGACCAGAAGAGATAGTCCATACTATCAAAGGAGCGCTGAACTCAGTTCGACGATTCTGGAAATCGTCGAACTCCGTTCGACGATCTTTGGGGAAAATCGTCGAGCGCAGTTCAGAGATCAGAGAAATTTTAGACACTAAGGAAAATCAGAATTTTGCCTAGTCTTGGTCATTTTTAGCTTTCAAAATCTTGGGGATTATTTAAGACTTCCTCCATCTAACATTCCTAACTGATTTAGGAAGAAGGTGTGTTTCTTTTCATCAAAGGCTTGGTGAAAATATCTCCCTTTGTAAATCAGTTGGGATATACTGCAATTCAATTTTGTTCTTTTCAACATTATCCCTTAAGAAATGATGCCTAATCTCTATATGTTTTGTCCTACTATGGAGGACTGGATTTTGAGCTATGGAGATAGCACTTGTATTGTCACAAAAGATTTTTGACTTCTCTAAGTTGTAACCATAGTCTAGGAGTTGATTTTGAATCCACAATATTTGTGAACAACAACTGCCTGCAGCCATATATTCAGCTTCAGCAGTTGAAGTTGACACAGATGTTTGTTTCTTGCAAACCAAGAGACAAGTCTATCACCAAGGAACTGACAAGTTCCACTGGTGCTTTTCCTGTCAATTCTGCATCCAGCATAATCAGCATCAGAGAATCCAGTTAACTCAAATGCTGAATCTTTTGGATACCAGAGACCTAGATTTGGACAACTTTTAACATACCTAAGAATCCTCTTTACTAATGTGAGGTGTGACTCTCTAGGGCTAACTTGGAATCTAGCACATATACATGTAGCAAACATTATATCTGGTCTACTAGCTGTAAGATACAGTAAAGAGCCAATCATTGCTCTATATGTTGTCTGATCAACAGGTTTCCCATGTTCATCAGCATCCAATACAGCATTGGTAGGCATGGGTGTTTTCATACAAGATGCCTCAGACATGCCAAATTTCTTAACCAGCTCATTAGCATATTTGGTTTGAGAAATAAAGATGCCTTCAGCATGTTGTTTGACTTGCAATCCTAGGAAGAAGGATAGCTCACCCATGCTACTCATCTCAAATTTAGAATGCATTAGGTTAGAAAACCTTCTGCACAATTTTGAGTCAGTAGAACCAAAAATGATATCGTCTACATAAATTTGTACTAGTAGGGTATGGGACTTATGGGTTCTAATAAAAGAGTTTGGTCTACTCTACCCCTTATAAAACCATTTTCCAAAGAAAGCATGCTAGGGTCTCATACCATGCTCTAGGAGCTTGCTTGAGACCATATAATGCTTTATTTAATCTAAAAACAAAATCAGGATGAGTTGGAGAGATAAAACCTGGAGGTTGTCTGACATAGACTTCCTCTTTGATGTCTCCATTTAAGAAGGCACTCTTGACATCCATCTGATAAACCTTGAAGCCTTTGTGAGCTGCATAAGCTAGAAAAATTCTGATGGCTTCCAATCTTGCAACAGGTGCAAAAGTCTGGTCGTAGTCAATTCCTTCTTCTTGAGAATATCCTTGGGCAACTAGCCTTGCCTTGTTCCTTATTATTACTCCTTGATCATCCAGTTTGTTTCTGAATACCCATTTTGTTCCAACAATGGAATGATCCTTGGCTTTGGCACTAGTTCCCATACTTTGTTCCTCTCAAATTGATGCAACTCCTCTTGCATGGCAATGATCCAGTGTGGATCTTGCTCTGCATCTTGAATGGACTGAGGTTCAATTTGAGAAAGGAAGCAGGTGTGCAACAGGTTTTGGTTGACCTGATTTCTGGTTTGCACACCAGCTGAGATTTCTCCAATTATTTGGGAATTGGATGGTCTCTTGATGTTACTAAATCAACAGGGGGTGTTGATTGTTCACCAACCTGTGTTGTTGTTTCCTCTTGTGGTACAACAACTGGCTCTTCAGGTGGAGCTTCAATGTGTTGAGCATTGCTTTCATCTTCACTGCTTTCATCCTCTTGAGCAACCTGTAGCTTGTTCATATCTTCAACTAGAGAGTGTTCCTGCAAAGGTTCTATGGTAGAAGAAATCTTCTCCTTGAAAGACATGTTAGTTTCATCAAAAGAAACATGAACAGATTCCTCAATTTTCAATGATGATTTATTATATACCCTATAGGCCTTGCTGATCATGGAGTATCCCAGAAACACTCCTTCATCAGCTTTGGCTTGAAATTTTGCTAATATTTCTTATCATTATTGTGAATATAGCAAATGCAACCAAAAATTCTGAAATAGTCAACTTTAGGTTTCTTCCCTTTGAGTAATTCATAGGGAGTCTTTCCCTTCAGTTTATGTATCAGACTTCTGTTCAGCACATAGTTGGAGGTGTTCACTGCCTCTGCCCAAAAGGATAGAGGTAGATGAGCATCTGACAACAATGTAGTGGCAGATTCAATAAGGGTTCTATTTTTCCTTTCAGCTACCCCATTTTGTTGAGGAGTTCTAGGAGCTGAGAAAGTATGCCTGATCCCTTCACTCTGACAGAACTCTTGCATAAGAAGAGAATCAAACTCTGTCCCATGATCACTTCTGATCAGGGCAATGTGAGTATTGAACTCAATCTTTATACATTTGAGAAACTCTGTCAGACACTTAAAGTTATCAGACTTCTTCCTTAGAAAGAACACCCAAGTGAATCTAGAGAAGTCATCTACAATCACTAAAGTGTAGGATTTCCCTCCTAGGCTTTGTACTGTGATGGGTCCAAAAGATCCATGTGTAACAGATACAATATCCTAGGTGAATCACTCTTATTAAGTGACTTAAAACTGTTTTTAGTTTGCTTGCCTAATTGACAAGCCTTGCAGAGTCCTTCCTTCTTGTAGGGGCCAGAAGGTAGTCCTCTAACAAGGTTGTCCTTGGATAGCCTAGCAATAGTTCTAAGGTTTAGGTGTCCTAGTCTCTTATGCCATAAAACATTTGGTCTACAAACTGAATTGAATAAACAGATATCTATAGTAGTTGAAAGAAAATCTACTAGGTAGATGTTACCTTTCCTTTTACCTGTCAACACAGTTGTGTTGTCCTCTGACTTGATTTTGCATAAGGTTTTGCTGAAGGTCACCTGGTAGCCTTCATCACATAGCTGACTGATGCTGATTAGGTTGTGCTTCAGTCCTTCCACATATGCTACCTTCTTGAAGGTTACAGAACCAATCTGGACTGCTCCATATCCTTTAGTTTGTCCAAAGTTGGAGTCACCAAAGATAACTTTGGGTCCAAGCTTGGCTCTAAAGGAATTTAGGTTGTCCTTGTTCCCTGTCATGTGCTTAGAGCACCCACTATCCAAATACCATTGCTGGTTAGATGTTGGATAGGTCTTCACCTGCACATTAAGCAATTCACTTGTTTTTGACCCAGTTTACCTTGGGCCTAGGTTGATAACCTTTAAATTCAGAATGAAAGACATCCCTGGCTGACTCTTATATCCTTCAGGATGATATCTCCTTGGAGGTAAAATCCATTCAGTATAAGGGTTGAAGGTTTGGGATGAAGAACCCTCAGGATTCAATTTTGACTTGCCATTGAAAAAATTTCCAGAGCTCTGACCTCTGTTCGACGATCTTGGAGCTGAGTTCGACGATCTGGGTCAGATCGTCGAGCTCCGTTCGACGGTCGACTATGGCTGAGGTCAGGTATATGGGATCGTCGACCAGCGTTCGACGATCTTGGCTGAGATCGTCGATCAGCGTTCGACGATTTGTCCTGAGATCGTCGAGCTGCGTTCGGCGATCGTCGATCTTCATTCGGCGATCGTCGATCTCCGTTCGACGATTTGTGCTGGACTTTAGTTTTCTGAGGCAGATCAGAATTTTTCCTGGCAACCTCTACAACTCCCTTTCCCTTGTCAGAAATGAACTTGATAGGGGTTGTTAGAACAATAGGTTGGCTGGATGAGGCACCCAAGCCCAGTGTACTGTTAATCTTGAGTTCACTGTGCTTGTGATGTCCATCAGCTTGATGCTTCTCCCATTAAGGGATTCTTCAAGCTTCTTGCCTCAGAGAGCTCACTTTTCAGTGTAGCTATCTGTTCCTATAGTTCTCCAACTCCTGAGAGAGTTTGAGGTTTTCTGATTTTAAAGCATTTTGTTCAGATAATTGATTTCTGAGAGAGATGATCTCTTTCTCAGACTTTAGCAGGTCTAAACATAGTGCTTTAAATTCAGTTTAAAATCTTCTGAAGTAAAATCAAAGAGCTGATTACCTGATCTTCTTCAGGTTGAGTCTCTGAGTCTGACTCTGACTCTTCTTCCTCTGAGTTGTGTTGTGAGGCATTGATTGCCATCATGCAGAACTCCTTTTCTTCTGACCTCCCTCATCATCACTTGAGCTGGAGGAGGTGTGCTCTGACTCCCTCTTCAGTCTCACTGCAGGATTCAGCAACCAAATCCTTTCCTTGTGTGCTTATTTCTGCTGGAGGAAGGTTTGCTATTTCCATTCCCTTTTGGAGTGTCCTTCTCCTTTCTCTTTCTTTTCC